>JAXDDW010000026.1:1475000-1617500 GCA_034670385.1 Hoplostethus mediterraneus | reverse complement strand
TGGAAATAGCTCATTTTATTTAGAAAATTACACTTGACTACAGGTATTTCCTCGTTAGTGATAAAAGAAGAAAGAAATCAGGAAGGGATCAAAGGGTACTAAGCTACATGCTAACACTTTAACAAACACTATGATGAGTGAGAGTAGGCCACCGGCATTATCGTAACAGTGAGAAAATGACTAGGGCCGAATCCCATTTCTCATTTTCACCCCTACAACTTGTTTTCGAGGCCCCTCGCCCTTCGGCTTGGTCTTCGGAACAGAGTTACAAGGGGTAGTGGTAGAAATCTCTCCCTAAGAAATGGGACAACCCTTCAAGACCCTGATACGTCATCGATGACGTTTATATAAACAGACGTGATGAGTTTGTTATCGGAGATTACTATGGCAATAATGCTATTATCACAGTGACATTTGCCGTTCATCTGATGGAGATAGAGAAGCATGGACGCTCACAATTCGTTCACAATTTATACGTTTCACGCTACTAATCAATCAAACAAGTCATCAAATAAAAAAGACCACTGCTTCATTACCAGTCCACTTCATGACAGAATAGCGTTAGCGGTGCTCTGTAGTCTAGCAAGCCGTGCTCCTAACGTTACCCTGCCAGTCTGCACTGATATTAGAGGAGCCGTAACAAGTGCAGCAACTTCGCTGCTGGACTTTAATTATATTTCATCATATGCCATCAAAGGGGGGAAATGCGACATGGAAATATGTCAAAATGCAGAACTGTCATGCACAATTCAGCCTAAAAACAATGTTGTAACGTAACTAACTACCGAGGTAGAGACATCGGCATACTAGCGATTTTTTGTTATGCTTGTTATAAAGAAAAGGTCTATAATACACTGAAACAACATTAAACTAAGATAATACCACGGTTAGAATATTTTTAAATCTTTATTAACGAAGAAAATACTACATTTGTGGTTCACTTTGATGGTAGTGTAGCGTTCCCCATGATCTTCCAGTTGATTCGCAGGTCATTCTGGGAGATTTCTCCTAGCCCTCGGTTTGTAGTGTGCCCCTGAAAAATCTCCGTTTGGAGGGCCATGTAGCCCTCACACTTCGCCCTACCCCTCGATCACAAGAGAATTGGGACACCCCTACCCCTACATGTGAACACGTAAAACGGAGGGGAAGGGCTAAGGGGTGAATTGGGATTCGGCCTAGTGATCTGGTGAGCCTCATTTCCAGCCATGCACACTACAAAACGTTTGACAATGTGCTAAACATCAGAGCGACCATGTATGGTGCCTGTGGCCCGGCCTTAAACCAAACTATTATCAGAAAAAAAGAGGATGACTACGGACAGCCTCAATCGATTGCAGAGACATCAAGGCAGACAGCGATCAGCACAGGGTCTGCCGAGTTTGAAGTATAGGAAAAGCTGACCGCGGTGTCTGCGGCGTTGACAGCAGCAAGCCGGACTAGACCGCTGCAACAGCAATGACGCGGCGGTCTCCCAACATGGCCGCCAGGGGATTCTAGAATGCTTCTGCAGCGCCTCTCCTAAATGCACGCACGGGCACACGCCTACACGTTTGCGCAGAGGGATGCTTGATGGTCTCGGGTGTGAGGTTGATTACAAAGCAATTAGAGTTTAAATGAGTGTTTAATGGCAGCGTTAACAACACATTATTAATGAGGTGTTACCTTGTGGGGGAAGAGGATGTGAGACCAACTCCCTGAACACTTGAACACACCCACCAAAACTTGAAACTAGTGAGGGAAAAGCTTTCTCATATGTTGCTTATTTTATACTGCATATATGTCACTTTTTTGGTATATTGTCATGTCATACTCCCATTTATTTCAAGTTCTGCTGTGATTCTGCTGTAGTTCATATATTTTTCATAATTATCAGTCAACCATTTCTACACTACATATATTTTGTTCTGTTTTAATACCCCCCCCATTTGCTATATTCATATTTATATTCTATTTTGTTTGCTGTATCCTATGACTATTTCACTGCTGCAATGACCCCATTTTTCCCACAGGGATCAGTAATCTTTCATTATATTTTATCTCAGAGTGGCAAAAAAAAACCCAACGTGATTATCGTTCTGTAAATGTGGGCCAATATCAGATGTTAGTTTTCTGGAACGATGTCTTCTCCTCCCGACGAAATGAGTGAATATTTGACGGGAAAAAGGCTGGAACAGAAATAGCATCTTAATAAAGCATGTCTGAATGGTTTAATATGTGCAGACAGCAAGAGAACGGAGAACACAGCTGCAAATAAGATGTAATTTCTGTCAAATGAAGGAGATGAGTTCCGGCCCCCCAAGGGTCTACCTCTCATTCAACTATTTAATTGCCGTTGTATTGCTGGCTGGGGTCTGTGACAGCGGTTCCTAACTCCAAAAATAGCCTGTGACTTGAAAAAAGAAACGCAGAACTTTGGGGGTCGGCAGACGGAGAAACACAGCCGCTCTGGAATTGGAAAAGGAAAATGAACAAGGGCGCCGGGAAATAGGGACGATTTCCTCCACAGAGACGACAAGGATGTAAAATGTCTCAAATGAATCTCTGCAACAGCTTACCAACAAAAACTGTCACAAGTAGAACCGATCCACCGTTTGACAAACCTTCCACTCCCTTGCAAGAGTTCAGCATGAAGTGTCACGCTCTTCACCGTTGACAACATTAGTAGAGCTACATTGGGTGCCACAGGTGCACTGAAGCCATCAGGCAGCTACAGACAGCAACTACACTTTTGCAGAACAGCAACACTATTTTTAGAGCAAAACATCCGTTCTGCGTTTAGTGTCAGCGGCTATTTCATTAACTCACATGAATTCCTTCTGACTGAAGAGTTCAAGTGAACTTCTTACATGACCACTCACTACAGTGATGTATGGAATCAATAATAGTTTTCTTTTTTACATGCATGGTTGAATAGGGACCCGGAGCGGAAGTTAACCAAGAGCACCCACTGGTTTATTAGGGGCTAGGTTTTTTTAGTTTTTTTTTACTGTTAAATATTTTGTAACCATGCCCTTTTGCACATTCCCGTGAGCATTGCCACTTTGCATTTCACTGCATGTATATGTATGTGACAAATAAAACTCTTGAACTTGAACTTGAACTTGAGGTGGCTAATTTTCCACAGACAAGAGGGGGATGTGTCGACTATCGACTAAAGAAACCAATAGATTTTGTTGAAAATCACCTAGCAGCACGTTATATAAGCAATCAATAAGCTATACACATTTCTGTCATTTTTGTTTAACATTTGTTGAAAGGTAGTCAATAAATAAATGTCACCTTATTCTACGTTAGTAGTTTCCTTATAGCGAGTATATTTGTAACGTATTAGAATCGGCTTGAGTGAACCAGAGGCGGGAGGAAGTGAGGTCAAATCATCCCATGCTCTATCATACCAAGATGAAGCTGTGACTGCTGCTCTTTGGAATCCAGCAGCAGTCTTAGTAGAATATTCCTCCGGCAGTCATAACTTGGAATTATTCAGCGTTGCATCAAGACATTAATTCATTACGAAATCTTTCAGTTTCCAACAAGAAAGTTGTCTTCTGTTTTTCACCCACCATGTTTGAGACAGAGAGACTATTAAGCATTTCCATGGCTATTAATGGAATGTTAAAGGACATTAAATAATCTTTGACCTGTATCAACCTCTATTGGGGACCAGTAGGAATTGACAGAGCATTTATATAACTGATCTCCTCCTACACAAGTTTCAAAACCTTGAAATGCCATGGAAGTACACGGACAGCCGTGACAAAGTGAGTGGAGTTCAACAATAAAAGCAAAACTCTCTCCCTCTCCCTCACTCTGTCCACATCCTCTCTCCACAGATTAGCTCTGACCAATTTCAATCAGAAAGTTACATTAGTGTGGTCAACAACATGCGACGTATGCCAAAAGAATAAATGAAGTAGGCCTAGTGTTTGAACTTAACAGAAATGCAGCCATTTTCCATTTCATGTGAAGAAAAGCACAAAAAGCACATAAAAAAATCATAAGCCACTGAACCGGAGCCTAATCATTTGATTGGCCAATTTGTGCACAATGAGTTTGCAGCATGGTACCTCCATGACTGGATACATGTTCTGCCAAGACCCCTGTGGCCTCTTGAAACACTGAAGGAAGAGCTGCCATGTTCATTGCCCAGAACAAGAGGGTGTTCTGACCTTCCCATATGTCAAGTTAGCGCTGCAGTGCTGGGGTGGTCCCAATGTCTTTCTTCTGCCTCTTACAACGGGCTGCAAACAGGCCTTCCTCTTCCTCCGCAACAGGAATAGCAGGTTGTCCTGTGCACGTAACGATGACCAAGATGTACTTGAATGAATGGACCACTGAAACAACTTGATATTTCACTTCAGTTCTGTCGGTGAACAGCTTCGACTTGTTCGTGAATGGACTCGTCACTTCTACTTTTGCTGGCTGCTGCCAACAGGCTGCCTCACCTGATTGCATTGGCTCAAAAATAAACTGTAGGCTGTTGATCAGTTTATTTCCATCAGGCGAGGCAGGTGGCATGAAAACAAGTCCTCCAAGTCATTTAGCTTCAGGTCCAAAGTAAGTCACGAGTCTTCGGTATTCAAGTCAAAGCCAAGTCACCATGTAAAAAGGTACCATTTGGCTGGACGTGCCAGCGTCCACACATGGAAAATGCACATTACCAGTATTCACCAACGTTCCAGGGTAGCCATCTTCGTGGACCAGAGAAGTCGTGATGCACCAATAAGCCTTTCTGTCCATGAATAATATACATTTATACAGGTTATGAATTATTTATTACAAAGTTAAAAGTCTCTGCCACATCAGTGAGTTATCTGCTGTGTTTAATAAAGAAGACAGACTGTAGCCAGCGTGAAGCACGTGGGGTTGAATCTGCAAGTCTGATCATGATGGTGGTCTACCGAAATGAAGCATCTCCACCTCAGCCTCTGTTAATGCTAATGCATCCAGCTAATACCCTATTAGGAAACTGACTGAGTAATGGGCTGCATGTTTAGCCATGGTTAACTATGTTGTGATCTTACTCACCTCAGGGTTGAGACCCTGCTGTGTTATTCCATCCCCATGGAATAACGTCCTCTTCCTCGTCCTCTTCCTCTCTTCAGGAATGAATATCATCGGATGCACAAGAGCATTCATTTGCATCCCAGAGTCACGAGTCAGTCAACTTTCTTGTAAAAAGTGTGAAAGGGTGGCTTATAGAAATCAGGGCTGAGTGATTTCAACATTCAGGAATACCATTTTCTAATCTAATACTTCATGAGCGTTAATTGCTCCAGGAGCAATCACATTTGTTATCAATGCACAATTCTTTAGAGGGAAGAGAAGATTGATGGATTGTGATATGATGGTCTGCACCAACGCTGAACATCCGGTACATATAGCACCTGATGATAGTTGAGACAACGTTACCTGCATCGCTTTGTGACATCAGGACCAACCTCCTGCACGTCGCTATCTGTGAAATGCTTCGTTGGTACTTTTCCAAGTATTAGTGACCTTTGAATCTACGTGAAGCTCAGTAACTGGACATACTTTTGCATGCCTCACGTGCCGCAGAGTAAAAAATCTGCAACAAGCAGTAGATTGATGTTTTGTGAGAAGTGTACTGCTATGCTGCAAACTGCTGCTCTGCACTTTCACAAAGGCTGTGTGACACAATGCTAAATCTGCCTGGCTATGCTTGTCCACAACCAAACACGGTGATTTGTCCTCAGCCTCGCCGCGTCCAAAATCGAATCCTCTCCCGTGCAAAACATCACAGCTGACAGACAATATGAGAAAGCAACATTTGTCTCTTTCTGCTTTTGTCAGCAGCTGTTGGTGGCATCTCCATTTCATGCATGGTTGAGGACATTCTTCTGGACGTGCCAGTCCATAAAGCGGCTGATAGGAGGAAGTCTCGGTGGCCTCGACCCGTCATCGCCATCACTCACATAGCCGGTACCGGAAAACGTGCACCCCCTCCGTCCGCCCACGCCTTCGCAAGATCTGTTTCGAATGAGAACACACTTGAGTTACGCAGAAAATCCTCTGCAGACTACATTCTAACACCTCTTACCTCCAGCGCACTACTGCTAAGGTTGGCTGGCTCCCAGGTGAAATGGGCTGCAAAAAGCACATAGTGTTTCATTATGAGCCGGTCCCAATACTCATAGGGCTGTCTGCTCTCCTTCTTCCACGGCAACACTCTCCAGGCCCGCTTCATAATTTTCACGTGGACATTTCTGGCTGACCCTGAAATAGAAACTTAAACAGCTTCTTCTTTTCTCGGCCGAGATTCCCTCAGAGTTTGCTCTGGTTCGACGTAATTACTGGAGCTGGTAGGTGGGCGGGCAGACGTGGGATGCGGTGGTTTCTGGGAGTGTGTGTTTGTGTGTCAGTGTGGGTCCGTGTACTTTTATTTAGAGCAAATGTCACGAGGATAGAAAGATGAGGAAAATTGTCCAAACTGAGAACAATTAGATGGTTAGAGGTTAGGGCAAAATGTTAACAAAGTGTATATTAAGTATAGTAATACAAATGTGTGTGTGTGTGTGTGTGTGTGTGTGTGTGTGTGTGTGTGTGCTGTGATTGAAATGGTTGAAAAAAGACCAACAACTGTTATTCTGTAAATAAATATTGTTTTTGGTCTCTTTTGGATTTCTAACTTTTTTTCAGTGTGCAAGTTCTTGTCTATGATTTTTGAACCCACACACAAAGTAGTGCTATGGTACTTTTGCTTACAGGGTGTTCACACTGCGAGCAACTTTATGTGTTGCTCTATTTTCTGTCAATTGCAGGCTGTGCCAGAAACGCAGATTGCAGCTTTTTGTGGCGGTCTGCAGAGTTTTGAACAGCCATGTTTATGTTGCTGCCTTTCAAAATGTTGCATTGTTTTAATGTAGCTAACATAGCTAGCTGGCAATCGCTAATAACTGGTCATGCTAACCTGACTCCAGTGCTAATCCACTTTGACTGGGCTTCTATACTCTATACACTATACAATAGTGCCGTGTGGTTATAGGGGATGTGAATAGAGCCTGTTGGTAGCCATTGTGAAGGTCAGAGGTTCGGTGCGTATGTAGTGAGGGGATTTGGACCAGCGGGCATCCAACAGCGGCTCATGCCAGTCACCAGAATGAAACAGCTGTATGATTTATGATGCTGGAGCGAATTCCAATCTTGGCTGTAAAAACTGTCCAATCTCCTGCTGATTCATTCAACCCCCCCCCCCCCCCACACACACACACACACACTCCTTCCCTTTTAGTTCCTTTATGTGCTAGCAGCTCAGCGGATCAGTGTAGGAGAGCAGAGCTAAACTGGATCTATTTATTTCAATTAGCAGCTGACTGGGGTCCAGCACAAAAGAGAAACAACAGCAACGGAAGGCGAGAACAAAAAGGTATGGAAGGGGAAAAACCACCGCTGCCTCCACTGGCCATACGCTGTACATCGAATGCTGTGAATAATTCAGTAAGGACGCAGCCATCGTCCCTGGAGGAAGGAAACCTCTGGAAGCAGCGTGAGAGATAATTTGGTGCCCAAGAGGGAAACTGGGATTAGTGAAGTGGTACAGAATGAAAGTTGGAGCGTGTAGGAAGATGGAAGAAGGGTGGGATGCTCTCAAGATCCTGATCAGATCGAGTTACATTTACACTTTGCTGCTCTCTGTGGTTGACTGATCTGCACCCCAATCTTACACCCTTTTGCCCTGCGGAACTCCACTGTTAGCCAGGCATGTAGACGTCCTGGGATGTGGAAGAACTGGGTAGTTAGCATGAGCAGTGATAGCCTCCGTGGCTGAAAAGACAAAGAGAAGAGCGCCACCTACAGGAACTCAAACTCCATCAACAGGAAATCCAAGGAGAAAGACGTCAGAGTGCTGGACACACTGTTTGATTGACAGGTGACTAAATAAAAAAAACAAGGATCTCACAAGTTACCACTCAGATTTGAGGATGATACACCAGGCGTTTGGATTCCTGCCATTCAGTTGTCCAACAGTAAACCAGAGATACGTATGATACCGCCTCAGTATGCCGGAGCACATACACCTGGCAGGTCTAACATCCAGGAGGAAATTCTTTTTTCTCAGCAGTACACTGTCCAAACTGCATACACAGCATCAAAGAGGTTTTACAACCACTGCCTGGGACAGAGGCACATCCCTGAATAAAACATCACACTTTTCACTATGTATTTGACACAGCCAACGCCGCCGTGACGCCTCTCTCCAAATCCAACGCTGCCCACGTCTCCGTCTCACGGGAGAGACTCCATGGTGGAATCCTCTCCGCTGTGAATGTGAATTATATCGGCACACGTGGCTTTATTTACAAATCACCCAGCCAGCAGGAGGAATGCCAACAACAGTGATTGTTATGCTGCAGTCATAACGTGGCAGCCTGCAGCAGACAGCACACCGAGTGTTGCAGTGTTTTCAACAGCGGCACACTCCTCCAGCCTGCAGATGAACTTTGACCTTCGACCGCAGCGGGGAAGACAAACCAGGAAAATTGATGCAGCTGCACAGGTTTGCCTCCTCTTCCAACAGAGAGAATACAAATGTGTGTGAAAATACTAATTACCAAGAGACTTCTTCTTCTGGCTTTGGCTTCCTATTCATTTACAGTGGGAATACTAATGCATCTTGCAACACGTAACCGAATTGACATTTTTTCAAATCAAATCCAATTTTGAAAACGAGCATTGATGCAAAACTATTTAGCAGATCGGTTGTTATTGCATATTGTGCACATGCACTACATCAGTGCACATGTTCATAGCATCATCACATTGACATTGACAAAGACCGTTTGTTTGTTTGCTACTTTTTTCCTGTGGTACATCTTTGCCACTGTTCAGTCCTTTATTAAGAATATATATTGTCTTATGTATCATATTGTCTGATCTTAAAAATCCAACACACAGGACTTAAAGTATGATAAACCAAACTAATGAAAATTGGTCCTTCCTGCATCTCCCAGGGACTTTTTGGTTTCTTGATCCATGACTTGTTAGGCTGAATGCAGCGTTAGGAAGGCTGTTACCAAAACAATTTCCACTTCAAGATAGGCGAACAGGATTGCAGCACTTGAGTCCACTTTTCTGTCAGAAAAATGGATGTTGGCTTGACTTTGATGTTTATTTTCTCTCCAGCGCTATCATCAATTTAAGGGATTTCAACCTGTGTGTGTAATGGTCCTCAGACCTCTCTGTATTGATTGGTTGGATGTTGAAGGGGAGAGTACAGAGATTCTGCAGGTGGAGCTACATCTCCGGTCATCCTTTAGAAACCCCCTCAAGGATTACGTTCATGATTACCTCTACATTTGGAAGACATGCACATTGTTTCTTGGTTGTTTTGGTCTTCGGTCTTGGTGTGCTCCGATCTTGCACTTGACTTGACCCCTTTTGGACCTGGTCTTGACTAAGCTGGTCTGGACTACAGCCCTATAGGAACGACAGTCAGCAAATGACACTTTTACATGTTATAGACAGATGGAAGGGTGGGCTGGTGCAGTATGGGAGGGTTTCATGGTGATTTACTGAGAGGGTTAACCAAGCAGCAATGACAGCTTCATCACCGACATGCTTAATTGATCGGCAATTATTTACTCGGCGGGAAAATGTTTTCATCTCAAATATCTGTTTTGACATCATTTATCGGATGGTAGCTCAGTTGCAAAAAACTCTCCAGCAGCCAGACAGACGGATCCATTCCATCAAGCGTGGTGAGAGGAGAAAGTGATCTCTATATTGTGCGGTGTGACGAGCCATAGAAAGAGGCACGGGAGGTATTAATGATTTGGAAAGGTTGTGACCTTTTGATTCAGATACATCGCAGGCGGTAGGAGGAGATGGGGGGCGGGGGGAGGAGGACGGGCGGCAGCACAGTAGGAGAGTGGAATTGGTGGTGAGGAATATAAATAAAGATGGAGCGCCATCATCCGCCGCCGGCTGCTGTAGCTTTGAGAGAACCTGAATGGAAACGCCAGCAGCGCGGAGACATAACGCAGCATGCCGCATTTAAATTGAACGTTTTACAGGGTAGACAGGGTTGGAGGAGATTAAGGGGGAATAAAGGAGAGAGGCTGAGACATAACGTGCAGGCAGCTGTATCATATATGCTCCAGTGGTGATGTAGCGACGGCACCGTCCGGGGTGATGAATCACCTCACGGGGGTACAGCTTCTTTAAGGAGAGGGGAGCATCATTGATTAGCCCGCAGAAGAGGAATTCATCGAGTTTCCACTCAACTCTTTGCCGAGGCAACGTGTTACCCAGCCAGTTTTATTGGGTTCAATAAAAAAAAACAAAAAAAACATCTGGAGCAGCTCTCTGAGGCATGCCGAGGCTCTGTGTTCTCCTCGCTGCTTCAGGAGGTGGAAAAGATACGAGGTCTCTCAGCTGTGCACTGCTTCCACATTCAGCGTTACTGCATTATCAATGTATTACCAAACTGCTGTATCTATGAACTTATCTATTTGCACACAAAGCTGGATTAATTCACTTCCTTACTCTCCACTTCCTCGGTGCACAGAAATATCTTTAACGGCAGATCACTGGAAGAGGACAGGCTTAAAAAAACGTCGAGCTGACGAGTCCTGAAAGGAAGCAGCAGCAGAGGAAGGCAGCTCCGATAGGCCACCAGCGACAGTCACTTCCTCCACACTTCATTGTTCAGCCATCAGAGTGAAAAGGAATTCCAAAACACCAGACTCGAGGTAAAAATATGATGGATTACTGCGATGGAGACCCAGTCACTTGCAGTGGCTTCGGTTCTTGGATCTCTCCCTTGCTCTCACTTTGGGCTGGCTGTAAATGATGCTTCACAGAGAGTGATATGAAACTTGATGCCAAAATAAAATACGTGTTTGCATTCATCCTCAATAAAAAATGTCAGATTCAATGCGTGAGTTGTCTGAATTAACTGATATTTTTGGATTAAAGCTGACGATAGCCCATATTTTGCCATTTTCATGCCAAAAAGATCCAAGTTTCCACCAGAATGTTATGCTCACCAGGATGTACAAGCCTCTGAAGCAGCATTTAGATCATGGGACACTAAAACACATTGAGACCCAGAAATCTGATCTTATCCATGCATCTTATCTATCCTGCATCTTATCCATCATCAGAGGTGGCTGACTGGCCCAGATCTGATTTTTAATAAAACGTCTGCCCCATACATCGATCTGTATCTGTATCCGTCTGTATTTCTGTGTGTTTGCTGTAACTATCTGGTCAGTATCAGATGCCGTTTACTGTCTGCAGATTCAAAGCTGTTCGAAGGTCTAAACGTGGCTCAAGGTGGTCGGCTACAGGCTGCTGTTCTGGCCAGTCACGTGACAAAAGCAATAAAACTGTCTGGAGCACACCAGGTTTTATTGCCTTCAGCCCCGCCTCCCAACTCTGCTGCATCGCCTTCTGGCTGCGTGTGTGTGTGTGTGTGTGTGTACAGTGTTAGATGCTCGGTACTGTACCAATCCAGTCTGTATTATCTACTAGATTCACCACTGTGGCTTCATTTTGATGGTGTGAAACTGAGATGATGAACAGTTACAGGGAAGCACGGCCTGAAATGGTCATATGCACTGAAATTATTGCATGTGCAGTTATTTGTTTTTTGCAGTAGCTGTTCTATTCTTTCTGCAGTCTGGCTTTGAAAAGAAGAAGAACACGTACCGCTGCTGATGAATAACCAGTCCAGTCCAGCTTCCTGGCCTCACAACAGACCGGAGTCACACATATAATTGATGAAATTCAGTTTTCTATGACTCATGGTGACTGACTGTATGTAACCATGCAGAGAATAGAACAACGTGCTCACTGAGGATGTACTACAGAGGCTTACGGTGCCATATGTACAGGTACAGCAGGGGCTTGTGTTGAGATATGCAGTCATGCTTGAAAGTTTGTGAAAATCTGTGAGTTTTTAACCATGCAATCTTTTCTTAACTGAAATAAAGGATCTGAATTTATCAATTTCATGTTTTTAGTGGAAATTCTGCATGTGGTAAAATAAAAATAGTTAAAAGTGAATAAGTGCAGGTGTAAAAATAAGTGATCCTCCTCTTGCAGTAGTTAAATCAAGAAGCTCAGTAGAATCAGGTGGTAAATTATTGGGTATGAAGTTAACCAATTACAGGTCAGATCTTTGGGGAGAGGTTTGTGTGACACTCCCATGAATCCAGGAGAGAAAACTGGTCAGGTTGGTGTTACCATGAAGGAGACAGAAAAACACCATGCTGTGATCTAAGGAGGAAGAGGGGCTCAGGAGGAGAGGAGGGAGTGATCAGTCTGGAGGTTAGACAATCCAAAAGACGTCAGAGACAAATAGAGAGAATTTAACTTGACAGAGACTCTGACTAGAAGTGGATGTCCTTCTAAAATATCACCAAGAGCCACAAGAAAAACATTAAAGCATGACTGGATGGTATAACCATATAATTTGTGATGACATTTACATAAAACCATTTTCATGCCAAAAAAAACACAAAACATCGACAGAAATATTCAGCATTTCCTCCAGAATGTTGTCGGAGTCGGACTCTCCACTGACTGGTCTAGAACAAAGCAGTGTCGTCGACAAATTATAGGAGATAATGAGGTAAATATTGGATTTAGGGACCCACAGTCCTTGGATTAAGCTGCACAACCTGTTCAGAATAATTCCAAGGACGCTTTATGCTTCTTTTGGAGCGGTAAAAAGACGGTCCTGTTATCGTCAGTATGGACTGGACAGTATGGACTGTACTCAGTAGTACGGGAGGAGGCTGGGATGAAACTAGGAGGGCTACAGCGAAGTCTACACAGGCTGCGTCACGTCAGCAGTAGTAGTAGTACTATGTGTAGTAGTACTAGTAGCGTTTCTGTTGGTTCACTAACTAAACAGAAAATAATGTGTAGTTTACATGTTTCAGTTTGAACAGGTTATAACAGGTTATAAACACACATAGAATACTGAATTAAAAAGTATTGGTGTTGCTGTTGGTCTACACTAGGCTGATGTTTAGATTCTAGCCATTGTTTGTTTGTGAAATGCCTTAACAGATTTCTTTCTATCAATCGATTTTGTGCTCTTTATGGTGCAGCGGCAGCAGCAAACAGAAGGAAAGCACTCGGTCTCTTTCTCCTTCTCAGACCTATCAGACCAACAAAATGGTTTTTGAGGATGACCAAGGCAGGATGAGGTTCATTATTTATTTCTGATTGAAATGCATCTGTTACATTGGTTAAAAGTCTAGTCTAGTTGAAACAAAATAGACTTGAAAAGTAAAAAGACGCTTCAGGTCGCAGTGACACAGCTGGATTGTGAGCTGGTACAGAGCCGGTACAGAGCCGGGGTCGACAGCAGCGTTGGTTAATATGAAAGCTAAATCTGTTATCATATGGGCTTTTGTCCCACACTGTCACACTTTTGTTTCCTCCTCCAGAAACCAGTCCTCCTTTTCCTGTCGCTGCAAAAAGAAAATTGGGGGTTTTGAGGCGAACTGTGCCCTGCGAGACAAAAGCAAAAACCATGAAGTTGAATAGCGAAGCTCTGATAGTCATCTCGCATGCAGATGCGCAGAAAAAGCAAAAGCTGACATGCAGTAAGGCCCGAGGGGGGTGGAGGGTGGAAGTAAATTGAAGGTGAGAGGGAACGAGATAGAGAGGCAAGCTAAAACCTTGTGACGTGAAGACTTGACACCTGGTAAAAAACTCTTAAACGTCAGGAGAGGGGAGAGAATAATCCGCTCCGCTCTTGAGGATTTCTCTATTTTTATATGCAGGGGCTGAGTTCATTTTTGACACGGTGTGAGTCATTTCCTGATTTGCACAGGAAGGGTGAAATCAGAGAAGGAAGTGACTTAACATTCTGAAACCAACAACTGATTGGAAGTCAGCGGTCGGTGTTTAAAAGTAATTGCACAATTATAATGTTGGCCTGACTTTTAGCGTGACGCTCTGGGCAGCAGATTACATCTAGCCATTAGTCAGTTATTTGATTATCTGATCATAAACACGGGGGTTTGAATTTCTCATCAAGCCAAGGAGTCGAAGGTGGGCAACATGATAACAGGAAAGCGCCTCTCTTTCATTTCAACTGCTACCTCTGGTTTGGAGGCAGTGGGAGATCCAATTAGATCCCTGATCTCCTGAACGACAGACGTACTCATTAGCAGCACAACTATCTGGTCGACAGTGTGACTTTTTGTTTTTGCAGGTGTTTATGTTGTCCATGTTTACTTTCCATCTGCAGTATCGCCTGCCTCCGTCAGCGACCCGAGGAGCAGCACATTCAGAGGTGTCACATCATGTGGAAATTGTCAGTTTTAGAGGGAAGGCAATCACATTGACAACCGTTTACACAAGTTGCAGAGATGCCTGTGCAAGTCCATTTTTCATCATCGGCAGCACCTGTATGTAAAAAATACCAGTATTGGCTTTCCAATCCCATATCGGATTAAACAGTAATCCATCAAAAAGTCAAAAATCCCTCACAAAGACAAAGGAGTAACGGGTTGTTTTACATGTCGAGCGAAATAAATCTGTCTTGGTGTCTGAGTTTGTTTTGGCAGCTATGTGGGTGTCTGGATGATGGGATTTGGGCTGGTTTCAAATGCCCTGACAACAACGATACCCCCCCCCCTGTCCTGGCTCAACTGGTTTAACACACATACACACACACACACACATTCCTTGGTCAGTTAAACTGCCGTGTCCCCTTTCCAGTCCACCAATTGGTTTACGCCGTACGAAAGGTCTCACAGCAATGGCAAACTAATACTGCTCTAATATCAGTTTGATGCATGAGGCAGGACCAGGGATGGTTCAGCAAATTCAATTTGGCATCTGAATATTTTGACTGAGTATGGATTGCTTCTGAGCCCACCAAGTCGGAAACTCTATTCTGCTGCATTGTCACGGTTGGCACTTTAATGCAATAGGGACTTTAGGATTGACAACACACACACACGGGCAGTATAACCAGTTTGTGATTTATTTTTTGTCATCTTCACATGGCAAAAAAAATCTATGCAAAGGTCCCTCAACCTAAAAACTTCAATTCAAGTTTATGTCTGTAGCCCTTTATCACAAGCAAGCCTCTAAGGATTCTACAGGCCTGACTAGGACACAGTCAGTTAGTCAGACAAATAAGGTAGCCTAACCTGGCCGGCACCACCAGCCTAAGGTACCCTAACCTGGCCCGTACCACCAGCCTAAGGTAGCCTAACCTGGCCGGCACCACCAGCCTAAGGTAGCCTAACCTGGCCGGCACCACCAGCCTAAGGTAGCCTAACCTAGCTGGCACCACCAGCCTAAGGTAGCCTAACGTGACCGGCACCACCAGCCTAAGGTAGCCTAACCTGGCCGGCACCACCAGCCTAAGGTAGCCTAACCTAGCTGGCACCACCAACCTAAGGTAGCCTAACCTGGCCCGCACCACCAGCCTAAGGTAGCTTAACCTGGCCCGCACCACCAGCCTGAGGTAGACTAACCTGGCTGGCACCACCAGCCTAAGGTAGCCTTACCTGGCCGGCACCACCAGCCTAAGGTAGCTTAACCTGGCCCGCACCACCAGCCTGAGGTAGACTAACCTGGCTGGCACCACCAGCCTAAGGTAGCTTAACCTGGCTGGCACCACCAGCCTAAGGTAGCCTAACCTGACCGGCACCACCAGCCTAAGGTAGCCTTACCTGGCCGGCACCACCAGCCTAAGGTAGCTTAACCTGGCCCGCACCACCAGCCTGAGGTAGACTAACCTGGCTGGCACCACCAGCCTAAGGTAGCTTAACCTGGCTGGCACCACCAGCCTAAGGTAGCCTAACCTGACCGGCACCACCAGCCTGAGGTAGACTAACCTGGCTGGCACCACCAGCCTAAGGTAGCTTAACCTGGCTGGCACCACCAGCCTAAGGTAGCCTAACCTGACCGGCACCACCAGCCTAAGGTAGCCTTACCTGGCCGGCACCACCAGCCTAAGGTAGCCTAACCTGGCCGGCACCACCAGCCTAAGGTAGCCTAACCTGGCCAGCACCACCAGAGTGAGGTAGCCTAACCTGGCCTGCACCACCAGCCTAAGGTAGACTAACCTGGCCGGCACCACCAGAGTAAGGTAGCCTAACCTGGCCTGCACCACCAGAGTAAGGTAGCCTAACCTGGCCGGCACCACCAGAGTGAGGTAGCCTAACCTGGCCTGCACCACCAGAGTAAGGTAGCCTAACCTGGCTGGCACCACCAGAGTAAGGTAGCCTAACCTGGCCTGCACCACCAGAGTAAGGTAGCCTAACCTGGCCGGCACCACCAGCCTAAGGTAGCCTATTGCCCTCACGATATCTTCAACGCTGGAGCCTGATAGTTGAAGGATACCCGCGGACACTGCCTCGTAAGCAGTGCCGTTCTCCTCCCTGAACTGAATGTACAGAATCATCTTGTGTACTGTAACGTCTGTGCTGAGTGTGATACAGGGACTCTCTTATTTGATGTATTTGATGTCAGTCTGGACTTGATGAATTCAAAGGCATACTTTTTGCTGCACCAGCTGTCAGGTAGGCTGACGTATTTAGCGATGTGATTATGAGTAACTTGAACAGACAGCATGGGTCTGCCTTCTTTTCTTTGTCTCTGAAGAAAGACTGTAGTCCATTCAGTTTTCATCTTCTGTTGTAGATGCCATTTAAGGTTTTCTAACTTCCACTCGGTCCACATGTTTCCTGCTGTCACGTCAGCCTTTGTGTTAGCATCCATGCGTATTGTGCACATTATTCCTGTCAGGCCTGTAACTGCAAATGCTTCTTAGCTTCATTACTGTATGCTGTGCATCATCGCCTGTTGTTTCCACCAATACGTTGAGCTGTTTCTTCTTTACATGATGTGCAACTTTTCTTTGACAGAACAGTCTCATGGTGTGCTTTTGCTTTTCGTTTTTGCCATGTTTAATAGCACCCAGTTGAAGCTAGCTAATGCCAAAACAAGGGGGCAATGTTCTTGATATAAGATATAAGATATAACATAAGCCTGTAAGCCTTAATTTGACAATTTCATTGGTTAGGCCGATCCTACAATCAGCAAGGGGAAGATATCTCTGTCACTCACGCACACTGACCAATAACAACTTTCAGATAATTTACTTTTTTGCTGTGCAGCTTAGAGGGAACCGAGGTGGGCGATTTTGGTTAATATTGCTTCGGCTCCCAGTTGACCAATGGAGCAATCATTGCAAGTGAGCGGACTTGAGCAACTTGACGATTAAAATGCTTAAAGTGTTTTCACAATAAATATTTGATTGTTGAAAATGCATTCACAGCTACACAGGCTAGCTTGTTAGCTTACATGTGGTAAATTCCATAGAGATTAGCGTTTAGTTAGCCTGCCTTACTTTTTTTAACATGCTGGGAGCCAGCTAGCCATTAGCCTGGCTAGTTGGCTCGGCACTAAATATGAACATTTATTTATGAGACAAATGTAAAGGAGGGGGAAAATGCAAGAGGAAAAATTATTGAATCAGGAATTGATGTAACACATATATAAATTAAATACTTCTCTTAATGCCAATATTTATTTTAATTGATTTGTTTGGGTAGACTATTGGGGCAGAGGGAAAAGAGGGGATTGAAGCCATTTTGATTGTATTCATGTATGTCTGAACCCTCTTTTGTAATGTAAAAACTTGAATAAACCTTGTTAAATATAACATGCTCTTCAGCCCATCTCTGCACACACACAATTGCACACATTCAAACAGACTCAGAGCTGAGAGGGGGAGTTTTGCCCTTGTAGCAGTATGCAGCAGCCAAGCCACACATACACAAGCACAAAAACACACCCACCCACACACATACACACACACACACACACACACACACACACACACACACACACACACACACACACACACACACATACACAGACAGCAAGCCAGGGAGGCATTTTAAATTTCTGCCCTTGTGCAGTACACGAGCAGTACTGAAGGTTAGTGGTCCTGTCTCAGGTGGATTGTTTTGGCTGAGGGAGGCTGCTGACTGATGGAACAAGGCCTGATTGTTTAACTGCAACATATTTTTACTGTAAATTACCTTCTGTTCACCCAGAGGAAGACTGCGGTGTCAGTGGGCTGAAGAGTTAAAGTGAGCGTTCCACAATGTAGGGGTAACCCTCAAACTCCACTACAGCTATCAGCTGAGTTTTCATTGAAATCAGTGAAAGCTGCTGTTGAGTTGGAACATAATTGGTGTTGTATCCGATGAAAGCAATTGATGAAATTCAATTTGGCTGATGGCTGATTCATCTTCATATTGTGCATTGAAATAGTGACAAATTAAATTGATTTTGGCTGTTTTAAGGTGTATTGATTCACATACAAATGGCATACCACATAGGCTGTGATTTTCAGCGTTCCCAAGAGCAGGTAATTTAAACCTCCTATACTAGTGCCTGGCTGTAGTTTGTTTCAGCTCAGCTTTTCTTTACATTTCTGCACATAGTGAAAGAAAACAACAAAGCTATACTTCTGCATATTGATGAATATGGTGCAGACTCTTATCAAAATAAAGGCGCTCTATGGAGCACCCAGACACCACGCTGCAGGTGACACAACGTGATGTGTGTAGTTGAGTTTGACGGTTATGGTTTAGACATCAAAATACTGAGAAAATATTGACAACTACTTACTGGAGGTAATTGTTGGACAACTTCCCATGTCATCAACACGCTTAATGGACTGTGGCAACATGACATCAGTGACATCAACCATGGTGGCGTCAAATCACGCTGCATGCTGCTTTCATGAACCAAAGCAACGCAGGTGAATCGTGTTTCAGGGATCTCATCACTATCGCAGGCGAGGTTAATTGTCTTTCCAGTTTAAACTTCGTCTAAAGGTTTCCAAAATGTCTCGGAAAATGTCTAGACCAGCCTCCAGCTAATGCGATGAATGAGGGTGCAGTTTGCCCTCTCTTGCTGTGATTGCGTTTAAGTCTTGGGAGTGTAACTTTTTTCTGCAGCAGATTACAGGGCTGGTCATGTCCGGCCTCTCCTGCTGCTTGTAGCCACAACATCAGAAAACCACACTGATTGGGTTCGTAGCACCTTGGGGTTGACAGTCAGGGGGAACAGAAAAAAAAAGAAAAAGCAGAATGCGCTGTCAGAAAACAGCAAAATAACAAAATTGCAAAGAGCTGAAAACACAATTTCCCGGAGTACGTGTGGTTTTCTGATGGTTTCCGTTCGGCGGGGAGCGGCGCTGTCAGTCAGATTGAAATGCATAATTGATAGGCAATCTATGACTTGGAGCGATTTGGCTTCATGCTCGTGCTCATGTAATGTGATTCCAGCATCACCTATTTCTATAGATTTGGTTTATATGAAGTCTTGTAATATTATTACAATATTTTTCCCTCTTTCCTTGATTCCTATTTCCTTATTCTTAAGGTAGCTTCCTGTTTTTTCCTGTTTTAATTAATTTCTCACAATGTTCAATTTCATTTGCTTGTTAAAACACTTTGTAAACTATACAAATAAAGATTATTATTACTATTATTTAATACCACAGACCAGACTACTGGAGTCCATTGACAGCTCCCATATTCAGGTCTCCTAACTCTGTCCCACTTTCACTTGTCAGTATTTAGGCTACCAGGAACATTCAGCAGCTGTCACCAAGTGTATTGAGCTGACCAAAAGTGGACACAGCTGGCCCCAAAGGTAATGCATTTAACCTGATATCCAGCCTATTTTAATGCAAGGTTATATCATTTGGCTTCTAACACATCGTTTCAAATATGTGTGCTGATGACATTCAAGACAGAAAGACAGAGACAAGGAAAGATGCAGTTGGTGTTAAACATCTCATGTAAAAATGTATTTTGCTGATGATCAAATGCTCCCCGGCAGCCATAAAACACAGCAACTCCCGATAACAGTCAGAACAATAAGCTTTTATTATACTAATATTCCAGTTAACACCTGCTCACACAATGTGCCTTGAACCTGAAACTATTTACAAACTGTGCTGCGGCTCACAGCTCCTGTGCTGAAGGCAAATCCACTGGACTGGATGGTCAGAAGTTAGAGACACCATGAACTCAGACACCAACAGCGTCTCACATGGTTACAACATGAAAGGCCAAGAGAAGGATTTGAGTTACGGTGTCAACCATAACCACTTACCTAGGGGAGCTGGAGTTGGAAGGGGGTGAACTGGTATTCTGAACAACGACGTGAATCGATCCCAGTTGTAATAAACCAGCATGGTCGGGGTCATGTGGTCCGAAGGATCTGTTTTGGAGTGTCCTTGGATATCTCTATCTGGGGATAGGCTGAGATAACTGCACTTCTATAGGAAACAGGAGGCAAGGAAACAAGAGGCTAGGGAACCAAAGGCTGGGCTGTGTCCCAGTCACAACACTGGCATGGCCTCCTCCTCCGCCTATTGCCACATCAGATGTTGTTTTATAGACAGCCTCTTGGCAAATGTCTTGGAGCAGATAGTTCCAAATGGACAAATTAAGGGATGATGAGAAATCTGGAAAAATGTTAATCTTCCCTAAACTATGCCATTTCATCATCACAAGATATGTCATGGGAGAAAGGGAGATAAAGAGGCTAAACTGAGGGCTGCTGGGGTAAAAGGAGGCTAAACTGAGGGCTGCTGGGGTAAAAGGAGGCTAAACTAAGGGCTGGTGGGCTAGAAGGAGGCTAAACTGAGGGCTGGGACACAGTCTTTCTACATGGACGTTTGCATTGTGTGTTTCGAAGGCTTTTAATGCGACTGCAGCTTGACTGGGTGGGTGAAGCTGATCAGAGAGGACGGGATTTTTCTCTCTTTGTGTTAGCCTGGGAAGCAAGTCCAATCAATAGCGTTGAGTCCATAGAAGACTCCCAGGTGAGCCTCACTAGTCAACAGCACTGCAAAACTTCAAAGTACTGACTGATGAAACATTCTCGCAAAAAGCAAAGCAAAGAACAAATCTCCTATTTCAGGAAAAGCAGCAGGTATGAACTATCAGCTGGTTATAATTTGGGAAGGTGGGGGGGGGCAGCAACATTCAAGTCAACTCTCAAGTAATCGTTTTTCGTTCCGTCGTGAGTAGGCTAGCGTTATCAATACATTCAGGTTGTGTATCATACTGTTTTGCAATCTATGTACTGATATACCTCTATTTCAACTAAGTACTTTTAATATATTTCTATTTAGAAAAATGTGTTGCACAAATCCCATTACTGAAAATGCTTGCCGTTATTGGTAAAGATAAATCCCAGTATAACTCACATTCAACCAGATAATTCATCAAAAATAACTTTCATCAAAATACATTATACAGCAATTATACTAAAAAATAAAAATATCATACACTGGCTACAAAAAGAAATCCAGTTGTTGACCATTTACTCTGCTGATCATCTGCTGCAATCAATTAAGACAGAAAATCAAATCGCTGAATTGCTGCCTGGCACAGTTTTTAACAATAGATACAACCGTTAAATCAATATATATAAATATATATATTACGCACTTGCTGAATCAATTTTTATAGTACAATAACTGTCCTAATCGTGAATATAGCCAACAAAAACCACCAGAAGGAAAGACTGCATGAAAATAAAACCTTCCAATTGACATATTCAAGTCCCCAACTTCAAAATTGTCGGTAATTCTCCACCTTACAGGCCCAAACTGGAGCTACGCTAACTTCTGCCCACTCTTCCAGTCCAGCAATAGAAAGGAAAGTAGTGCGATTCGTTATCCACCGAGTACGCATTCAAGTTTTCATGGTGCAAATTGGAACAACGATGACCAGGATCACGGTGCAGGTGGCGGCCGCGATCAGCGCACCGATTTTACACACTTTTGCCCTGCGGAACTCTGCCTCTTTCCTCTTGAGTAGCGAATCGTAGCCCGGCGTGTAGATGTCCTCCATCCAATACTCCAGGTTGTTGGGGTTTAGGGACTCCTGGGTCTGAGGATACAAAGAGCACCAACCAGGTGGAGTTTTGATCATTTTGACAGATGAGGTTGACAGAATTTCTAACTGTATATTTCTTGTCAAACCTTGTTTCTGTATCAAAGATTTCTTATCTCCATATAGTCAATTATTTGGGGCCAAGCTATCCACGTTAATGAACTGGACCATTTTATTCTTTAGGTTGAGAGTGGAAGAAAATGCCTTTGGAGCCTGGCTGTAATGAAAACTCAGGCATAGATATTGCAAGAGTCCATTGATTACCGCACAAAACTGGCTCTGCAACAGAAAGACTGATTTTGTTTTTGTCCTCTGGCTTTGGTGAGTACAGTATGGAAGAGGCATTCTTCATAGATGGGATTACAAGTAACAGCATATTGATATTTCAACTGATTCTTAAGTTTAAAGAGACTTTCAGATTGGCAGAGAGAGCGAGAGAGGGACAGACCAGGTCTCGTGAAGTGGTAAGGTTTAGGGAAGATTAACTTCCTTGATTTGCCTCAAATTTGTATTCATTCTTTAAAGCTGCACTGGACAACTTCACACATTGGCGACCCCAAATGGCAAGAAGTACCGGCGTTAGTTAGTCTAGCTTACTCTGGAGTTTCGATTTGTCACTTCCTGCCAGTGACCATACCCAACACCAGAATTTAATTAGAGCAAATCTACAGCTGTTCTCTGTTGCAGCCCCACTGTGAGATTTGACAAAAGACAGGTGTATTTTTACATTAGAAAATCTTGCCTTGTGCAGCTTTAATATGTGATTTGTTTCCTAGACCTATTTCTTCCCAAGTATTCTCCACTGCTCTGTCCTTTGTAGCACTCAATCATAAGATGTAGGCACGGTAATAAGGCAAGCAGGGAGTTGGCAGTTTGCAACAACACTGTGTGCACCTTTCCTCTAGTTGCTGAGATCCTTGCCTTTAGGCATGTGCACCGGGTTCAGCTTTTGAGCTGTATATTTGGCAAGGATCAAGTGGTCCTATCTGTGTGGTAGCGGCTAGCCAGAACATACTCTGTATCCTGCAGGCCCACTGACCTATCGGGTTATCCGCCCTGTAACAGAATTAATGCATTTCTATGCTCTTGGACAGGCCAAATGAAATTCAATGTGAGCAAAACTGGAGGAGGCTGAACGAGGAGGCTGATTTTTACATACAGTGGTGGACCAGAAAATGTGTCCCTTATCCCTGTGCAATCACCCTGTCTGTCTTCTAGTCTCCTATTCGCTGTCAATGGAGCAGTTCCAATATTAGTACTGTATAGTATCTTGATGATGTTGTCAACAGTCTTGGTTCACTTGTTGCTAGACTTGTTCATGAAAGAAAGAAAACTATTATCACCACAAACGTGTTCAAACAGTAATATGGGTTTGAAAGTTAAAAAGCCTTTAATTGCTAAAGTGTTTTAGGATGGATTTTTCCTTTGTACTCACATCTAAGGCTGGATGAACATTTGTGAAGGGGTTCCTACTTTACACATTTCCACAGGAAGACGAAGGCTTGTTTAGAACTACTGACTTTGACGTGGGTAGCCGCTCATCACAAGGAAACAGCAAGACACAGCCAAAGGTCCCTAAAAGCCCTTTTCCCCAGTCTGTCAGTAGAAAAGTGATAGCTGTGTTGCAGCCATTGACTGAACTCTCTGAAAAAGCTTCTGCTCTCTCTGCTTTGACTCAATAGCATCCAGCCCAGTTGGCTAGAGGCTTGTTAGACAGAGGGATCGATCTGCGAGTCTCTTGCAACTCTGAAGGCCATACAGTGTCCATCGATAATGTGGCTCTCTGCCTGTATCAAAGTTTAACAGGTCACTTTATTCCTGCGGCTCCTTCAGCCTCTTACACAAACCAAGCCACACAGAAAACCCCCCTGGAGACCAGACCTGGTGGTGGGAAAGTGACAGGGGGCATCAGCACATTGGACTTGGTGATGTAACTATGACCTCCATTGTGATCACAATAAGGCAAACAACCGTTAAGACCCTATCCTCATCTAACTTACATCAGTTTAATACTCTTTACTTACTCATCGGTGTACTCCTGAGGGCCTCTAGATAACCAGCTGACAATACCACTACATTATCTAGTCTTTGGCAAGGAAGAGGGCAAGAGAATATGTAGTCTATGTAGTGACGTACCTGCAGGTCCAGGGCGGTGAGCTTCTTCCCCTTCTCTCCTGAGTTGCGTTTATATTCCTCGATGGTCCAGGAGGGCTGGCCTCGCTTGCCGTCCGACAGGCCAGGCAAGCCTCAGGTCGGTGTACAGGGGGCTGCCCTTCACGTGGGCCTTGACGGAGGGGGGGAAGGGGTGCGGCGAGAACACCTGCTCTACCAGGTAGGAGTCCTTGGGTGGCTTGGGGGGGCGGTGGGCCTGGGGCAGCTCGTACTGGCGCTCCAGCTCTGCCTGGACATGGAGAGAGGGGGGTCAAAGAGTAGAGGACAGAAAGAGGAAGAAAGAGAGGGAGCAAGCTTAGAGTTCACGCTATTCCACTTTTTTGTCCGAACTCTCACCTTTTTAAAGCTATTTAATGAGTGGCCGCTTTGGAAAAAGGCCGTCTTCTTTTAAGGTCAAGACTTTGGCTTTTAAGGTTCAACTTTGTAGATTAGCACACATGACCAATCACAATGAAGAGGAGGCTTAGCAACCTTTTTGACCCACCTGGGTGACTTTATGTGTTGACATAAAATTAAGCTACTTTCTTGCCTGAGCGTTTCCCACATACAACGTAGCCCCTTCCTCCGCTGTTGCGAATTAGCGCCTGATGTCATCCGATGACTTCTAGCGACTTTTTGAGTAGCCAATAGCCACTTTCCTTTGCAGACAGTTGGCAACAAAAACAAGCAGAATAAAAAGTAGTAGTGAAGTGTATATTACTTGTTACTGTGTCGTGGTAGGAGGATTGCATGTCATTTTTCATTATCAGCGCAAAAGCAGTGCTTTTCTATAGCGTAGCAGTAACATCCTTACTCTTCATGAAATGGATAAAAAAAATACTGGATCAATCACATCTTCTTCCAATGTTCTATTTGACAAATGTGCACTCCTGAAAAAAATCAGTTTGCCTTTGCACAGGAAAGCACCATGCGGTGCGAAGCAGGTAAGCAGCCCTCCATCTGACAGAGCTCCAGGTCATATACGCTGCGCTATCACTTCCGTGGTGCTATTTGCTGTGATTATAAAGCTTTAAATGAGAAACGCACTAAAACACCCTCATAATCCTCCAGCCTATACAACAGGTAATATGTAAGACAAGGAGCAGAGTGGAGGATTTGTTTTTAATATCATCTGGCCTGCTGATGCTGACCCTCGGGGACAGAAAGTGAAACGCCACTGTTCAATTTTATGAGACAAACGGAGGTAATCTCCCCCCTGAACCTGGGCTATTGTGACGCATCGGCATGTACAGCAACTGGATAAGCCTTTAGGAACCAATCCAATTTGAGTTTCAGTTATAATTATTCCATCACACTCAGCATGGGGTCAAGGATGCACCTCATTCAATACCGTTTTTAACAATTCATTCCCCAAGACTGATTTTTGTTTCTTCATAGCACATTCATTCTCATGAATTATCATTCCCTCCTCTAAAATATGAAGAGTAAACCATTCCTCAACACACTGATGTGTATTGATGGCATTGATCCCGGAGCACTTACAAGCTGCTGCTATCAATGTCAACCACAATGAATAACAACCATCTCCAGGGTCAGGGAAGGTGACATGAATCTATTGCTTGCTCTGTATAATTATCTGTGTAGGGGGTGGCGGGTGTCTTTGTTGATCAGGAAAAGTACTGAAAAGTGGCTTCCAAGCACCAATCAGCGTGGCTTGGCGTCAAAGAACGCATCTGGATTCACGAGCAGTCGTCACTGTAGCTTATGCCTTCTCTCCATGTAAATCTTCCTCAGCTCCCGATCAATCTCAATCTCTCAAGCTTATCTGTCTGTGTTTCTGGCAACAATCGGGATGGATTCGCAATCAATCCTTTTGACTAAAAACCAAGGAAACAGAAAGCCCGTTATTCAAGCTGTGAAGGGACATTGTCGGCCCGGCTTTTGAGCGCAGACGTGTCTAATGGTTGTTTTCACACCTAGTTGGCTTAGCGCGGTTATTTCCAACCCTGGAGCGTTTTCCCCACTTTTGGTCAGTTTTGGCAAATGAAAACACAGCAATTACACTCGGGGGTTTGGACCAAACCAATCGGACCTTGTTGAAAAGGAGGTTTCTTGGCATGTTTCAAAACCGACCAAGGAACTGTGCTTGCAGTGAGAACTAAGGCGGAAACCACTCCAGGGATCGAAACTGCTTTAAACCAACTAGGTGTGAAAACACAGACATAGACATAAGAAGGGTGTTTTCACACCTAGTTGGTTTAAAGCAGACCCTGGAGGGCTTTCTCCCTTAAGTTGGGTTCATTTTACCGTGTGAGAACACAGCAATCGGACCAAGACCTTCTTGAGACCTGGAGCTTTGTTTGGAGTGATAAGACCGTGAAATTTCTGACCAGTGAAGGAAATGACTGCTGCCTTGGAGCTTTTGTTGATAAATTATAATTTGCTATCCAACGCCTGAATGCAACAAAGCAAAAAAAATAAACCCGGATTTAGACCAAAGAAAACAGCCCATAATGTAGGTTTTGAAAGCACGCCTAAATAGCGATCTCGTCTTGGTGATACAGCTGGTGGGATTGTTGATGCTACAGTCCATTGGCAGAGAACACTGCTGTAGCAGCTGACTCCCTACCATCTGGGAAGGTTTCTAATTTCACCATCTACTTTCTTCCACCCCGCTGAAGGTCGAGAGAGGAGACTGAAAAGGTGTGAGCGACGCCGTAAAAAACCCCCCACGAAAGTCATTAGCCAGCAAGATGAGGGAACGCCACTACTGTTATAAACCATTGACTTGCTTTGCCACTAGGCAGAGGTGCGACATGACAGGTTCGCCGCTGCCTTCAAATGTCTGAATGACAGCCCAGACAAATAAGAAGGACTGGCTGAAGCAGAGGAGAGAGGCTGGACGAGAGAGTCGACTAGAGGAGAGAAGGCAGGATGGACGGGGACAGGAAGAAAATAAAAAAATTAAAAGATGGGAGATGGGAATGATATAAGACGGGGAAACATAAAGGTAAAGCAGGGAAATTCTGGAAATGGAAGGGAGATCCATGCATTTTTACAGTTTTAGTCATTTAACAACCCAATTTTCTCAAGGGTATGGATAAAGTTTCATCTTATCTTGTATCAATTCACTATCTTGCTCAAGGACGCATCAACACAACAGATGAGAATTGCTTGGCTTGAACCAGTGACCTTTTACTTCCTGGGCGGGTCCATCTAACCCCTATTGGAGAGCGGATTATTAAAGGTGCGTACAGGATATGATCCAGTATCCAGAATACCGTGTGTATGTATAAACACAGCCAACGACTACCAGGCTATCTCAGCTTCAAAGACTACTGATCTACAAAGCTGACCTTTACCGGTTCTGCATTATATCATTAAACCCTATCTGTTGCAAGGCATCCAAAGGTCTGAAAAAAACATCATCTGCAGTAAAATCCAACTCCAACCACAGGAGTGTATTTCGCAGTCGAACACAGGAACAAAGGGCAAAATAAAAGTTGCATGGCTCTGTGTGCAGGCATCTCAGCTCCCACTAGAGTGGAGCAAGAAAAGAATGGGGGATAGAGAGATAGAAAGTCTGGCTGCCCTCCATCTTGGCAACGCTCCAACAGTGGGTAAGGAGGATTAAAAAGAGAAGGGCTGAAAATGAGTGTAGAGAAGCAGATAGACAGTGACAGAGGAATACTACGCTATAAGTGAGAGGCTAAGTAATAATGGCTGTGATTGAAGTTGAGGACATAATGATGTTTTAAACTCTTTAACTGTCTGAGGAGTTTCACTCATCCTGGCACCGGTGGGAAATAATAGCCATGACTGAAGATGGTGACATAATGAGGAGAGGACTACATACTCGATTCCTGGACACCATCCAATCAGGAGAATGGGCTGGTAGCTAGTTATCTGCTGAGCTTGCATGAAGTAATATGGGGGGGAGGGGTGGCTGTGGCACCGTTATAAAGCAGGAACATGACCTGACTGATAACAGCAGTATTATCCAATAGCACTATCTATTGCTTCCCTCAGGAGCTGTGAATAACAGCCGCACCAGGCAATGAGTTAATTGTTTTGATGGTTTGAAGGACTTCATTACCCAAGGCGAAGGTGAACTCAGTGAACTACAAGTCTTCTTCTTACCATGTGTTCACACTGCAAGGAACATGCTCAGCAGAAGAAATCCATTAATTTCCTATGGAGAGGGAAACTCAGCCTACGTGTGGACAGTCCACAAGCTGGTCGGCCGAGGATAGCACAGCTACACTTTTCATAGTTCATTACCCTCCAGCAGTGAAAAATACATGATTTGACTGTTTGTAGCTGCAGAACGTATACTGCAGAACTACATACATGCAATCGAAACCTCTTGCACTGCTCAGGATCGGTAGAATAGAGCGACCTGTCAACCAAGTTGCTTGCAGTGTGAACACACAGTTAGTGTGGAGGTACTGAAGTGGTTCAACCATCGTAGCTGAGTGATCTGTCACTTCCCGTACTTCCCGCCAGTGACCAAAACCCAACACCAGAATTTCATCCAGGCAAAGCAATACAGAAGCAGAGATGGAGAAGGTCATAGACATAGACACAAAGGTCATTTTGTCTTACGTGGAAGTGACATGTTAGGTGGTTGCTTGCGCTGAGAGCTGCAGCTCAGGGTCAAGACCTGTTTCAATTAACATCCACTCCATTTGGCTTCTCGGAGAAAGGTCACCGGGAATGACTAGTCTGTTAAACACCTGCCGAGACAGACTGACATTTCAACACACTGTTCAAAAGCCTCTAAACTCTGGTGGGTAAAGCAACGCAGACTAGAGAATGTGCCTGCCACTCTTATACCTTTAAAACAGGAATGAGGAGTGGCAGAGAGAACAGGAGGGAGACGGTTTTCTCATGAGACAGTTTTCCTCATCATACTTTGCGTTGTGGTGTTAGCAGTGTGAGAAAAGAACGAGATTTTCATCTTCTTCTCAGCGTATCTTACGAAAGTTCAGTTTCATGAGCTGTATTTGGATGCAAGATGTGTTCAAGTCTCCCTGAAACAGCTCCAGTTTGTACCTGTTGACAGGCTACAGAGGCAGTGAATCCTAACCTGAGAGCTCCTAAACACCCAGCAGCATCCTGTCCATTTCCCCATTTTTATTCCTGCTAATTTGACAGGATTAATCCCTCTTTGTGATTACACGACCGTAACTGTATCACATGGATCTGAGAGCTGATTGTGTGGGATACAGGACTGTAATCATTTAGCTCCTTCATAATCCGTGGCCCTGCTATAACATGAGAATCTCCTGGTGAGGCCATTTGAGGATGGAAGCAGCATATTTACAAGCAGCCTGTTTAGCCCTCCATGTTCTCTCTAGAGGTTCCTTCAGCTGATACTACAACTACATACTCTTCAAATTATGAAGTATCATCAGATGAAGATGCCACATTCGCAGTCAGTTTCCTGTTCGGCTGTCTCGGTAATCCAATGTGAGAAAAAGCTAATTGGAGAAATAGTGGAAGCTTTCACTGCAGATCAGAGTTAACCGTGAAATACTGTCAATGACTGAACATAGTAACAATACCTCCCAAAAAAACAACCCCTCCCAAACAAGCAGGTACTATCCAAACTATAAATAATACCCAGTGTTCTTACCTCTTTGGCTTTCCTGTGTCTGTCCTTGCTGTCTCTGTCTCTGTCCTTGTCTTTGCCCTCGTCCCCAGGATGGGAGGAGTAGGACACCGTCCTCCAGTCCCGGGGGGAGTTGGTGATGCTGGCGACCTTCGACTCCGTGGCGCTGTTCTCCTCATTGAGCGAACGGGACGACCTCCTGGTGAACATGCTTTTCTTCAGCGCCTTCACCCGGAGGCTCTCGCTGTTGCTGCCGTCCGAGCAGCACCACTCCCCCGAGGCACCGTTGTCCACTTTGACATTGTGACCGGTCGTGTGGCAGTGGAAGACATGGGGCGACAGGGTGGGGTCGGGGTGCGAGTGCGGGTGGGAGTGGTCGGGGGTGGCGCTGGACCCCAAGGCCGACGCCGTCTCCCCGTGTCTCCCGTTGGCCTCCGGCTCCTGGATCTTCTCGTCCAGCTTGTTGAGTTTGGAGAGCACCTGGGAGATCTCGCCTCGGACCCCCGACAGAGACTCCAGCTTCTTCTCGATCTCGCCGATCCTCATCACCAGCTTGCAGACGCTGGACTTGACCTCGTCGTCGGTGTTCTCCAGCGAGTGGAACAGGCGGTCGAGCTTGGACTTGGCCAGTTTGACCGTGTTGCGTTCGGGGGAGCTGTCGGCGTCGGATTTCAGCGTTACCTGAGAGAGGGACCCGTTGCTGTTGTAGCACGATGACTGGATGACACCAAGCGAGTCGCAGACGCTCATGTCATCAAGAAAATGAAATATGTCACTTATGTCATCGCTGCCGATCTCATAGTCCTCATCGGTGTGTTTGAAGGTGTGTCTTTCTCTTTCGCCATACTTAGTAGGGTATTCCTTTGCCTTCTTCTCTGCCTGCTCTGTTTGAGTCCCAACACTAGAGGAGCACTCCACTCCCTGAAAAGACGAACTGTTCATATTTTTCTCCCTAAACCTTTTCCCCGCCTCTCTCTTGTCCATGCCCCCGGCACCACATGCCATCAACGCTACATCCTTGGTTTTTATTCCATTCGCTTTCTTCGCAAACCCCGAGGGAGAGGCCATCGCTTTTTCCTTGGGGCTTTGGAAATGCTGCTCATTGTCGTTGCTGATGATGCTGATATTGTGCCGATGGTTTTCTTTGAGGGGCTTGCTGTTCAGAAACGACCTCTCGAAATCTGGAGGCCCCTCCTCCGTGTTGAGACTAAGGCTCTTCACTGGCCAGGACGGCTGCTTCCCTGGCTTGTTACTATGCCTCCGGCTGCTGACGCACTCAGAGACTGTGGTCGGACCGAAGTAGGTGGACGCTTGCAGGTCATCCAGGCTCTCGTGCTTCGCCCGCCGTCGCTCCTGGATGGGGGAGTTCAGCGGTGGCTCGAAGTACGGGTTATTGTAGGGCAGTTCAAAGCTGTGGTTGAAGAAGGTGGCCGGCTTGTGGATCTCCCTCCTGTGGTAGCCTTCGCTGGCCTTGCTGCCTTGCTTGCACTCAGCAGTGATGACCTAGAATGGTAACCCAGGCACAGGACTGAGTCGGTCACATCACATACCAACAATTACACCAGTGACAAGAACTACAGTATCATAAAAACTTGATTTTAATGCAATTTGCTCCTCATAAATGATGCATCACTGCATGCATCAATTACCAGGCAGTAATTCATCGACTGAGTTGTTTTATTACATTTAAAATTACTACTTGAAATACTTTTGAAATCACAGTTGAGGTTCCTTAAAGATTTTCTCATTGCTATTTTCTGTTTCAATGAAAACCCTTTCACAAGCTTTTATGTTTCAACACACAAAATACAGACATGCAAGCTTTACTTCACAGTTTACTCAAAGGAACAGCATGGGAGCAGATATGGATCATTACATTGTATTAGTCCCTGACAACTCTAGTAACTTGTATTCTTATCTTATTGTGTTCTTGACCTTTTCCAGTACTTGCTTTTATCCTTTTATTCTTGTTATTTTTCTCTTGCTATGTTTATTGTTATGCACCAAACACCAAGTCAAATTCCTTGTATGTGAAAACATTCTTAACAATAAAACTGATTCTGATTCTAATCTGGTAAAATGAATCAGGTTGCACCCTTTCTGTACTGACTGGGAACTGAGATTGTTTTTTCCCTACCCAACCCAGCTGCAACGCTATATTAACAATCAGCGAAAGCAACCCTCACTTGACACATCGATATTTGTGACAGTGAATGCCATTTCCTTCAACTGAATATTCCCCATCATGAAAACACCGACCTGTGGGGAGAAGGCCACGAGATTGTGAAAGTCCTCTTTAAAGATGTTCCTCTTCTGGACGCAGGAATGAACGGAGAAGGGCTCTGGGTGGCCGATGTGCTGCAGGGAGTCCTGGTCGGTGGTGGACTCGCTGTCAATGTCCATGGGAAAGTAGGTGCTCTGCATCTCGCAGGGCGGAGAGGGTGGACTGCCACTGGTGTACTGGGGCAGATGCTGCAGCTTATCCAGAGATGCTGCTCTACATTTGATGTCTTTGCTGATGCCCAGAAGAAAGTTGGGGTCCGAGGTGGGAATAAACTGCTGGCAGTTGTTGCACTCCGATTTAGGACAGGGCGGGGCATTCTGGGTCATGGCGTGCTGGTGGGGGCGGTGGTGGTGATGGTGGTGATGGTGTCCCTCCCTGGGGTGGTCCATGTGCTCGTAAACCACCCCCCTCTCGCAGTCCTGAAACTTATAGGCGTTGTTTTCGGATCTGCACGACTCCACTGACTGGTTCTTCTGGAACTTGGCTCTGTGCACTATGGGGAGCTTGTCTTTGGCGATGCCCCCGTTCATCTGGATCAAGTTGAACATGGTGACGATGTCCGCCGCCACCATCAGCTTCTTGGACTGCTGGTCCTCTACGGAGCAGCGCATCTTATCCTTGAAGAGGGTGGCTGGGAAGGCGGGGTCCAGGCAAGCCGTGTAGAAGAGCAGGCTGCGGAGCTTGGCGAGGTGGACCAGGTCGAAACGAGCGCACAGAGACTTGCACAGGTCCTGGTAAGACATGGTGCTGTGCTTGGTGTCCAGCTCCTCCAGGATCCGGACCAGGAACAGAGAGTACTCTGGGAGGGGGTCCATGGCTGCTAGATGGCTGGATCAAGCCTACGGGGGATGCTCCTATCTTAGAGGAAGCTTTGCAGCTGGAAACAAGACATGTGTTAATGCACAATGCTACTGTGCAGTTATTTGCTTCAACAGTAAAACAGATTGCTCCTTAAATCAAAGACATTCTCTTACACAAACCACTGTCAGTCTCAGACTGTGTATATGCAGTAGACAGATCACAAAATGTCATATCCTTTGCTGGTTAGTTGCTTTTATGTAACAAGCAAAAACAAAAGGACTCAAACCGACAACTGAGATGAATTCCTTTCTACAGGAAATCCATCCCCCTCCTCATAACCTTATAAACAGTTTATATTCCGACCATAAAACAGGCTGTAGATCCCAGACAGTGAAGGATGCGCGCAGTCATATTTCAACCTTCTTTCAGTTATATGTGCATACAGTCACACTCACCCCTGAGTTGTTGGGAAAAGAGAGGAAAATCATCTGATCAGCTCAGCGCAGCACAGCATTTCTCTCGTTAGAGACCCCGCAGAAGGGAAAATAAACTCAGAGTAATTCAGAATCATCTGGGGAAAGGATCCACATATGTCACCCCCCCCGCAAATCAAATCCACCAAAAATAAGATTTGCAAAAAGCAAAGTTTACCACATCCATTCATCCGTGAATTAAAAAAAGAAAGAAACCAAAGGCAAAACACATTCCCACATGGATGCGCGCAGGTAAATGCTGACGACAAAACATTTTCCCGTCCCAGTTGATTTTGCTTGGAAGTGACGATTCATCCTCCGAGTGCATTCCGTTGTATTTTCTTCCAGTGGACGAGGTTGTCGTCTCCCCGCCGGAGCCCTGTGATGCTGTTGTGAAGGAGCTGTCCGGGAATTGAAGCAGCATGTGCTGCCGACGTCCAACCACTGTCAAGGTAGACAGAATAAACACTACAAATTACGGCTAATATTTTCAAAATAAAAGCCCGATTGACCAACGCGCGTGCAAATGCACAGAAGTGAAAACAATTTAAAAAATAGCCATCTGTGCAAAATGAAAATACAACGTCACCATAACACAAAATAACATAACATAACATAACATAACATACAATGAAATCCCCAGAGAGGGGAAATTGATAAATAAAATAAATAAAAGGAAAATAAATACATCAAAGGCAATGCAACCCATAGTTCCAATGTTTCAAAAACATCAAGCAGGAATGCATGAATAACGGGAATGAAGGAATATGAGTTACAACACTATGAGAATATCCTGAATGTAATTGAAATTAATTAATTAATTAATATTCAGTATGACATTATAATGTCAAGTATGACATTATTAAGTATGTTAAGTATTAAATTATTAAAAATATTGAGATATATGCGTTATAGTGTGAATCTACTGCTTGTATGTGCAAAATGTGCATTGTATTACAGATTATAGATTATTATCTATATTCACTGAGTGGACATAACATCAGGCGACTTGTTCTTTCCATTATAAAGAGCTTGACCAGGTGAATCCAGGTGAAAGTTGTGAATCCTTATTGATTTCACCTATTAATTCCACTTCAGTCATGAAGGTAATATGGAGCTAAAGGTGAGGGGATGTTAAAGAGGCTTTTTAGTCCACTTGAAAATCATGGATATGGGTTGTGCAGAATGGGGTGCAACTCAAAAGCAGGTTATTTTTTTGTTTACTCTTCCAAAAAAAGTCCTTTTCACAGCATATATTCATAGTCCTATGCAAAATGAGTAAAAAGTATTTTATTTATTTTAATTTAATGTAGGCTAATGATTCCACTGAGCATTTCTGATACAACCTTTGTCTTCTCTACATCCGTCTTCCTTTTTTAAGTGACAAATGTATGCTTTTATTCTGTAGGCAGAAGCATGTAACTTCCGCTGCTGGCCTGATTAACAGTGTGCACTTGACGCGACTCTTTGTTTCCTCTTCGAATGACGTAACTACACCAACTGCTGGATGAATTATCTTACTCTGTCCTTCACATATATACATACATATATATATAAATATATAAATATACTGTACAGGCTTTAGCATGTTGCCTCATCCATAGGCTCAGTATGTATGTGTGTATAGGAGAGAATAAGATTATATATATATATATATCTACTATATATACTAACCCTCTAATGCAGTGGGGTTCCAGGGAAGGAATACTTGAATGTCACTATAGTTTAATTCACTAGATTAGTGTGATAGTGTGATAAAGCGTGATATAAATGTATTATGTGTAATATTCCAATTAGAAGGAAACTATACAAATGTCACAGTAAAACTATGTATCTAAATATGTACTGTTGTAATGTAATGATTCTACTAAGTAACTACAGTAATTAACTATAGTAATACTATAGTAATAATATAGTGGAACCATGGACTACACAGTACCTACCTTACAGTACAGTACTACACTGAGTACCACAGACACACAAACCCTGTAAATCCTCAGGAATATTATACTGATTTGCACACAAAGAATGAATTTCCATGTGAACCAAGTTATATAAGAGATTATATTTGCATCCCCTTCCTTAGGTGATGGAGTTATCTCACGAAAAAAAAAAAAAAAGTCGAGCACTGCTGCCTAACTCACTAGAAACATCAAAAGCCTAGAAGTTGTATCATTTCAATACCAAACGTCTCCCAATTCCCAAACAGTTTGACACTGAAGTTTCCTCGTTGAAAAAGAGAGAATCTAGGCTGGAGTTGTTCATTTCCCACCCGACTAAGCAGACTGTAATTGGACTGAGGGGAGAAGCAGGAGGCTTAATGGGAGGTGGAAGACTGAAACAACCGAGGAGGAGCCCAGATCTCTTCAGGAGGAAAACACTTGGTACTGTAATCACCGCTAAATGACTCGATCCTGCTCAAGGTGAATATACACATCTGAGATTAAACTACACTAAGTAATAGTCATTCACATTTCCATATAAATAAATGTTTTTTTGCTTTCTACTTCCTACCACTGATCGCTGTAACACAACAGTGATTCAACCTCCAGCCAGTTCATGAAAGCTTTTCCATTTCCTGTTCCAGAAAAAGTTGCTGCAGAAAAGTGTTAGTTTTCCGGAGGTGATGGGGGGCATTTTTCATTCTCACACACATACATTTCATTCTGACCTGCACCCGGACCAAACCCCCCGTAGCTACAGAAACTCTCATTGCCTGTGGAGACTCATGAGGTAATTGCTATTGACCAAAACTTTTAGCTGCTGTAGAGTTCACCACTCAGCATCAGCACTATGTGAAAGGCAGTCGATGGGACGGGATCCATACTGTTCTGTGTGTGTGTGTGTGTGTGTGTGTGTGTGTGTGTGTGTGTGTGTGTGTGTGTGTGTGTGTGTGTGTGTGTGTGTGTGTATGTGGGCGTGAACTAAATGGGGCACAAATAATTGCAATGGCCAGCACGGGCGTGGTCATACAGTTTGTTTCTTCACAGTGGAAATGCACTTACAGTAACAGTAACAGTAACAGTACAGTTTTTGCATTTCGTTTGTTTAGTCTCGCGCTGCCCAATTACAAGCCACTCGGGGCTTGTCAACAAAAGTCACATGACTCACAAGCAGCTCGTTTATTGGACAGAGTTTTGTAATTTCCCTTCTGTGGTGTTCATACCAGTTCTGAACATATATCTGAGCATCAGCATCACTGCGGTTTGCCCTCGCTTCATTTTGTCATGCTCGGCTTTCCAAGCAGAAACTGCTGGCTATCAGATGTCAACGTCCATCTCTTTATACCCATAATCCCTTGTGTTTTGATGTTGTTGCCTGTAGTTGGTTTGGGATGCATTCTCACTTCTAACAAACTGCAACTGCAGTTTACTTAGCAGAGAACTGAAACCTGCAGTTTCAGAGTGATTATTTGGTGCCAGCTGAGTTCAAACAGCGTTGCTCTCACCTGGCCAAGCAAACTGAAACAAAGGAGTCCACGCTCCAGAGTACCAATCAATCATCCACGTTGAGAGTTTTGCAAACTCACCCTTGAACATGCTCTGTTTCTGTGCGTATCTTTTTACTGAAGTTGAGTCACGCTTTCCTGCTCATCGGGCCGACTCAGATGGAGACAGATTACGCGGCGGGCGAACGGCGCTGTTGAGAGGAACAATTGCTCGACTTTAATCGCGGTGCAGGTTTCAGGTTCGGGGTCGACTGAGACGCGCATCCAGCTGATCATGAATATTTCCCGAGAGGGCCGTTGAATTGCTGAGCATGATGAAATATCTGCTGGGAAACAATCAGAAGGCAACATCCTCCTGCACGTTGCCATGCATGAAGCCTTTAATGAACCAGCGCGTCTTGGTTGACATCGTATCTAGAAAGAGAACTTACAAAGGAAGAGCAAGCAAGAGATAAAGAGAGTGTGTGTGTGTGTGTGTGTGTGTGTGTGTGTGTGTGTGTGTGTGTGTGTGTGTGTGTGTGCGCACGTGGCATGCATGTGTGATTTCCTCTTCTCAGCTACTGGGTTATATTAATCAGACCCCAGGCAGCTTTAATAGGCAATTACAGTGTTGTGTATGATGGGATCACATTTGTCGCCAACTGAAATAGAAGCAGCGCCTACCTTGACATGAGGGATTTACTAATTGTGTATTCTTTACTCTGCAAAATAATTATCGCTGCATGGTTGTTCAAAAAAAAAAAGTTCTGCTTCAAGGAAGGGAATGAATCCTGCCTGGACGGAGTTAATAATTCATATCAGTCTCTTATTTTCATCCTATCACACCTTTTGGCTCTAGTAAATGTTGAGCAGCCTGTCTTTCAGCCCGTGCTGCAAACACACACACACACACACACACACACACACACACACACACACACACACACACACACACACACACACACACACACACACATTTTTGAAGGCCACTAACAATATTTTTAGACCAGAGTCGGCGGAAGTTGATATTTTGAGACAAAAGTATTCAGTATTCAGTGTTTCTTGTCAGGGTGGAAAAGCCTCTGAAACAGCATTGGGACACTAAAACTCTCCACTACAACCCAGACTAATGACAGGGTTAGCAGCCTTAAGGCAGGGTGACCCCCCACCTGGTCAGCGGTAGGGATTAGCCCTTTTAATGAAGAATTAAATTACAACAAACATAATTGAACAATAAATAAAATGTGCAAAGAAACAAGGTCAGGGTGGAACCTCCATCATATGGACTGTTTAATATCGGCCTGGACATGGTGTATATGGAATACGCCATTCATTATCATTGAAGTAAGTAGGTAATCTGACACGGGGGGCGGGGGGTTGAGTACGACTAGACCGATATGGGTGTTGAAGGCAGATAGTGATATTTTTGGATTAAAAGTGCCAACATTTAGACCACAGGGCACTAAAACTCTCTAATCAACTCTCATTGATTAGTGATAGTAGGCTCCATGCTAACACTTTAGCATACACTATGTTTAGTGATAGTAGGCCAGAGCCATCAATGAACCAAGAATACATGGATGGTTTTGCTGTCCACGTTCTCCTCACTTAACAGGTAAGTGATTATCCATCTTATCAGAGATGGGCGACACCAACTGGCTAACACGTGCTAATATGCTAACCCTGCCAGGAGCCAATGCAAGTCAATAGATCCCAGTAGTGTGTGACCTAATTTGACTGATTCTCCCCTTATACAGATGTTTCAAGCGGATGTCATGGCGACTCTCGGTGCTCGATGTCAGAGCAGTCTACCACATGTTAAGTTTAAAAAACCAACAAACAAAAGTTTATACAATCCAGCCATCTAGTGATTATTTGTTTGAAAACATGTACTATAAAAAAGTACATATTTATCTTATCTTATAATAATAAAACATGAATATTATAAATAATTCGATCTTTAATAGCATAAAACTGAGATCATGCTGTGACCCTGATGTAAAATACCATGACTTCTCCATAAGTAAGTCGGTGACCTAATAATTTTACTCCTTCCTGTTTTGTTAATGTTGTTTTTTTAAAGGTTGACCAGTCTGGTTTCCACCACAGTTGGGCTAAAAACCACCATGAAACAAGTTGTAAAATACATTCTGCTATATTCCTGTAAAGTGACCCCCTTTGTAAACTTCCCAAGAGAAAATATCAAATTCCCTCACTTTCCCTGCCTGGAATACACCTCTCAAAATTCAATGATGCTGCAGAAATTCCATGACCAGTGGGAATCCTGATATACAAATCACTCTCAAAGGCCAGTAAGGGCATATTGGACATTGTAAGTAATGGTAGCATCTGGCCTCTCTGACTCTGTCTCTCAAGGACAAATGTGGGAGAGTCAGCCTACTGACCCAGTGTTAATGTTAATGATCATTTTAATGCTCAGGGGGGTTGGTGTCTGTGTGAGCAGTATACACATTTAATTCCTTCATGTAGCTTTTATTATATCAGGTGGACTCATTAAGATTGAGAACTTAAAAAAAAGACCAGTCCTGTGATCTGGTAGCACAATTACTGGATTAAAACATAAAAAACAGTAGAGATTTGAGACATGGTAAGCTTCAAAAGGAAGAGCCTTAAAGATAAATATAATGTAACATAATAAACTTAAAATGCCAGTCAGTGACCAGCCGCGGGGAGGCTGCATAACATTACACAATTTAGCTGGGGGGCTTTGAAGCGAGTTTCAAGCAAGTACATAAAAAGTCAAAATATCTCATTATCTCTCGCTCTGACACATACTCTCTAAAGCCTCTTTCACACATGCAGTGAAACCCTGAACTTATCTAGACATTACTCAGAGGGCTTGTACATGTGAACGCAAATGTCCGAATCAGTTGGACTGGAAGTCATCTGAGTGAAGAGGAGGATATCGCTTGAAAGACACATTTTAAAAGTGTCAATGTGGGGCATATATCATATCATATGCCCCTTCAACATGTTATCTATAATGATATCTGATCTGCTGCAGTATATCTATAATGATAACTGATCTGATGCAATATATCTGTAATGATAACTGATCTGCTCTGCTTCTCTTTAAACCAGCCATAAGAAGTGGGATTAAAACAGAGTCACATTCAGGCTGGCAAGCTGCTCAAAAGAGTATAATTAACTTTGTGCTTGGCAGAAAAAGAAAAGCATCAGGTACGACTGGGGGAAACGTAAATACTGAAGATAAGCAGCATGATTGCCTCAAGTCACTTGATATGGGAGAAATGTGAATGTTGTTCTTTAAAGAGAAGAACATGAATTATAAATATGGGGTTCATTTTATCAGCAGGCTTTCAAGACATGTGAATTACTGTTCACCAGGCAGGGAAATCAGCAGGGGTGGAAAGTACCCAGAAATACCCAATAGTAGTATTCTTTTATGTGAGAGAAGAAAAAGAAGATTCTGAAATTAATGTCACTATTAATCACTATTAGCTATCCAGCTAGCAAAGCTAGCAAACTATCTAGACCAGTGGTTCTCAAACCTTTTATGCCTTTTTATGTATTTAATGTTAACTGTTACCTCATCGTGATGCCATGCTTATGGAGTGCCTACAAAGTCTAATACTTAAGCTAAAACACACTTTCTGACTTCAAGAAAGTCAGATTAATGACAGTAAATGCAACTGATTACTTCCAGTTACGGAAATCAGTCTAATCAGGAAGGGCTAAATACATCAGAATGTAGAGCTGAAGGAGTCTCTCCAGCTTCAGGCCAAACCAGGTTATCAGTCCAGGTTATCAGTCCAGGTTATCAGTCCAGGCATTGTGTCTGCTGGTAACTCAATAGGATGCTAATAGTGAGTATCCCTACTGTCTGTCTGACTGACTGACTGTGGTTCAGTAGCAGCCCTCTTTGAAGGGGATGGGGTGGTGGTATATATAGGTGGTATATAGACCGAAATATGGGGACAATATAGATGATGATGGATATGATGCCGCTTGTTTGATTACATATTTATTGTGTAATTTATCAAAATTACCCTGATTATGTATAGAGAGCTAGATGACACGTGTTTATTGGATTCCACACAAATAAGCATTATTATTTTTTAATGAATGAATTCATTTTATTCTAGGTTTCAAAACAATAATAAAGTTTCTGGGGGAAACAGTGAATACTGTTTCTAGTTTAAAATACAAATGATGTACAAATATGATCAAATATGTAGTTCTGTGCAAGGAAGACCAAAGACACCCCAGGGGATTGTCGAGTCTTAACCAGACGTTGTGTTGTTGATTTTCTTAGTATTTGTTACGTATTTCTGGTTTCAAGGATAGAAAAGCACTTATAATGTTGTAATTATAATGTTGGAGTGGATAATTGTTGGCATGAAAATGGCCAGAATGAAAGATATTAGACATTGACACAAAACTACCAGCAGTGTCAGACTGAGCTGGCCGGTCCCGTTGTTTCAGACCACTGGGAGTGAAAGAGAATGCATTATTTTGACCTGACCTTGTGCTGCCAGCTTACCCTGCCATATTGAACTATCAACACTATACTCTGATGTATTCCCCTCCTGTCGGTCGGTCTGTCTGTCTGTATCCTTGCATAGTCCTATTCAGTATGGAGGCTGTAGATGCTGTGGATGTGCTGGGACAGGAAAAGGGGGGAAGTTGAGCTTATCTGCCAGATGGATTCTGGGCCTCCTGTTGTGCTGAGTGGCTGCCAACACATACAGACTCACACTGAGATACATACTCAGAAACATACCATACCTTACAACACCATATGAAGTACACATTCACGTCCACCACTGTGTTCACGTCAGCTCATCAAGACTTGGAGGCTTAGAATAGCTGGTGGTTTAACACTGTTAGACACACCGAAGGACATTTTCTTTCAGTGTGTGGGTATCTTTTCATTTGTCACTCCCACTTTGCTAGAGTGTTTTTGTACAGACATAGAAAAGCCTACTTCTATCAGTACAAAGCCCTGCAATCCCTCTACTGGCTGGTTGTCTGGCAGGATGGGAGGGGCGTGTGGCTGGATGCAGGAGAGAAGCTGGTGGGCTGGTTCTCCCTGAATCCAGTACTGGGAAACCTTTTTGTAGTGTGTGTGAGTGGATGTGTTTGGAATGGGATACTAACACCGACATTACATTACATTACAGTACAGTCATTTAGCAGACGCTTTTATCCAAAGCGACTTACAGAGGTGATAGTTAACACTATGTGGGGATCGAACCCACGACCCTGAGACCGCGAGTCTCATGCTCTACTGACTGAGCTGTCTGGGCCGGACCGGGGCATCACCAGACCTCCCCAGTCTGCAAAACGTTCCACATTTATGTAGTGAGAAGAGTCAGTGTGCCATTTTAACTGCAAAATAAGTTTATTAATGGAAACCCCATGCAACGCCAATAGAGCACCCGTTGAATTGAGCCGACCGGGGGAAGAGAGAGCGGCAGCAGAGGCGGACAACCGACCGAAATGGTGTTGGGAGTCAGCAGGCCGACATGAGTGAAGACACAATCAGTGTGGAGTGAAGTGTCAGGGCTGCCAGCCTGCCTGAGGCCGGCGACCCGTCCTCCTCTCAGGCTGATGAACAGGACTCCTCCTCCCATCTCTCCCTGCACAGGCGCCCTGACACCTCACAAATCTTCCTTCATTGGCTTCCGACACACTCAATCACCCACCCACCCCACCTACACACACACACACACACACACACACACAAACACACACATGTTCTCGGCTCTGATTATCCCTCTGCCTCATGGGAATGATGATGGATGTCAATCGGGTATGGCAAGGTGTGACGCTCGCTATAATTTAGTGAGTCCAAATTAGATCTAGTAGTTTTTATCAATACCTTGCAGAGCAAAGATCAAGCAGAGATTTTAAAGGGTAATTCCGGTATTTTTAAACCTAGGCTCTATTTGTACAAATTTGTCATTTATACCCCAAAATAAGTACAAAGAGTTTTGGACTTGCTCCGGTAGATCGCCTCAGTCGGCAGTCATGAAACGGGCTGCTATGGCTGCAATTCACTCAATAAATTCACATCAGGGGAGCGTTCAGGACCAATGTTTCCTCTACGCTGATGGTTTGGTGACCTACATCTAATAATCAATCACGTTGACTGATAATAATAACATGTCAGTCATCAGTCCTGAGTAACGTACTGGCTCTATCAGCAGGTTCTGGAAGTTTTAGCGGTGAATGACAACAGATGCAAGGACTTTGTCATAGCGTTGGGTTTATTGACACCCCGCTGGGAGTAATGGTGACTGCAGGAAGAGCTCTGCAGTAAAGCAGACACTGCAGGACACGATGTTCATGCAGAGGAAACAGAAGGAGGAACCCTTTAAAACCCTGGATGAAAAGTTTTATTGCAGCTCATAATCAAGCAGCAGCTGTGATGTTGTCACACTGAAGATCCTGGGAGATGATCTGAAATCTTCACATTCTGTATGAAAACCCTCCACATCGACGCCCCCCCCCTCCCCTATAAACTGGCCTCAGGTCAGGCATGTTGAGAGAGGAGATCCCCTTCTCTCTCTGATGGATGAAAGCTCTACTGAACACTCACACACTGAGTTGCAATAATGGGGTTTCATGGCTACTGATGGGATTTATTAATAAGAACTCCAGGCAATCACACACACACACACACACACACACACACACAGTTACTACATTGTTCATCCCCCATTACTCTTATTCCTAGCCCAACTTATTAATCTGCTCCCCAGAGATCGACGAGGCAGCAGCCCTCTCCCGTCTCCTACAACACGGAGACTATTAGACATGAGTGAAGAAACGTGAAAGCATAAAACCAGATCGCGGACGGGATGAGATGATGAGATGGTTTAGCAGCTGCAGTGTTTTACCATCCAGCCATCAGTCACTTCGCCACATGAAACCACACACACCAATCAAACCAATCACATCCCCTGTAATAACTGCATTGTGTTACAGTTGCTGAGTAGAACAAGAACCAGCAGTAATCAGGTTGTGGGTATTTTTTGGAGAGAGTGAGTTGTTGATTGTGTATGTGTCATCTCCTGTCCGTTAGGTTTCGACCGATATGGGTTTTTGAAGACCGTTTTTGAAGACTTTCCCCCAGAATTGTCATCTTGTGGAAAAGTGGCCCTACCCCTTAGAACTGGGGTGTCCCAATTCTCTTGTGATCGAGGGGTAGGGCGAAGTGTGAGGGCTACATGGCCCTCCAAACGGAGATTTTTCAGGGGCACACTACAAACCGAGGGCTAGGAGAAATCTCCCAGAATGACCTGCGAATCAACTGGAAGATCATGGGGACCGCTACACTACCATCAAAGTGAACCACAAATGTAGTATTTTCTTCGTTAATAAAGATTTTAAAAATATTCTAACCGTGGTATTATCTTAGTTTAATGTTGTTTCAATGTATTATAGACCTTTTCTTTATAACATGCATAACAAAAAATCGCTAATATGCCGATGTCTCTACCTTCGCTAGTTTACGTTACAACATTGTTTTTAGGCTGAATTTGTGCATGACAGTTCTGCATTTTGACATATTTACATGTCGCATTTCCCCCCTTTGATGGCATATGACGAAATATAACTAAAGTCCAGCAGCGAAGTTGCTGCACTTGTTACGGCTCCTCTAATATCAGTGCAGACTGGCAGGGTAACGTTAGGAGCGGCTTGCTAGACTACAGAGCACCGCTAACGCTATTCTGTCATGAAGTGGTCTGGTAATGAAGCAGTGGTCTTTTTTATTTGATGACTTGTTTGATCGATTGGTAGCGTGAAAAGTATAAATTGTGAACGAATCTCGAGCGTCCATGCTTTTCTATCTCCATCAGATGAACGGCAAATGTCACTGTGATAATAGCATTATTGCCATAGTAATCTCCGATAACAAACTCGTCCCGTCTGCTTATGTAAACGTCATCGATGACGTATCAGGGTCTTGAAGGGTTGTCCCATTTCTTAGGGAGAGATTTCTACCACTACCCCTTGTGACTCTGTTCCGAGGGCCAAGCCGAAGGGCCAAGCCGAAGCCGTAGGGGTGAAAATGAGAATTGAGATTCGGCCTAAAACTGACCCAGGGAGACCCCACAAACTCTGGGATATATTAAACCTTTAAATGAAGAAAACCAACCAGCAACACCTCCCGCCCCTCCTGTCCCCTTGAGTTACGCTGGCCTGTATTTGACATAACTAATAGTCACATTTGATCAATAGAGACTATGACTCTATTGTGTGAAACCAAATAGAATAATCTATAATCTATCCAACATCAAATAGATATTTAAATACATACATTTGTATTTGTGTTAATACATTAATTAAATGGATATAAATGTTATATCTTGTTTGTACTTCAATCATTTATTTCTGTTTTATAAATTTTTTTGCTCACAAATCATTTTAATCCACTTTTTGTTTTATTTATTTAATTCATCATAGTGAGACGAGATTGGCCCACTGGGTTTCAGGTTTGTGACATTAATGAAGCGTCACGTTGGTTCAGGCAGAACGCTCGCCACGCCACGCCGGCTGATTGTCAGCCGAACAAACAGCAATCACATCCATCACGTGGATCGGTCCGCCCACTGAAGCTGTCAGCTCCTCAATCATCCCTTTGGTTCCTACCTGCCTCGCGCTGCTGTGACTGGTCATGCTGTGACTCCCTCCACCACCCCAGCCTTTTCTGTTTCCTTATGAATCAATATACTTGTGTTGGTATGTTTCTGCAAGCTTGTCTCTTGAAATGACTCCATATTTCAGTGATGTGTGTCTGTGTTCTGTTCTGGGGGTTTGATGGTGATCCTAACTGAATCTTTAGGCAGCAATAAAAGCTTGGGAGCATCTCAAAGGATCATATCATGAACCTGGTGATGTCCATGAGTCATAGACCTGCATGCAGTCATCAAATGTAAAGAATATGCAACCAAATTTTGACCTTGCAAGTCATTAAATATGTCAAAACTTAATTTGTTCCATTACTTATGCTGACAGGAAATAGGGGGACTTGACTCATTGAGTGGCATTGCAGTAATATAGTTGTGTTTAGACCAAATACATGAAATAAGGTGGACATTGTGAATTTTGCCTCATAGTCATTGTTTGATTTAAAATACATATAAATGACATAAATTCCTCAAGCAGGAATAAAGAAACATTTTATTTTGAACTATATAGACCTGTGGTTGTGGTGTCAGTATGCGCCATGACGCACAGAGAACAATGAATCTCCATACATGTTCATTCTTCATACAAGCCTTAATGATTGGTTAAGTAGGCCATATACTTGCTTGTGGCGATTGTGTATCTCCTGCACAAGGACATCAGTTTCCTCTTGGGAGAAACGTTTGTGGTGGAACTGCTCCGGACTGTCTACTGTTACCAAACTGTCAGATTCTGCTCTGTGGTGTAGAACACACTGCTTTTAAAGGGAATGAGAGGACGATTTGATTGGTTATGACTGAAGCCAGGCCCAGCACACCTAATGAAAGTATCTGCCATGATATGACCAAAACACAAAGTCAAGCCCTGTGCACTTGCCATGCACCTTTGACTGAGATTTGCACCATTCATAAAAATGGAACCCAAAGAGTTCTGGCCAGGTCCGGTTCTGTTGTCAGGACTCCAGTGGTTTCATGGACAGCTGTTTAAATTCTGGTAAGTGCTTTTTCCAATGTGTGTGATTGTCGCCAACACATGAGGCTATCTTGGTTTTTAGGGTCTGGTTTATTCTGTTTGATGATGACATGCTGTTTAAGGTTTTAGGTCTCTCTGAATACTGAGGTGACAAAGGGGATCCTTGGTCTGAACTAATAGAACCAGGTACCACTATCGAGTGAGCGTGTACCTGAGAGGCAGTGTCAGCTGAGGCTTTCAGAAGGAAACGTTCCTGATTAGTTCCCTCCTCTCTGCTTGGTGTGCTAATCAGTGAAATCACCTGCTGTAGTCTTTGGTTGGAATGAAAACCTGCAGACTCTCGGCTCCATGGCTCATGGTTGAATATCCCTGGTGTAGACCATAAAAGGTAATTCCAAATTTAGGGGTCCCAAGATGGGTGGCGACACCAGATGTTGATTTAGGACCTCAAAGGACCTCAAACGAACCTGGCATGCTAAGGTCCACTTGAGGTTTCACTTTTCCTTTTTTGTGCACTGAGTGGTTCTGCTATTTTTATGTTTAGGCACAAACCGGTGTGATTTCTTGCATTATCACTGCTGCTAAATGAGTTATACACAAAACAAATTCTCATAGAATTTAGTTCAAATCACATCAAATCACATTTATTTGTATAGCCCTTAATCACCGTTACAGTCCCTAAGGGCTTCACAATGCCCAACATGTGAAAAATAATAAATGATTAGTACACGACATCCCCCAGCCTTAGACCCTCACAGAGGACAAGGAAAAACTCCCACAAAAACCTTATTGGAAAAGTGGGAGAAACCTTGGGAGGGGCTACTCAGAGAGTGATAGATAGATAGATAGATAGATAGATGTACTTTATTAATCCCAAGCTGGGAAATTGCAGTGCAGCAGCAGCATTACACACAGAGACAATAACAACAACACAATGAATAAAAAATAAAAAAAAATAAAAAATAAAAAAAAGAGAACAACCTAGACATATCAAAATGGCAATATAGAATGCAATATAAAAATGTATAAATAAGCATTATTATTGTAGTGCAAAATAAAATATAAAATATAAGGTGCAGTGAACAGAGTTGTGTAAAAACAAATAAAGTGCATAGTGACTGTATGTTATGACCAGAGTTTTAGCTGTTATTGTACAGTGTGATGGCATGTGGCAGGAAAGATTTTCTGTATCTGTCCCTTCGACAGCGGAGCTGGAGCAGCCTGTGAGAGAAGGTACTCCGCTGTCTGTCTACTGTGTGATGGAGAGGGTGCTGATCATTGTCCATGATGGATAACAGTTTGTTCAGCGTTCTCCTCTCCACCACGGTCTCAAAAGTCTCCAGCCTGAGACCCAGTACAGAGCCAGCCTTCTTGATGATTTTATCAAGTCTGTTAGTGTCGCTGGCTCTGATGCTGCTGCCCCAACACACGGCAGCAAAGAAAAAGGCGCTGGCAACAACAGACTGGTAGAAGATCTCCAACATCTTGCTGCACACGTTGAAGGATCTCAGCTTCCTCAGGAAAAAGAGTCTGCTCATCCCCTTCTTGTACACAGCCTCGGTATTAGGTTTCCAGTCCAGTCTGTTGTCGATCACCACTCCCAGGTATCTGTAGTCCTCCACCTCCTCCACCACCTCCCCCCTGATCCGTATTGGCTGTGAAGGCATCTTCTTCCTCCTGAAGTCGATCACCATCTCTCTGGTCTTGTTGACATTCAGCCTCAGGTGATTCTGGTCGGACCACTCTACAAAGTTATCTACCAGTGTCCTGTACTCACCCTCCTCTCCCTCTCTTATACACCCTACAACAGCTGAGTCATCAGAAAACTTCTGTAGGTGACATGACTCAGAGTTGTACTGAAAGTCAGTGGTGTATAAGGTGAAGAGGAAGGGAGAAAGCACAGTTCCCTGTGGAGCACCTGTATCACTGACCACCACATCAGACAGGACACTGCCCAGACGGACAAACTGTGGCCTGCCTGTCAAGTAGTCAGTAATCCAGGAGATCATTGTGTCGTCAACACCCACCCCCCGCAGCTTCTCACCCAGTAGCAGAGGTTGAATGGTGTTGAAAGCACTGGAGAAATCAAAGAATGTGATCCTCACAGTGCCTCCCCCACCATCCAGATGCATATGGGCTCGTTGCAGCAGGTAGATGACAGCATCATCGACTCCTAAATGGGGCTGATAGGCAAATTGCAGAGGGTCCAGAAACGTCCTCACCTGTGGCCTCAGCTGGGCTAAGACCAGTCTCTCCAGGACCTTCATCACATGAGATGTGAGGGCGACTGGTCTGTAGTCTGCCGGCTCGGATGGCCTCGACTTCTTGGGGACTGGAACCAGGCAGGACGTCTTCCACAGCATCGGGACTTTCTCCTGACTCAGACTCAGGTTGTACAGATGTCCCAGTACAGGAGACAGCTGGCTGGCACAGGTCTTCAGGATCCTGGGTGTGATGCCATCAGGGCCTGCAGCCTTTCGCTGATGTAGTCTTTCCAGCTGTCTCTTTACCTGGCCTGTAGTCACCGTTGGGCGGGGGTTGATGCAGATGTCTTCATTGGAAGAGGAGGAGGAGGTGGGGGGGGGGGGAAAGAGGTGGGGGGGGAGGAGAGGGGGCAGACGGAGAGGTGTTGTACAGGAGAATGCTGGGGGGTGGATCGAGCCATTTGGGACAGTGTGGGTGTGTGGGGGGCTGGGGGGGTCGGAGGGGTGGCAGGAGGTGAGCTAAACCTGTTAAAAAACTGGTTAAACTGGTTTGCTCTATCCAGGCTCCCTGCTGTCTGCCTGTCTTTCCCCTTCATCCCTGTGATGTGCTTCATTCCCGTCCACACATCCCTCACACTGTTCTGCTGGAGTTTGGCCTCCAGCTTCCTCCTGTAGTTGTCCTTGCATGTCCTCAGCATCTCTCTGAGTTCGTGCTGCACTCTCCTCTTCTCCTCCTCCTGATCCCCCTACCAGGACGGTTGGGCGTGCAATAGATGCCGTGTTTGGGCAAGCAGAGTATACACAATATATGAAAGTTCATTTTGGTGGGACATCCACATCTGATGGGGCATCACAGCAACGGCAACTCAGTCGACGTCATCATAGGACTAGGGGACCATGCAGACGCCAACTCTGCCCAGATAGGAGAACACAACGCCCGCTCAGTCAGCATCGTCCTAGGAGGCGGGACCACGCAGACGCCAACTCTGCCGGGCTGCAGCCTGGAACAGATCGGAGACTCACCCACACACACCCATACACACACACGCGCTCACACAGACAAACATGACCAGCGTCAGTGGACAGCAGCAAGTAGACCAGGACAATAGGATATGCAGGCAGGATGCTAATATCCATCGGCAGGACCCTGAGCTAGGATAAGCTAACTGGTCTAGCCTTACTCTGAGAAGAGACTGAGCCTAGCCTTACTAGACTAGCCTTACTAGGCTAGCCTTACTCTGAGACGAGACTGGGCCACTCCCTCAGGGCTGGTCAAATGACAGAGAGAATAAATGGGTTTTTAGCCTTGACTTAAAGACGTCGATAGAGCCTGCCTCTCTGACTGAGGCAGGCAGACTGTTCCATAGATATGGAGCCCGGTAAGAAAAGGCTCTGTTACCTGCAGTTTTCTTTTTGACTGCTTTTGTTGTTCTACAACAAAATATACTTGAATTGTCTCTAATTGTGATGCTTGTTTTTCTCTCAATAAAAACCCTCTCCTAATGTACATTCCCCTTTGTCTGTGTCAGTAAATGTTCCAGTACCATGGACAGACGTTGTGTGATGCACATACCCCCAATATCCAAATATGCTCAAATTGTCCCCCCAATATATTTATATAAAAAATACAAATTAAAAAAATTGCTATGCTATAACCGTCCGAAATAATCATTAGCAAATCTAATCATAATCATAACTAAACCATTAAGATAAGATAAGAGATAAGAGAGACTTTATTAATCCCGCCGTGGGGAAATTCACGTTACAGCAGCTCACAACAATAGAAAAACAGAATATAGAATAGAATAGAATATACAATAAACAATATAGTGCAAAAAAAAAACAAGTGTGCAAACAATAGAGTGCCATAAGAAAAAGCAAACAGATAAACAAGTAGTATTAACAAATTAAATATTAAATATATTTACAAGGTGGTGGAGGGGTAGATGATTGACTGGTTGTTGGGGGGGGGGTATTGCACAGGTCCATATAAGAGAGGAAAGATTAGACTGTTGACTAGACTGTTGAGTTGAACAGTCTAACAGCGGTGGGGATGAAGGACCTGCGGTAGCGCTCCTTCCTACACTGAGGGTGACGGAGTCTGCCGCTGAAGGAGCTGCTCAGGGCCTCCACTGTCTGATGCAGTGGGTGAGAGGTGTTGTCCCTGATGGAGGTCAGCTTGGCTAACATCCTCCTCTCACCCACCTCCTCCACAGAGGGCAGTGGGCAGCCCAGGACAGAGCTGGCCCTCCTGACCAGCTTGTTCAGTCTCTTCCTGTCCCGGTCAGTGCTGCCCGCTCCCCATTATTATTACTACTGGTTCTAGTATTACAGTGTACTGCAGTTCTGCATGTGGTTTGTTCAAGTGGTGTTGTCTATGGTGGCATATGAGCGACAAAATCCGTGAGCGCAATTGAGATCACGGCGCGCGTAATTCAAACAGCCGCGCACACATATTATTTTTGAGAGCTTTCACAGCACAGAATATATCTGCTCGCGCGAGCAATATTGTAACCTGCGAGGAGAAATCCATGCTTTGAGCGTGCGCACAGAATCCGAAGCAGCGCGCACAACTATCATTGCTCTCCTGCTCGCGAAACTTTCACCTGCTCGCTCGCTCGTGTTTTTTCTTTTTGGCAGTAAGTGGGCGGACCCAGTCACAATGGTATCTAATCTAAATCTAATTGGTTACAGTCCTCGTCTTCAGTCCTCTCGCAACCAGAGACAGCTCGCCTTCAAAGTAAAAGTTGTGCATTTTGAAGGGTGTTGGCTGCAGCAGCGGTCAATTTAAGGAGAGCTAAACTAAATAAATAAACAAATAGCCTAACCCCCCACCCCCCGCAGATTTGGGCCCCCCCAATATTGACTCCATGGCTACGGCCTTGGCTTAAAGCCAGAAGAGCAAACTTTATTTACAGGAAATGAGCTGACTGTTTGATATAGTTTAGTTCCTGTCGTGATAGTGCGTGGTACATATTCGTCTTGGTCCTGCTAGCTGTTCACTCAGGAACATAAAGATTCTCATTCATTCCTTTGAATTATAAATGCTGGAAATGACATCTACCTCGATTGAGTAACGACCCACTTAAAAAATGTGAGTCTGTGGCAGTCTTTATTCACACTGCGATGGATGAGAACATAAATTACATTTTCGATCTTGATGAATTGTTTTCTTATATCAATGAGGAAAAGGTCCATGAAAGTCATGCGTAGTGGAAACTGTCATCGAAGTCAGCCATCATGTATGTATCCTCCATTAGTAGTGGAGCAGTTACTGCAGTCAATACTTTACAGATATTATACAGTATATCATATATAATTTCATCACTTTTGAAATATTTTGGCCCAACTCCTCCTGCAAATCTTGAGGTGCCTGAAAAGACCCCATCAACATCTGAACACCCTGGTGGTGGTGCACCAGCAGAACAAACCCTTAGCAGTTCAGTAACTCTGGAGGCAGGACCAGACCAATTCTCCATACCTCTCCAGTGGGTGAGGATGGTGGAAGCAGTTCTCACCATAGCGCTGCCTAGTGGTGGCGATACGGCCAAAATGCATGATATTTTCAGAGTAAAAGAACCCTGTAAAATGTGTTGAGCGTTTAAACAGTGCAGTTACCTGAACAATTTACAAATTTGAAACGCTTGAAGTATTTTGACATTTTTATAGTCATGTAAACTTTGTAAAAAAAAACCCAGAAATAATAATCCTGTTTATATAAAGTATTCTGCTACTCCAATCTAGAGCTGCCAAATCAATTTGGCTTTAATGCAAAAATTTTAACAGCTTTACACACTTCACCTGACATTCTCTCAAAAGTAGGACAAAAGCATCCAACTGAACACAAAAATAATATTTTCAAGTATTAAAGGTCTTAATCTTCAGTCAGCAGGTGAAAGTCAGTCTGGCTTCAATGCAATTTTAAAATGACCACATTACACAAGGCTGCATTTCAGAGGACAAACACTCAAATAATAGTGTTTGTTCTTGAATTGGATTTAATACTCATGACAAAATAAAACACAGCAACAAAATAAGCTACTATGTGCAAATCAATCATATATCTCAAGCTTCAATTTGAAGATGCCAGGAAACAAAAAAAAGTCTCACATTAATTTCACAAGCTGAGGAAATAAAACCCGACAATCACCATTACAATAAGTGCAAAATGTCACCAAAGCTCCTCTAATAATAAAATAGAATGAATATAAACACTATTTCTAGTCTAGTCTGTCTGACCACACAAGATGACAATAGTGGCTCAGTTCCATTTCAAATGGTAGTGCTAAATCTCTACCTGTTTCAACCGGTATACCGCCCACCACTAGAGCTGCCTGTGATTGGTGTCGTAGTGATGGAGTCCTTTGCAGGAGGGGGGGCAGGGGTATCAGGGACAGGACAGAGAGGTAATGGCTCGGGGGGTCCAGGAGGGCCTGTAGAGGAGGTTGGATTTTTTGTGGCCCTGGCCATCAGGTAGTGGATGGGGTCCACAGTCAACCAGAGAAGGGGGACATCGGGGGAGGCAGCTGGTGGCTCCCCTTGCCTCGACCTTGACCACCACCTCCGATCATGGCGTGCCAGGTCAGGGGGGTAGAACAGCTGGCAGGGGAAGCACCATGCCACGGGACTGTAGTGTTGGCCCTGATAGCTGTCCCCTTATCCTCCTTGACCATTTGCCTCTTCGGGGCTTGCAGCTCCAGGGGAAGGCCGGAGACCCTCCCGACCGAGTACCTGCAGCCCAAGCGGAGATACGGCGCCAAGCTGGTAATCAGGGGCGGTGGTGAAATGTTCCCTTTCGCCACACACTGTCATCGGAGGCAATATAAGTCACTCAAAAATGTACTTTATTAGCAGGGAGGGATGTGTTGGGAATAAATAAAACAGAGAAGAAGGGGGGATAGGATGGACGGGGAGGAAAGCAAAACAAGTACATGAAAACGGTGGTTATGTAACAAAGGTGACTTCAATATTGCATCCAGCTCATTCTGCCTTGAAATAACCATAGGCCTTCATTTTCATGTTGACGTGAAGAGGAAATAGCAGCTTACCTCTCCACGCTAACAGCCTCCTCTTACGGCTGCAATGGGCCGTCGATGTACCGTCTCGAGTGCTGCTCAACGGCCTTATCTCACCCATAACATACACAGAAAGGCCACAGCTGCCACTTCCTGTGACACAGCCCATACATCTCTAACACAACACTTCATTAATCCTGCCTCACTCCCACAAACAGCCTGTAAACTACACACAGGGTATTTCAAAGTTTCATAGGGGGAGTAAACCCAGTTCACAACGCAGCAGAAACTTTGACTCCACTTTGTTCAGGTTATTAGAGGAAACGTTGCCGCTCTCATCCATCCCCGGTGTTGCGCGCTGTTTTGTTTGCTTCTGCAGTAGCAAGACCGTCTCATTCGCTTGTTAAAGCTACAATTTGCAGCTTCTCCTGCAGACAGGATGTGTGCTGTCAGTCCTGCCTTCCTCCCCGCGGTCGGTCAAGTTTCCTGTCCCAACACTTGATGAGGCGTCTCCCTTAAAACGGCGTCCAGCCCGAGGCGGAGGTAACGAGCATCTGTAACGCCACGGCAGGTGGTGAAGAAGCAGATGGTGAACGCATCCAATCTGCGAGCTGAAAAACAACATGTTCCCCACGTTTATGAACATTTAGCTCTCACTGGTCTTTCTTTTCATATTGCTGTTCTCCTTTGTTGTTGTTGCCTGTTCTGTGGCCACTGGCCTCACCGCTGGCCACGCCCCTAGGACACACCCACAGGAAATGGTATATGGCCCATTGAAAAGCAAACGGAGGGGTTTAGCTATGAAGCACACCGGGTCACAGCCAGCCAGACTGATCTAACACAGATTTATTTATTGTTGATGTCAAAAAGTTTCATGTTGCAGCTTTAATAGTTCAAAGCTATGAGACTCGGCCAGTCGACTGATCTGCTGTGGTGGAGTGGTGTTAAAATCGATGTCAGCGGATCAAGAGAAAAACAACCTCTTTGTTGTCGTTGCGGAGGTGAAGGCTGTAGTTTGTTTTTTCCAGATAAAACTTGGCACATTGTCTGGTTAACTGAGAGGATGTGTCATCCCCAGTAAGTGACTCAGTACAGAGGAAGCAAATTGACAAGCTATTCAGTCCTGCATGGCAAGGTGAAACATGTGGTCAATGTTCAAGACTGTTTTTGAAGCCACTCGTCCGGCTGAGGCTCAATGCTGCTGTACACTTCCCCACCTGAGTCGTCAGGGAAGCAAAAAAAAACCGTGTTCTTCTGAAGGTAATACTTGTGGCGCACAACATTGTTCACATTGCAATAATGGCGCGGTGTAGGTCTGTCTCTACAAAAAATAAAGTGCTGATGTCCCGAGTCTGAATTTAGCTGACCGGCTGTTTGAAGTGAACGTGTGTCTCGGCTCCCTCAGGTGTAATTAAGACGGTTAAACACAACCACACCAGCCCGGTAAGCAAATAATCAATCTCTACTGGATGAAATGAGAATGCAACGTTGACAGGTCTGTCTGGTCTCTGAGGAAACACTGACATGTGCAGAATCCGACTCAGATTCCACAGAGAGAGATGTTACTAAGCACCTTCTACCTGCCCCACCACCACCAGGTAGAACTCAACCTGCAGACACACGGGAAGAAAAGAACTGGGATTACATAACAGCAGTAAATAGCTGCAGTGTTTCAAGTCACCACAAGGTGGCACACCCACTGGGTGCACCACCAGCTCCCGGAGAACTCCCAGAGAACCAGATACTGGGAAAATGGAGGCAGACAACCCCGTATGATCAGAGCGCCTCTTCAGGATCAGGCGCTCTGGCAGCCATTACTGGCATCCCAACACGTCGTCCCGTTTCTTTACGCTGGCATCACATACAAAAGCACACGCATGAACACACACAGATGCGCGCACACACACACACACACACACACATCTAGCTTGGTGCCATCTGGGGAGTGAGATCACCCTGTGATAGTGCTGAGTGATTCCTTACTGCACCGAGGGAGGAGTGATGAATTGCTCTCCTCCGCTGAAGCTGCTCTGTAGAGGAGGAACGCCGCTCACCAATTTTCTGCGAGAGGAAAAACAAACAGAAAATTCATTAATCCAGGTCTGGTTATCACAACTGTCTCGTTCACACACGCGCACTCTCTCACTGGCATAATACATTACGGGAGGAGACAGGTCTATTGCTGGCAGGCTCATTTGTTTCTTCTACAGTAGGCCAATCAAAGTCAATGCTGTTGTCCCCCATGTGACCTTCAGACTGATGGAGTTTGAGTTAACACAGCAGTGCTGCAACACTGCAAACACTGGCAGGTGACTCGAAGCAGTGTCTGTACTGCTGTCTGTGTGGTTAGCTGTATGAAGGTAATGTGAGGCTCATCTAGCAGGAAATAAGTTCTATTAATGGTGTTGCCAATAGCAGTCGATAGAAATCTTAATGCACCTTTAAGCCTGTTGCGGAAATGTATTCAAAAGATAAGTGAAGGGGGGAAGAGATTTAGGTGTGTGTGTGTGTGTGTGTGTCTTGGCTGGGTTTCCATCTGCTCTGTTGTCTCTCTGGTATCTGCTCCTCGTTACCAGCTTGTGATTGGAGGTATTAAGGCAAACTGCCCCGTGGCGAGGCTTCATATAACCACCACATTCCTCCACATCCACTGTAATGTCCCCGTTTATCTACACACACACACACACACACACACACACACACACACACACACTGACAGTGATTGGAAGAAAGATACAGCAGAGATTCGAGATATTGCCTATTTCCTACTAAATGGTGCTACAGGTCTTCTGACATTCACTCTGCTAGATGATACCAGCTCCCTGGGGGGTCTGGGGGCCTCCAGGGGTCCCTGAGGGGCCCGATGATGTTCACTTATGCTCTATAAAACTACTAATATAATATACTACTAATATATACTAACACCTAAATGATGACTTGACTTACTAACATGTATCAGTGATTCAGTGACATGACCAGATATCACTTATCACCAGATACACGTTTCTAACAGCACACCTCTGGATGTCACCTGATCACTTGATCATCCTTTTAATCCGATTAACAGATGATGTTGATGTTTTTGTATTTCCCCAAGGACATATTACAGACTCTCTCACATACACACACACACACACACACACACACACACACACACATTCCTTGTCTCCCTGTCCATCTCAGTGAGTTTCCACCCAGAGCGTAGATGTGATATAATGCAGCTACAGCATCAACAGAGCACTGGGGGTTCAGCTCCAACATGTTCTCCTCAACACACACACACACACACACACACACACCACACGACTATACTAGCCTTTACCCTCACCATAACCTCGCCCTAACTCTACTCTCTTTCCTCCATCCAGACACTAAGAAGACATTAAGTTTATTTTACTCACCCCACAGGACTTCTGGGTAATGAAGTCTTCAAACCCTACTCCTACCAGCCCCTTGTAGAAGTGAGGACTGTCAAAATGACCTCACTCTGGAGAATGTTCTAGCATTTGGTCCTCATAAGGATAGAAATACACAAACACACTCACCTACACACGCACACACACACACACACACACACACCGACACACACAATCAGATCATGGTTTCCACCCGGTACCCAGCCAAAGTAAAAGAAGGAGGCGGTACCAGAGGATATAGAGCAGCAGGCGGAGGTGGGGGGGGACCTCCTGGATGGTGGTGAGACCCGAGACAAGGTACTGACAAGGGGGGTGGGAGGTGAGGGATGTTGGGGGGGGGGGGTTACTTTCCACAGGGAAGGAAAGCTTGAGCTCATGGTGCTGGACAGGTGGAAACAATTTCCTGGTAGACGTCCTCCGTACTGGTTTCTCCTCCCCAGCATCTGGTCTCCAGTCTGGGTGTCGATGGAGAGGAGGAGCCCTCCGAGTCCTCCTACATGAAACACCCGTCGGATCCTCTCTGGTGTGTTCAGGGTACCGCTTAGCTCGGTCAGATCCTCTCTGGTGTGTTCAGGGTACCGCTTAGCTCGGTCAGATCCTCTCTGGTGTGTTCAGGGTACCGCTTAGCTCGGTCAGATCCTCTCTGGTGTGTTCAGGGTACCGCTTAGCTCGGTCAGATCCTCTCTGGTGTGTTTAGGGTACCGCTTAGCTCGGTCGGATCCTCTCTGGTGTGTTTAGGGTACTGCTTAGCTCGGTCAGATCCTCTCTGGTGTGTTCAGGGTACCACTTAGCTCGGTCAGATCCTCTCTGGTGTGTTCAGGGTACTTCATCAGATCGTTCGGAAGGGGGGGGGGGGGGCTGTCAGAGACCGTCTCCACTGAAACCCAGGATGGTCGTAGTAATACTGGTGATACTCCTGACTACAGTGACCTTGAGTCGTCGTCTGGTTTTCTCCTCATGTTGGCCTGCTGTAGGGCTGAGTCACCCCCAGGCTAGACCCAGAGAGGCTCCATCGTTGGAAACTGAGGAGAGGCGGAGCAGAGACTGAAAATACCCGACTGCCCTCTCACCCCTGAGTCTTTATTCAGCCAACATTTAGCTTTGAGTGAATGTCAGAATCCCACCGTGTGTGTGTGTGTGTGTGTGTCAGCCTGATGGTATAGTTAGTCTCATTCAACCTGCCTGTCCGTCAGTCTTAAGCCGACCTGTCAGTCACAACTTATCTGACGGCTGCAGCCTCGGTCACCCGGTGCCCGTTGCTTCCTCTCATTGATATGGAAAACACGGAGGAGGAAGACGAAGATGTCGCCGCTTTAAAAAGTTCAGGATGAAAATCTCTCATCCCTGATCTTCCTCATCGCTGATCTCCTGGGCTCGCTCTGAAAGACACCTGGAACAAAATGGAAGTGTTTGTGTGTTTCCATGAAGGAGGAGAAGAGGAATCCTGAACTGAGAGGGATGAAGAGAGGTACCAGGAGGAAGAGGAGGGGAGGAAGAGTAGGAGAAAGAGGGGAGAAAGAGGAGGAACAGAGGAGAAGGAAAAGGAGGAGGAGGAAGGTGAACTCAATCCTTTATCCACTCGGTACTGGTACTGTATATCATTCTCCTCTTTGCTCGTGGGTTCAAGCCTGAGAGGAAGCCACAGTCCACCTGGTACCCTGGAGGGACGACCTGGATCAGGACCTGGATCAGGACCTGGATCAGGTCTCCAGCTGGGGTCACTGTTGGCTCCGGTTAGGACCGGTTCAGTCCCTCTGGGAGAAATGACTCATACAGTCCAAGAGGTACTGATACTATCGATACTACTGATACTACTACTGATACTACTACTGATACTATCGATACTACTGATACTACTACTGATACTATCGATACTACTGATACTACTCCTGATACTACTACTGATACTATCAATACTACTGATGCTACTGCTGATACTACTGATACTACTACTGATACTATTGATACTACTGATACTACTGCTGATACTACTGATACTATCGATACTACTGATACTACTACTGATACTATCGATACTACTGATACTACTACTGATACTACTGCTGCTATTTCACACATCCTGTTCATTGGTAATCCTCTAGTTTGTTGCTTTTCTTCATCTCTCAGCCTCACTGTGGTGTTCTTCACTGTGGTGTTCTTTACTGTAGTGTTCTTCACTGTGGTGTTCCTCACTGTGGTGTTCTTCACTGTGGTGTTCTTTACTGTGGTGTTCCTCACTGTGGTGTTCCTCACTGTGGTGTTCTTCACTGTGGTGTTCCTCACTGTGGTGTTCCTCACTGTGGTGTTCTTCACTGTGGTGTTCCTCACTGCTCTTCCCAGAGATCACCTGTCAATCAAACAGTGTGTCCAGTACTGTGACGTCTTTCTCCTTGGGTCTTCTGTTGATGGAGTTCTGCTCTTTTCTTTTTCATGTTTTTTTATTGAAAACAAATAGAGGACAAGTACACAATATGACAGATAATCTCTCTTGGCCTGTTGGTCATTCTCTAATCACCAATAGGATCCAACAAGGATGTAGACACAGATGTACAATGGTTCTCTGAATGGTGGGAAGGAGCAGGGAGGAGTCAGAGGTGTTCCCTCACCACATGTGATAACAGTCTGATTCAGGGCATTAGTACATCTACAGTAGGGGGACTGATGGGAACAAATAGGTCTGGTGTTCATGTTGACATCATTTATCTACCAACTAGAGAGAGGGACACGCCCACCACTGAAAACCAGACATTCATCAGTCCACCAGCTGACAGCAGCAGCATGGACAGATGATGGAGGAGTTCAGGACCTCCCTGATGGGCAGAGCAGTAAGAGGCTGGTTAGCAACATGATCCCTGTGTGTGTGCATGTGAACGCACACTCCTCATTCACAACAATGATGATTTGTTTTCCAAGCCAACCAACAGAGCTTGGTGGTCATCTTGCTTGTGTGCCCTGTATTTACTTTTAATCTGAGCTGGAAAAGATCACCTTCAGTAGGAGGCAGCAGGGTGGATGCTGGTCGTTCTGCCCAGCAGTGTTTGGTAGTGCGGCTGATGAATGCTGCCACGGTGACTCCATCACTATGGATGAACAAAAGGAGAAATGACTGGAGCGAGCGGGGCGGTGCTGGAGTCCCGTGAAGCTGAGTGGATGTCACACTTCACAGTGAGTCATGATGTTTCCTCTACGTGGGCGAACCCACCGCCCCGGACGTTCAACTTGTTGGTTCAACTTGATTGGATAGCGTATAACTGATCAGAGAACTCATTTAGCTTAAAATACATGTATGTGTGTCTGTAGCTGTTCAATGTGTTATTGCCGTAGTTGCAGCTGTTTCCATGGCGATGGCATTGCATCCTATGTGCAGTACCGTGTGTTTCTACCTGTCCAGATGAAACATCCAGGTACAGATTGTAGTTTGAAGTGTAAACAGGTTCCTTGTGAACTTCCCTGTTAAATTCAACATACTGCAGACCTGAGAGAGCATCGAGGTCTGACACCGTTAGGACCTTGTGCCATCAGGCTGGTTGTTCTCTTTATAGTGGAACATGAGGGACAGATCAGGTTTGACACTGTTACGTGATGCTCTGGTGTTCAGTCATATTGCAGGAAAGCTGGATTTTTGCATTGTGCATTGTTGCTACTTGTTAATTTTTTTTACATCAGTAGTTACTAATTGAATAAAACTTCTATAAACGAACAGTACTTGAATATACACATACATACTACTACCTTTCCATCCATGTTCACCATACATCTTCAACAGGGTCATGAAACATTTTCTACATTCAGAAGGTTAAATGAGACATTGGAATCTTGGATTCACCCCCCCAGGATCAATAAAGTATCTATCTATCTATCTATCTATCTATCTATCTATCTATCTATCTATCTATGTCTGTCTATCTATCTATCTATCTATCTACAGTATCTATCTCTGTCTGTCTATCCATCCATCTATCATACTACTACCTTTCCATCCATGTTCACCATACATCTTCAACAGGGTCATGAAACATTTTCTACATTCAGAAGGTTAAATGAGACATTGGAATCTTGGATTCACCCCCCCAGGATCAATAAAGTATCTATCTATCTATCATCCATCTATCTGTCTATCATCTATCTACAGTATCTATCCATCTATCTGTCTACAGTATCTATCTATCTACAGTATCTATCTATCTATCTATCTATCTATCTAGAAGAAGAAGAAGGACTTTATTTGCAACATTGAACATTGAACACATGCAGGGGGGAAGTGGCCGCACAACACACACACACACACATGCATTTTTTAGTGTCCAAGTTGAATGAAATTCTGCTCTTATCCCATACCTGCTGATCTTCCTCCAAACCGGCCAGGGAGCAGAGGGTGCAGACGATAGCCGCGCCCGGGGACCAAGTCCAGGTGTTTTGTCACCGTCCTCGTCACGGACAGCTGACTGGATATTGCATGTTTTTAGACGGGGTTCTTTCCAGGAGGAGACCCAAGTGAACACGGGGAGAACATGCAAACTCCACACAGAAAGGTCGGGGAGATAACCCACCTGGGCACCCCAGACTCACCAGTGCCCCAGGCAAGAATCGAACCCAGGACCTTCTTGCTGTGAGGCAGCAGTGCAAGCACTGCGCCACCGTGCCCACTCTACAGTATCTATCTATCTATAGTATCTATCTATCTATCTATCTATCTATCTATAGTATCTATCTATAGTATCTATCTATCTATCTATCTATAGTATCTATCTATAGTATCTATCTATCTATCTATCTATCTATAGTATCTATCTATAGTATCTATCTATCTATCTATCTATAGTATCTATCTATAGTATCTATCTATCTATAGTATCTATCTATCTATCTATCTATAGTATCTATCTATCTATCTATCTATCTATAGTATCTATCTATCTATCTATCTATCTATCTATAGTATCTATCTATAGTATCTATCTATAGTATCTATCTATCTATCTATCTATTCTATAGTATCTATCTATCTATCTATCTATCTATCTATCTATCTATAGTATCTATCTATCTATCTATCTATAGTATCTATCTATCTATCTACAGTGTCTGTCTGTCTATCTATCTATCTATCTATCTATCTATCTACAGTATCTATCTATCTATCTATCTATCTATCTACAGTGTCTGTCTGTCTGTCTGTCTATCTATCTATCTATCTATCTATCTATCTATCTATCTATCTACAGTATCTATCTATCTATCTATCTATCTATCTACAGTATCTATCTATCTATCTATCTATCTATCTATCTATCTATCTACAGTATCTATCTATCTATCTATCTATCTACAGTATCTATCTATCTATCTATCTATCTATCTATCTATCAATCAATCCATGCTGTACCACCAATGAGGATCTAAGTGTAACATGGAAGGTTGTCAAGTGTGTTCAGACGGTTGATTATGACCTGAGCATGGACACCTCCAGTCCCATGAGTATGTGTACTGTTAACTAGGTGTGTGTGTGTGTGTGTGTGTGTGTGTGTGTGTGTGTGTGAGGGGCGGAGGACAGAAACACATCTGAGCATCCATTTTCCTCAGTAGGTATGAGTGGTGTGTTTCAGCACTGTGTGACAGTATGACCTACAAACAGTCAGCACTTTCCTCTTTAAACTCAGTTGGGGGTCAGTGTTGTTTATGTGTGTGTGTGTGTGTGTAGATGGAGGTTTGGATTTGATGTCTCCTGTTCAGCATGCTATAGAAAATGGTCCACCATCATCTCACTAACCAGGGTACCCCACTGCAACAGGAGACATTACAGCTGGGCCCTGGTTCTTGCAGGGCCGGACTGGGGCGGCACTTCAGGCCGGGAATCTTCTAACCCAGGAGACCATTAAAACCTGCAGCCTGGATTAAAGTGTACTGACTGCAAACTTTCCTTCAATTCCTATTGTACATTGCAAACAAGCCACATCACAAGAAAGAGCAAAAGTGAAGCCATTACAGTGATACCTACCAAACGTGTAGTACCATAATCAACTGAATCAACTGACCATAGTGAAGATCTCCTTTTACCACAAAACACCATATAAAACATGATGTGACATTGTTATCAACTACTTACAGTGTGTCAAAGAGGGACAGTGGCTTTATTCTCAGAATACTACTACTACTAGGCTGCTTCACTCTCAGAATACTACTACTACTACTAGGCTGCTTCACTCTCAGAATAATACTACTACTACTGGGCTGCTTCACTCTCAGAATAATACTACTACTACTAGGCTGCTTCACTCTCAGAATACTACTACTACTACTAGGCTGCTTCACTCTCAGAATAATACTACTACTACTAGGCTGCTTCACTCTCAGAATAATACTACTACTACTGGGCTGCTTCACTCCCAGAATACTACTACTACTACTAGGCTGCTTCACTTTCAGAATACTACTACTACTACTAGGCTGCTTCACTCTCAGAATAATACTACTACTAGGCCGCTCCACTCTCAGAATACTACTACTAGGCTGCTTCACTCTCAGAGTACTACTAGGCTGCTTCACTCTCAGAATAATACTACTACTACTAGGCTGCTTCACTCTCAGAATACTACTACTACTACTAGGCTGCTTCACTCTCAGAATACTACTACTACTACTACTAGGCTGCTTCACTCTCAAAATACTACGACTACTAGGCTGCTTCACTCTCAGAATACTACTACTACTAGGCTGCTCCACTCTCAGAATACTACTACTACTAGGCTGCTTCACTCTCAGAATACTACTACTACTAGGCTGCTTCACTCTCAGAATACTACTACTACTAGGCTGCTCCTGGTGCTGGACCTCTACTCCCTCAGCATCTCCACCTTATCTTTTCCAGGCATGGTCTGTTGGCAATGTGATTCTGTGTACATTTCTATTACTATGACTGGCCCGGTCCCTTGCTTGGGAACAAATCTGTAATCTTCTTCAAGGGTCTTCCTCCTCTTCTTCATCCACTCTCTTTTCCTTCTTCCTGACTGTGACTGTCCATCTTTCTACACAAACTTCATACGCTGCAGATTGTCGACAGATCCGCCTGACATCATGGCTCGGCTCAGACTGATGAAGGAAGCAAAACAAACAAATCATGTCTGCTAATTGGCTCTGTGTTGTTTGCTGATGCTGTGTGGCCAAACGAGCCTCATGACCAGCAGAGGATCAAACCAATAGGTGGGGTGTAGGACTGTACCAAGATCAGCTGACTGGCTGCTCTGTGTCTTTTGTAGCCTCAGTAAATTGCACCAGTTTCACTATTCTAACCTAATAGTTTCAACGGCATATCTCTCTTTGTGACAGGAGGCAAAGGGGTTTATGGGAAATGTGGTCTTATTTTTGAGAAACACAAAGTGCTGCATCACGTAGCACCTTTTAGATGCATCCAAAAGCCTCGGGGGTTGAGTTTGAGGTTATCGCTCCGGTTAACCCTCCACCTGTATAAGGCAGCAAGGAGAGAGAGGGGAAGAAGAGATAAGGGGGCGGGGGGGGGGGGGTATGTAGCGAAGGATAAAAGCGTTTAATGGCGTGCAGCAGGTGGTCAAAGTGGAAATCACGATGACCTTTTGGTTCCCTCAGCCTTAATATTTATCACCCACATTCACCTCTGCGTCTCGGAGAGGAGAGGAAGAAGAAAGAGAGGTAGAGAGTGTGACCTTTCCCTCCGTCCTTTCACGCCGGAGCTGTTGTGTTGGCGTCGGCGTCCCAGCCAGCCGGCCAGATGGCCATTCATCATCCCGGTCCGTCTGGCCACAAAACACACATCTTAGATTTATGATTCAGAGCAGCTAGATGGACTGGAGGGTTAGACCAACGTCGGTTTTTGTCATGGAGGGTTAGACTGATACGGAAGCTACCAATATTCAGTATCTTTAAAGTATATAAATATCAGTTTATCTGATACAGAACTGACCAGTGATCAGCCTAAACCCAGTTCATGAAAGCTTCTCCATCTGCTGCTCTAAACACCTGGGAATCTGACAGGAAGTGATGCGTTTTATGTTTCCGGGTTTTTTTGGAATGAAGAAAAGAAGAACTGGGTAGTTAGCATGAGCAGCGATAGCCACCATGGCTGAACAGACAAAGAAAAGAGCGCCACCTACAGGAACTCAAACTCATCTGCAGGAAATCCAAGGAGAAAGACGTCACAGTACTGAAGCAGTCGGTACATACTGTTCCATGTAAAATCACATTATTTATTGTGTAACAAAATAAAAAAAGAATCAATTTACAGTAGACTTGAAATATAGAATTCATTCCAATCACTCAGATTCTTGCTCATAATGGTCGTATGACAGTACAAGTATAGGATGACTACACAACATCAACAACAGACAAATGGTTAAATCCCTGTATATCAACACATTATTGTATTTACTTATCAACAGTTCCAAACTTCAAACCAAATCAGCACCATAACATACATGTAGTGGCAGTTTATGTACCAAACATATGTGCAACTAAAAAAAAAAGTACAGTACGGGAATATTTAAGCATATTTGCACTACATCAGCCAAAAAAACAACAACAAAAAAGCATTTTTGAGTTTGAGCGGTTTGACAAAAAGACTCATCAATAAAAAGCTATTGTTATTAAATAATCCTAAAACACAACATGACCACTGTTACATTGACAACAGGAACATAATCCACACTAAGCTGAATTCCACAGTAGTGAAATAGGTCATAAGATAGCACCATTCAACCCCTTGGCAAAGATTGAGGCCTCTAGTCTACACACACACACACACACACACACACACACACACACGCGCACACATGCACACACACACACACACACACACACACACACGCACTCACTCACACACACAGGAAATGGGTCACTACAGACTATGTTGAAAGGGTAATAGGAAATGACTAGGACTTGACTGATATAAAAGCCGATACAGACTCCAGTGGTTTGGATTGAAGCTGCTGATATCAATACATTTGACCATTTTCATTCAATCACTTCAATGAAATGAAATAGAAGCATTCAGTGCAGAATTGTGTTGTTGTCATGGTGGAAAAGCCTCTGAAACAAACAGCCAGGATGATGATAGTAAAAACATATTGAGGAAATCTTACACTGTTACACTGTTACATATGGTGGTGTACCCACTTTCTGCCTCATCTACTTCTATTCAAGTCATTTCTTAAATTTCACAGAATTCCTTTTGAGAACTCTCAGAGAATAGATGTGAACTTGTTGCTTTCAATCGGAGGTGGTGTACGAGCAGATAACTACAGCTGGCTGACTAGTGAAGAGTGGAGCATCTCTATGATCGCAACCTGGCCCTCACTCAAAACACAACATGTCTTGTGGCTGCATTGCATTCTGGTCTATCTTGGCTACTGACAGTGAAGAAATTGGTCTCTCTCCTCCAACAGATTTCTCCTTGTATGGTTGTTGAACGTCGGTCTAGAAAGAAGCTCTTTGCTCTTTGAATCCAAAACCTGATGATTACTGTTGATGTTTTAGATCAATATAAGATTTATTTTAAAGCCCCAGGAAACTTGGCTTGAAATAGTAAAAATGAATATATGATATCAAAGTTTAGTGTCTAATTAAGCATCCACAAAAATCTGAGTGAAAATAAACGTTCAGAAATATTAGAAAACCTCGTTCAAATGAGTGGGGGGTTCAGAACAGTGGGGTTGAATTGGGCGTGGTATTTTCTGACATTTATGACGCAGAGAATTCATTAATCCAATCATTAAACAATGCACGTCAGTTGTCCCTCCCCCAACAGGTGCAACAGCTTGACCGTTTGACATGGGCGGAGCTATCCATCGTGTCAGGATGTCAATCAAATCCTGATCTGACACGCCTACACAGTCCTGAGAAATGGTCTAAACAGCTAAATGATGTTTTTGAACGAGGTTTTCTAATATTTCTGAACGTTTATTTTCACTCAGATTTTTGTGGATGCTTAATTAGACACTAAACTTTGATATTCATTTTTACTATTTCAAGCCAAGTTTCCTGGGGCTTTAACTGCTGGAAATATCGTGACATTTGCTCGTCTACGTTTGGCCAGTGATCCACGGGAATAATAAAATACGCCATCAAACAACAAAATGAACCCAGGAAGATACACCACCAAGAGTTTTGTTAACAGTGTTAAAGTGTTTTGTTTCTTTAAGGGCTTCCCATAGACAACCTGTGTAGCATTGATCAATTCTACAATAAACATGTAACAAAACCACCATGTATCATATCAAAGGTGGTGATATTGATCGGCCCTATATATCGGTCTAACCCTAGAAATTACCTCTTCTTAACAACTATCATCCTAGTCAGTCTGGTAGTAGTTGGCTACTGACTGACTGGCTACCTGAGGGCTGCTGGAGCACCAAATCTCAAACCCCGCCCCCCCAACTATAATGGTCAAAGCAAAGTGCAACCTATTACACCATCTTGAAAGAGCAGCTCACATTGAATGGCTGCACCAGTGTGTGTGTGTGCGTGTGTGTGTGTGTGTGTCTCTACTTGTTTCACGTGGGAACACTGGTGGTCTGACTCGCTGTAAAGCGGTGAGTAAACAGATGTGTGTTTGATTGATTTCTCCGGTGCTGTATGAGGTGCGTTTGTTTTCTCAGTCTGAGTCTCCGGACCCGACTGGGACCCTTGTCAGTTCTTAATCCCGACTCCGGGCTCCTTCTGTTCAGCCCGGGTGGTCTTACTGGGCCCCAGAGACCAAGACCAGTAAAACACACAGTCTGTGTTTTAGGTAGTTAATGTCCATTTTGGCCAGCATAAAGAAGATCCAGATCATTAAAAGCCTCCCAAACACAACTGACTAGAAGTCCAGTGATGAAATGACTAAAAACTGATAAAAACACTGTTAAGTTACATCTGATCTCAGATCTGTTCCCTGTGGTTAGTAATAGAAGAAACCAGCAGCATACAAGCTAAACATCAGCTGTCTGATAGCAAAAGGGACCAGAGTGCACCTCCCTCCTGTGAACTATAGGTTAGCGTAATGACTCAACGTTCTGTCTGCGATATTAGTTACTTTTCATTTTCACTCTTGAGATGGAAGGAAAATAACAACATGGTTTTGAAAGAATGTATTTTTTTCACAGAGTGAAAAATCTGCTCAGTCAGGCTGGATGAGAAACTTCACTGTACCTGGGCACCATGAAACCTTGTGACTTAGTGGTAAATTAACTTGTATAGAGCAGTATCTATTTAAGGAAGTTTAAGTAGGATTATTAAGAATGTTTAAAGCTGCATTATATACAATGAAGTTTTGGAGTCGACAGGTATGCTGGCGGGAACGTTTTCTCAGAGCACAGGAAGTGACAAATCTAAACGTCGACCGAGCCGAACGCACACAGCTCTGAAACAGCAGTGAGCTAGCTCGCGCCTCGGCTATCGCTACAGAAAGATAAAGGGTAGTGAAGTCTTCAAAAATACAAACAGTTACCGCTCGCTGCCACTGGGGGCGCCAATGACCACATCACAGAAACGTACATAATGCAGCTTTAACTTTATTCCTCACATCTTGACTGTGAATTTAGACGAAATCACACAACAGGAAAACAAAGTTTCAATGGACTGCTGCCAAATGAAAAGCGATGTGTGGTGATTATATAGAGCTAAATCTTTTGAGGTGCAGCGGCTTGGTCTCTGTCTGTTTGTTTTTTATTTTTTATTTGTTTATCCATCACACGTGTTTTCTCACACACTGATGAATAGATTTTGATGAAACCATTTGTTTGGTGGTTATATTAGTGCCAGCATTGGCACTAATTGTATTTATATTGTATGAACTAGAGTTTGCCAACCTCATATTGAACGAGTTCAATTCACAAAATGTATTTCTTGAATAAATGTTTTCAAAAATATAATTTCTAAGGCACAATTTGAAATGGATCAGGGTTATTATTGAATTAAACTTTTAACTTAATTTCTTTTATTATTCAAATTACTTCTGGGCACAAGGGACCTTTGCTCCATGAGTGTCGACTGGAAGGAAGTTGCCAACAGTGGCGCTGTCCCACTCTTCACTTAGCCAACCACAAGCCACATAGCACTTTGCCTAACTCATCTAACAATGATGTTTTATTCTTCCCACTTGGTGAAAGAGTTGCAAATCGTGTCCTAGCTACTAGTACTGCATAGGAAACTCAGTACATCAGTTTGCTACCTTGCAGATAGCTAGTACTATTTAAAAGCAGTGTTTTGCAGCCTGGCAGGCCAATAGTTTTTGTAGTATCATCATATTTGGATATTTAGCAGTGGCTGGGTAAAATATCACTGACTATGTTGCATGAAGGATTAATACACAATTTCCTTCAATTCTACACAATATTATGACTATGAAGAGTACATGAACACTTTTGTTAGATAGTGGTTTGATGGTATGACGATGAATTTAGTTTGCTTAGCTAGCTAACTAGACTAGCAAGTGAACTTTGAGTCTAGCTTCTGCTGTTCATTCCTACTTCTGTAGTGCTTTAAGGTAGCCAGTGAGGCTCTTGGCTCTTCTCACACATGATTAACTTTTCAATTAAACCTGTATTGTCTGTAGCGAATGTGGATCACTGTAAATGTATTTTTATTCCTAGACAAGTTGGAATGTTAACTCTTAATTTAGATGACATCACACAACAGAAAAACAAACTTCTGTAAATGATTCATTCAATTTAAAATGCCATCTTACAAATACAATTTTTGGATTTAATTTATTCAAGAAATTCACGTTTTGAATTCAACGGTTCAATATCGGCCAATTCAAATTACGATCTCTGCTGGCACTGATTTCTCTCCGTTGTGTGTTGCATAGGGGGCGACATATTGACTGTTTCCTTGTTCTCAAATTGTTACCAATAATACTAAACATGTGAGTCTAGCAAGCTGAGCACTTTAATAGAATAGATTCTAGTGCAAACTCTGTATTGGGATCTAAATCTCCCTTTGTCTACATCCCCTGTTGCAGAGATGTGCAGTATATGTTCAACGTGTCTGATTGTATGTGTTTTTCATGTGCTCGTCCACCAAGACACCTTCGTAACTGTTCAAGATAGAGTCATGCAACAAAAACCAGAATGTGGGACCAAAATGATTGAAACCGTTATGAATTACAAGGTCTTGTACAGATTGTTGTGGTTGCATGACGTCCGTGGTCAGACATGAAGGTGGAATGCAAGGTGGAGAAAAAAAATAATCTGGTGATATGTTTGTGTAAAAAGGCACCAGTGACAGAGCTTAGTTTAGATGAGATTAGTTGATATCATCTTGACGTCCCCCTCATGCAGCTTTATGTGCACTGGCTATGAATTCAGATGGCTTAGAGGCTGTCTGTTCACCTATTAGATACAGGTGATATAGCTCTCCTCACAGCAACCAGAAACCAGTTCCTACACTGAGATGCAGAGCCCGTCAAAGTGGCGACTTAAAACAATCATGGCATTAAGAGAAAACAATTTTAAATCCATCAACTGGACTGCAACTGATGAAGTGGAACACCACCACAATAGCGTACCCTTAGTGTATCGTTAAACTAGAACCAGGTTCTGCTACATGAGCTGTCCAAGGCCCTCCAACATGCCTGTGGATTAGTGGGTCTCCTATCATTAGCTTGGTTGTTTCACTGTAATTCTACAGTATTCTATCATGGCTCCTGGTCATTACTTAGAATATACTTAATTAGTACTAAGTATGATAGTTGTACTTAATTATATTATACTAATTATCTGAAATTGCAACCATTTGATGTAATACAGTACAAAAGAGCAAAACAAACAAAATGAGGATACCTAAGGAGGATAGGGGAGTAGACAAGATCTGGCCAGATGATGCTCTCATGTGATCTGCTGGACTTGGCAGAGAGAGTCTACTTCAACATCTAGCGCTCATTTTGAATCATTCTGTGCAACAAAGCCATCGGAACTGGCTTTCAAAAGGCTCCCCAAAAAGTCACATGCTTTTTTTTTTTTTGGTTTACAGCGAAAGAAGTATTGAACGTTTTCAAGTCTTCATTGAAACTAGAAGCTTATGACCCCACTCAAAATGTACACTTATTTGTTCTCTTGCCATTTTCTTTAGTAAATACAAAAAGTTCCATCAATAATAGCAATTGCTCTTGATAATATTTAACAATAGTAAAAACATTTACAAAAAGTAGCGCTATTTGGAGGAAGGAGGGTGCATTTGGTCATTAGCTCTTGTGCAGTATTTTGTTGGCGTAAAAGTCCCTACAGGTTTCACAGCAGCGCTGGTACCACCTCATGTCCTGACAGAGGTTCTTCTCTCGGATCACACGGCAGTACACCGTCCACTGGTCCCCCATGCATTTGTAGGTCAGAGCAGCTGGAGGGGCAATAGGTGAGAGGTAGCAGGGCAATATCAGAGTCAATAGACGGCTTTCAGGTGACATAACATGCCCTGTGGCAGCCATTTTGGAGGTCTAAACTTACAACTTGGTCATCTGAACAGAATTTTTAAAAAAACAGTTGGCAATATAGGGAATGCCCACAAAATTATATCTGCTCCCCTCCGCTACCCCCATGGGATGAAACACTATGGTCGTTGAACAGTGGAATTTGTGAAATCTATATATTAGACTGGATTTGATTGTTTGGACCGGAAAAGCTGTCAGCTTGATCATTTGTAGGGTAGAAACACGGCTACAAAACCACTGGAGAATAAATTGTTTGCCTCCAGGGACCTTTAGTGTTTCATGTTTTCCTTGCAAGAAAAGGTTTGTGAACCCTTTTGAATTACATTCCTGTATACATGGCTCCTAAAATGTGGTCTCACACAAACATTTGTGCTTTTACATGTCTTTGTTGAACATATTGTTCAAACAGTAACAGCTTAGATTGGAAAAAGTATGTGAACCATGAGGTTTAGTAACTGGTGGAACCTCCTTTGGCAGCAATAACCTAAACCAAACATTTCCTGTAGTTGATGATCAGAGCTGCACAATGTTTGGTATTTTGGACCACTCCTCCTTTCATTGATATGATAGGATGTCTTGCAAGAACAGCTTGCTTCAGGTCATGACACAACATTTCAACAGGGTTAAGGTCAGGACTCTGACTAGACCATCCCAAAATGCTTCTCTGTCTGATCCATTTTGTTGTAGATTTGCTTTTGTGTTTGTGTCCTTGTCCTGCTACATGACCCAACCTCTGTTAAGCTTCAGATCACCATTACTCTGATATTCTAAATTTTTGTCTCATCTGTCCACAGAACATTCTTCCAGTAGCTTTGTGGATCATCCAGGTGGTCTTTGGTAAACTTGAGACGGGCAGCAATGTTTTTTGTGTGGTTTCCTCCTTGGTATCCTCCATGAACACCAGTCTTGTTTAGTGTTTTTCTTATTGTGGACTCAGATGTTAGAAAGTTCAAGAGATGCCTGCAGATCAGCTACCTTCGGGTTCTTTCTTGACCATTATGCAGCGTCTTGCTGTGATCTTTGCTGGACGTCCACTAGCAATGGAGCTGAATGTTCTCCATTTGTATCCACTCTGTCTGTAGACTGATGGAGGCCCAAGTCTTTGGAAATGTTTTTACAGCCTTACGAGGCTCAACAACTCTTCTCCGGAGCTCCTCTGAAATTTCCACTTCATATTCCACTTCAACAGATCTTGTTTTTTGGAGAGCAGACTGTTGGAAACCAAACTTTGTGGGGCTTTTTTATGTCAGGACACCCCTAACCCACCTGAATGTCAACTCATTGATTGGACTTCAATTACCCCCTTTCATAGAAGTCATTATCCAAGAGGTTCACATACTTTTTCCATCTTAGGCTGTTAATGTTTGAACACTATGTTCAACAAAAACATGTACATTGTAGTACACACAAGTACATTGTTTGTGTGTTACTTGTTAAACCACATTGTGTTTATCTATTATGACTTAAGCCATTTATGCAGGATAAGTTTATGTTGTGTATATGTAGATGATGTTAGCCTGTTGCTAGCTAACCATAGCATCTGGTCAGCTATAACTGTCTTGTTAACGCATCTAATTTGCACAATAGCTAACATTCCTCACTGGCTACTCATTGCATGTTAACAATTTCAATTTGGCATATATCCTGGCATACATCACGCAACACTTTCACAATTTCAATTTCACCCTTGAAAATGTTTTGCCATATCTTTTTTCCTACAAAATACACAGTGGTGTACAGCAGCTAAATGTTGAGATTTTATTGAAGTAAAGTGTTGATGTAGTATGCTGAATTGAAGAGAGGCTCCTACTGTTTGGTCAAAGGTCTCAAGTTATGTGCTACCAGGTGAGCAAGACGGTGTTAAACTGCCAGATTTTTAAATAAAGGTTTGTGTCGACATTCTCTCCACACATCATTCTCACCTAGCCTGGGGGAGGTGATGGTGTTCACGTTGATTTTCTCATTGCAGGCACCGTGGTGACAGGGTCTGTAGGTCGGGGGTCTCAACGGGGTCGGGCAGTCGTTACCATGACGACCCGTCACTTTGTGCATACACTGGACCACTCGGGATTGTAGGCCCCTTCCACACGATGATGAGCACTGGAAAGAGCCAATGAAAAGTTTCAATTCTCATTGCTCCTGGTGTGATGCTTTCTCACAGACCTCCAGGCTAAAGCTGAGAAAGAAAGAATCAGATGGGGCTTGTGGGCTGTAGATCTGCACAGCTGAAATAAATGGTTTAATTTCAAAATGCTGTATGTATGTTATGAAAACATCTTTGCTCCCAGCAATTCACCAATCAATATTTTACAATTGGACATGAACGATCCCATCTTATTTTATTTTCATCCCAAATTATTCTCTACAGAAAGGTAGCTGATGAAAAGAAATAGAAACATTTTCCATTAAGAATGGATGTTCATGGGGACACTGAAGAAATACTGAACTATACAAGGCAGAACGAGTACAAACGTTTCTTGTGGTGTGTATATAAGCCCAGTTCAGAGCTGCAAGTCACCTTCAAACAGCGTCCTGGGACTTCTGGGCAGTTTGATTGTATACTAGTGGGATTTTTTCCTGCGCCATGCACAAGCAGCCAATTAAAGCAATCCATTTACCATTGGATTGTATAACCTTTGTTCTCCAAACACACAGATTCTCTTGGGATGTCTCTATATTTCAGAGGGAACATATGACATCCAGGGTAATGATGATGCTAAGACTACCTGATCATCATTCCTAGACCTCAATGTTATTCTACACAACTATAATCCCAACATGTGAAAGGACAAGGGGTGTAGGTAATGTATATCAGGACTAAATTATACTTTTCAGACATATTGGGCACATTCCCAACCTTTTCAAGACCTGGAAATGATCAAATTAATTTTTCATACTTCTCTAGAAAGCCCAGACATCCATTTTGGAAAGAAATGTACAGTCTGTACAGAGTCCTGCTTGAAGCTGATTGGTTTTCACCTTACTGCATCAGGCAAATTTGCCTACTTCTTTCTAGACCCACCATGTAGCACCAATGTTCAACAATCATACAGGGAGAAATCCAAGATAGCCAAGATGGACCAGAATGCAATGCAGCCACAAGACATGTTGCCTTTTGAGTTAGGGGTGTGGCTGCGATCATGAACATGTATAACTAACAGCTCAATCTATTTAAGCTATTGGGCTGTTGAAAGGCATTCTGGGAAATGTAGGAAATGACTAACTGAAGTAGAAGTAGACAAGGCAGGTTGAGGGAAAGGGGATACACCAAAAAAGGTAAATTACAACATTGATCGCAAAAAATGCGTTGAACATCACAAATTGATATCTAATAGTGTAGAGGATTTGAGGGTGGATATTTCCTCTCAAATGCTAATGCACATACATTATACCTGCACAGCATCTGAAGAACTGTGCATTGGTACATGGTGCACATAATACAGTTCATTCGGTTTATTGGACCTGATGGTTGGAAATCCACAGCACCAATAACGTTCAGATATCTAAGCCTTTACCCTCCACCCACGCCCCAGTTTTCTAATATCTCACAACTCAATATAGGTGAATGCTACACCATTAAACCCATCATGGCCTGAAAGAGTGGGAGGAGTGGGCAGATGGTCTGCCTCAGTTAGACTGCGGTATAATGTGCAAACAAATAACCACCAGAAATGTAATAATCTAATCTGATCATGGGTGCATTATTGAGGAGAGAGCGGGGGGTGGGCGGTGCTGTATATGCCGGTATTGAGTTCCCCAGTGCCGTCAATGTTCCCATGTAAAGAAACACTGACTGTGTTTACATGCACTGAGTGACCCGGCTATTGGCCATTCTCTAGTTAAGGTCCTATTCAGGTTGAGGCTGTCAGATACCCTGTCCTGTCCTGTGGTGTTCCTTCCATAGATTGAACCGTTTACTAGCAAAAACTACTACAAAGACGCCAGCTACCCCTTTCCCGTTTGACCACTAGGTTATTTATAATACAGAGGGAAGAAAAGATGATGTATGATGTATCAAATTAGAAAAGCTGAATGGAAACAGCAAAATCTGATAAACATTTTGATGTAAAATATCTGTCCACCACTACCTCATCTCACTATCATACACCTTCTAACATGTAGAAGTCTCCATGTGGTTCTATGACCATTAGTTGGTACAGTAGAATATCACCAAGTGTATTTCTTTGTTTTCGTGTTCAGATGAAAGCATGAAATGTGACCATGACACATCACCTGATACCTTTACTAAATACTAAGCAATTGTTGAAAGTATGTTGTTTTTTCTTTTTTGTTTGGAAGCCAGTTTGTTCACTTCAACCCAACTGATGGAAACTCACTTAATTCACATTTTACTTTTTGTGACATTTCAAAAGTGTGTAAAATTCACCTGACAGTTGGATGGAGATCGCTACTGACGAATGAGTACTCATGAGTAATCCATGGACAGCACCTTAGCAACAGAGAGCCTCCTAGATGGAGCCTTAACAGACACCTGCATGAGTAATATCGTCTCACAAAATGGAAAATACATTTTGAATAAAACAGGAAAAGGGGAATGTGAGGCCAAGAACAGAGCGAGCTGGTGGGACTGTATCACCGCTGAGGTCCAAGCATAGACGGGGTGCAGACTTTTCTGTGTGTGAAAACATTTGAGCATCTGTTTTGGCAGCTACAGGACTGTTGCTGATACCAGCACGCCCACCTTCGGGCATCTTGGGTCAAAAGGGAGGCAGTAGCACTGTAGCACTATTGTGGCCTGCTAGTTTCATGCTACGCTCTCGTGTACTAAGGCACGCTATCGAAAACAAAAAGCATCAATGCGTTGTGGCACACAGGTTTTCTTCAGAGAGTGGCTTGGACTGTTTTTCTTCTTTGGTCTACAATGTTCACCCCAACAACCTCCAATGAACACCTCTCCAAGACATAGGAAGCCAAGCCAGTGTTCCTCTTCTATTCTATTCTCACATTACGTCTTCATCATGACTTTGAGAGTACCTTAGACCTTTTTCTGGTCTATAACAATTACAACTACTTATAGCCCTATTAGGCGCCTATTGCTTAAAAATGTTGCAGAAGCTCAGCCTACACACTCAACCTTATCATATGAATACATCTGTATTATGGGAGTAAGGCCTAGAGGCAAAAAAACTAAACTAATAATGGCAATATCCATAAACTGTGAGTTATGGATAGTGCACCTCCAAGATCGTTAAGCATAGGTTAACATTTTCAAACGTTTCACTAGAATATGCATGGAAGTGATTTATTATTGTCGTATATTTCACTCCACCCAAGGAAGCACAAACCTGAAATTTATGTGAGGATATAAAACGGCCAATTTACTGCATCGGCTTTGAGCACTGGAAATATGCACGGACCTAAGAGACCAGTTAATTAACAACATAATACCTTGACCACAATTTGTATCGTCTTTAGAAAGTCCTCGGCTCAGTGTGATCCCCTATATGGCTGATTCCATTGGCTAATATGAGCCAAACTCATATCTGTTACGATCTGACAAATTAAAATGCTTGCACGTGGATAAAGACAACTTTATAGTCTTATAAACTATTTATTTACACTCTATGTGAAACCCTTTGTTCACATGCTTGATGAAGCCCCACACAGACAACACACCTAACATGTTATTTCAATGCCAGGTTGAGTAGGATCAGTGTGCAGTGCACTTTTGGACAGCTGCAGGGAGGCTGAAATTTACTTTTGAAATGAGTACCTGCGCAGTACGCACACTAGCACTTTACGTTGTATTTTTTTAAAAACTTCTCTGTCCATGAAAGTTAACTTAATAGCCTATTAAACATGTTCCCTAGTCAATTAACGTTTATATTAATATTATGCATGTTGGGGAGGAAAAAAAACCCGGAAAAAAACGAATACCAAATGTTACTCGAATACTGACGTCAGTAACGAGTATTCGAATATTCATATATTCGAGCCCATCCCTAATGGGAACCACTGAATTAATTGGTTATTACTATTATTAATGTAAATGTAAAGAACTGTGGTTCCCAGTGGTTCCCACACCTGAACCAACTAAGGTGTCATGATGACGTGAAGCCTCTAACTGGTTCAGGTGTGCCTGAGGAGAGCTGGAGCTGAAACCTGCAGGACAAGGGGGTACTTGAGAACTGGGTTGAGAACCACTGGTCTAGCATGTCATTGTATGCTTTAGCGTTAAGATTTCCCTTCACTGGAACTGAGGGGCTGAACCATGAAGAACAGCCCTAGACCATTACTCCATTATATACATTAGAAGGGGAAACGTCTGGCCATGTAGTGTATGTTTCAATGAAGAATGTTAGTGTCCTGTGATGGTCTGAATGCTGTTTCCACCAGGACCAGAATACAAGTCTGACAGAACACTGAATACTTGTAATGTTTCTTTAATTTTTAGGATGAAAATATAAAAAATAAAGATACAGAATATTGGCCCAAAATATCAGTGCTTGGCAGCTCCAGTCCAAAAATGTCATTACTAGTATCGACCTTCAAAAACCCATATCTGTTGAACCCTTGTTAGTGCTCTGGTCTGGTATCCTCTTCTACAGCTGATGGGCAGAAGATTCAACCAGCAGATTATTAGCTCCTTGATAATAAAGTATTCACTAAATATCTGCTATCATCCTTCAAGAACCCGTTATCATTTCAACCTTAATTGCAATGCTTACAAACTTTTCAGACACCCGCTGACGGAGCCCTCCAAGAGAATATCTCACCGGCTGATCAAAGCATCCACTGCTCCACATTCTGCCTTTGGCGTTAATTGACTTGTACCTGTGAAGGATGAAGCCTGGCAGTGTTGTGCTGCAGCGCCGGGCCGATGTGTGAAGATGAATGAAGACGCAGCAGCTCTGTGGGGATTTTTCAAAGGGTTCATTTCCCACACAGCATGAGACCTTTTTAAAAAGGGTATATTATCTCATGGGCTGACCTGCAGACGTGATTGTGCCTGCGGAACGATGCGCTGGAATGAAAAGTAAAAGGACGATTGGTTGAAATGGGTGTTTATACCGGGCAATAGGGCAGCGGGTGAGACAGGGTTAAATGAACGTGGAGGGCATGGGTCAATGTGTTCACGCTGACTAAGCTATGAACTGATGCAGGTGTAAATACTGTAATTACATTTTGCTCATCATGAAGGTGAAAGTATTTACTAACATCCCAACAAAGCCTGTACTCTCGTTGTCAAGGCCAGTTATTAATGCTATTGGAGATGTATTTAATAAATCATTTACTATGTATTAATTTAATTGTGTTCAAACAGGAAGGTCAAGATCTCAAAATGTTAAAATGTGACACATTGCACCTTTAATTGGCCATTTTCTCATCATCAGCTTGTGTTGTAATTGTAATTGTAAGATCCTATATCCACCATGTTGGAGCGATTCTTTGATACCCAGCAAGTGGTTTAGTGGAGACTTTATATTAGTGTATTAACCCTCAAGACAACCTCATAAGTAGGGTTGGGAAGTTGGATGTACAGATCAGGGATCAGTGACAGACTGAATCCATTGCCAGTGGACATGCAGCCTAGCCTAGCCTTGACAAACATAGATCTTTGGATGTCATGTGAGGTGTTTTTTCAATGGCTCGCACCAACCTTCAACAGCATCTGAGATCAGTTTTCCTCTCACCTCCTGGGAGATTCTTAACAGTTCCATCAGCAGCAAACATCTCAATAACATTGCAAACTGGGGAAACAGGAATACCAAGGTCTCCAGAGATGGTCTGAAGCCTTGTGAACGTTTGTTTGGTGATAATAGTTTCTCTGACATCCTCTGACGACCAGGGAAGCAGAACAGATAACTGGTTCACTTATACCATGTGGGAGCCTGCAACCTGTCACAGGTGAGTTGAATTACACTGCAAAGGAGGATCTACTCCCATTAACATTGATTTGAACTGTTCTAACGGGTGCCAATAATCACTTTTTAATTTTGAAACCATTTTACTTGTATTGCTTCATCGTGTGTTGTTGTAAACTGATAGATGAATGTGTGAAGATATTGTAGATTATCTGCACAAAATTCAAGGGTGCCAATAATCTTGGCATCTTCATCCCCGAAGATGTGATGACAGGAAGTCGACACGATCAGATTGAGTCATCTTTTGCAGAAACAAAAGAAAGCAGAGAAACAGAGGGTGGGGAGAGAGAGAATGGTAAACTATAATAAGAAACCAGACAGTGATCCCCCCCGCCCCCCCCCACACACACACACACACACGCTCCATTCTGCCTCTTCATTAAAGCTGCTAAATGGTGCAGTCAGCTGAAGCCCCAAACCACAGACAGGGAAACACAATGCTCCATTTGCTAAACACCTTTGTAATTGCTCTGCTCCTCCTCTGGTCCTCTGGAGGTTACCCACGGTGACAGACACACAAACACACACACACACACACACACGTTTGTATTACTATACTAACCCTACCCCTATCCTTCCATTGATCACGTTCATTTCCCAACCCCTAACATGTCTTTGATTGTAGCCTACCAACCATATCCTAACTATTACACCAGTTTGGTAACAAGTCAACCTCTCAGCAGCAGCATTGCCTAGTTGAACAACTTCAATCATGAGTATTGGGGCTCGTCCTACGGATAAGGATCTGATTCCGACTGACATGATTGGCTCACCCTCTAACCCTAACCCTGCCAGATACAGACAGTACATCATGTCTCCTGTGCTGTCTGTCAGGTTGGGCTGCTGTAGCTCCCTCAGGTCCTGTTAGTCAGACGTGTGCTTCCAGACCACGAAATGCCATTAAAAGTTAATAATACTGTGACGTCGGCAGCCTGATGGAGGTCCAAGACTCACAAGATGCCTCGTAACAACCCATTTGCCAAGCATCATTATACTGTCAAATGTGTTTAGCTGTTCCCCCCGATTGACGACAACAGGCAACAGGAGGAGCACAAACAGAAAGCAGTCATGAGTGGTTGGACAGTTACCCACTAGAGGACCTGCTGGGAAAACAACCACTGTCAAGTTGCTCTAGAGCAAGGCACTTCACCCACACCGACTCCAGTAGAGCAGTCACCAACAGTAGGAGGCTGTGGTTGTACTGGGCGGCGGCTGCTGGTCGTCTGGGCGGTGACGTATCTATCTATTGTGGTGAATCGAGCCGGCACCACAGCCGAGATAACCGCCAACACCCATTTGCTAACCGCCGCCAGCTTGGAGTTTGTGGTCGGCCAGCAGTACTACCACCGCCAACTCCTCAGGTCCTGGAGGGAACACAGCTGTCCCTCATCCTACCTGCCGGCAAGCACTTTAAAAACACCAGCGCTCCAGGGAAGAGCTGAGAGGAAGGTGGTTGCATGAGGAGGAGGAGCGAACCAGAGAGAGGTGAACTGATTTGGACCGGCTGTACTGGGATTGGACCGTCATGAGACCATAGTCATGAGATGGAGAACAGAAACACAGCAACATCCACTTGCTGATAGGGGGGATGAGAGCACCCCCTCCCAGGTTGGTCCATCCCAGTTAGTTTTAGAAGGTGATTGATCATTTAATGATGTAATGAAGTACGGACCAGACACACACGTAAAACACATGGAGAATAGAAAGAAAAACACCTTCTCTCCCTGTCTAATTCAGCATCATGTACACATGAAAACATCAGTCAATGTTAAATGATCAACAAGCTAGTCCACAAGTATCCTGGGTACTTTAAATCTGAGCTCCAACAACACTCACAGAGGGAGTTACAGTATCGCCCTCCTCAAAGCCCTCTGGGTGTTTTGATACCAAATGAAGCATATTGGCCAAACATTAGTGCTTGTAAGTATCGGCCCCAAGGCCCCAACGTACAACACCAGCCTAATTTCTCTGAGAAAAGTGGGTCCGAAGGCAGAGAGCTGCGAAGAGGTCCAAGACTATGATCCTATCAGCAGATAGGAAGGCTCTGTGGGTGCAGGGTATTTCATGGTATGTGAGTATGAAGGAGGGTAGAACAATAACATGTTGGCCCTCTTTATCCACCTGGGCCCCTGATGAGGTCACATGACCCCGTGGACCTGGGCTGGTCTGAGGCATGTGAACCAGGTGTTGCTGTTAAAGATAAATAAAGGTTCGATATTGCAGGTTACAAAATGAAGTGATGCCTTCCTGGTCTGACAACTGACAGTCAGTCCATTCTCCACCTCCTCTTCCATAAAAACAAACTCCCCCACCTCCTCCTCTCCTCTCGTCCTCTTTCATAAGAACGAGAGCGTTTTCACCTCGTATATCATTCAGGCCTGTCGCCAAGTGTCACGTTCGGCCGCCTGCAACCGAGTCGGAGGATTTTATGAGGCCCTCTCAAAAGGTGGCGCCAGGCTTAAGCCTCGGGGGTCAGGAGGGGAGAACACCAAATCCCATTTGCTCGGGGTGTGGAACTGGAGAGGGGGAGTTCATGTTTCCTTCCCCACCGCTGAGGAAGGTGCATTTTGCCTTCCACCTCCACAGCAGCGAGCGAGCTGCAAACACATCTGGAGCAGTCATCAGGAGGTCTGCAGGTGGCGTGATACTGATACTGATACTGCAACCAGTATATTTGGGTGGAAGCTGCTGATAGCCAAGGTTTTGTGTCAGTATCTTTAAATTTGACCATTTTCATGCCTCCAAATAAAATGATGAGGATTCAGTGTTTCCCCCAGACCATCATGGGACTACATGTTCATATTGCAGGCGGCATTATTCTTTTTTTTTGGTGACTTTTCATATCTAATTTAAAATGTAACGAGTATCCAATACCAGTGTGAACTGTGTACACAGATTCACAATAACAAGAAAACACTATTACCGTTGCAAGAAGAGGATCGTGTAAACGAGTGAACAACAACGAGTGAATCCTCTTGCTTTCATACTACAGCTTTGTCACAGTTGAGAGTTGAGAGTTGAGAGTTGTTGTTAAAAAGGTCTATTTCTGGTTAAAAAGGTCTACGTAGCAGATGAACAGGCTGTGTTCCCAGTGGCGAGATCTCTCTGGGCCAGTTTGTCCATGTATCCATAGGGATGGTAAGCTATCAGTTTGAACGTAGCCTGTGAGTGTTTTGGCTCCACATTAGGGCCCATTTCTGGGTGGTCCCTGTGGTGGGCAAGACAGTCTGTCCACCTCATGCTGCTTGACTGACAGACTAACAACTAAACAGACAATAGAGATGCTGGGCACACAATGGGCCAATTAGGCCTGTGCTATGCTGTGTGTGTGTGTGTGTGTGTGCTACACCAGTCGCCCCCTACCTTGGACCAGTCTCCGGTCTTCCATTCGTAACACTTGGAGTGGTCCTCACAGGGCTCCTCCTGGGCGGGCTGGGACAGGGGGTCGCACCGGCCCTGGGGGTTCGTACAGGACACCGACCGCTGGCGGACCCCTCGGCCACAGTCCGACGAACACTGGAGGAGATGGAGAGGGATGGAGAGGACAAAAGGGGAAAAGATAGACGAGGGAAAGAAGAGGAGAAAGACTCCCTGTAGTGAATTATTAGCTCCACTCAGCGCCAGCCTATTAAACAAGACAGCAACAGACAGAGTGATGGAGAGAGTGTGTATTTATACATTAGGGGCCTCGATTAATTTAACCCCTAGCCAACTAATATCATCCACCACCAAAACTTCCAAAATCTGCTTATATTAAGTGCCTGGGGTCGACCGAGGTTCGAGAAACTGTTTTTTTTTTTAAAGGGGCCATCCATCAACCCAAGGGGGCCTGTCTACTCCTTCAAAAACCTCACAATCACCAACATTGGATTTCACATGACAGCGACGGTGTGTATGTACGTCACACCTTGGACCACTCTGAAGCCTCCCAGATGGTGAGGCAGAGGCGTCCCTCGCAGCCCTGCAGGACGGGGGGCTTGCCCCCTTGGCAGTACAGGTCCCTGGTGTGGATGAGCGAGCCGTTCTGGAGCTGGTAGACGCAGACCACCTCCCTCTGCTGGAGGCCCTTCCCACAGGTCACCGAGCAGGACCCCCACTCACCCGTCACCCACCTGGGGAAAAAAGCAGAGGGGTTAGGGGCATTTTCAAACTTACATTTTCAAACCCCATCTCAGGGGACGAGTTGATTTAGTTACATTTTCAAACCTCATCTCAGGGGACGAGTTGATTTAGTTACGTTTCACATTGCAAAACTTCAAGTGAACCATAAAATATCAACAATTTCCTTCATTGGTCAAAAACTGGGTGCAGGAAATGACTTTGCACTAGGGTAAACAAACATGGCATTTGTGGATCATCGCATTTGCTGTCAAACTCTCTGAGGAAGAATTGTGGCCGTGATATCAAAGGATTATCCCACTTTGTGTTTGTGGAAATCTAAAGAAATAATAGTAACCTTTCACTTGGTTTTACGATTCAATTAGTAGAAACGGGATTCTGCCGCCACTCTGCAACTTTCTACTTTTCTATTACAATGTGATGTTAAAGTCAGATTCTTCCAAACGAAGCTCCAGGTTGTTTGGTTCGTACAGAGAAACCCTTCCAACAAGGAGTTGGAAGGGAGTTTCTGTGTTCTCATTTGCCCAAACAAACCAAACTAAGCAGGAAACCACTTCGACACAACTGCTGTAAACCAAGTGGGCGTGCCTGTCGGCTTCAAACCACTTTAAGTTTCCGCTACTGAAATGAACGACATATTGTACTGTGAATGATCTAAATGCTGTTTCAGAGGCTTTTCCACTCTAACAAGAACACAATTCTGGGAGAAACACTGGATCCTGATAAAATACTAACACTTAAACTGATTTTAAGATATTGATTATCAGCATCGGTAGCCTCTGAAAATGTCAGTATCGGCCTTCAGAAACCCTTATCGGTCAAACCCTAGTTGGTGAGCAACATGTGGGAGTCTGGCATTCCGTCCCCTTCTACGTCTGATGAGCAGATGACTTCGACCAGCAGAAAACGAGTTCCCTGACAGTAAAGTATTTATTAAAGTCTCTTCCTCCAGCCCTCACTCCTCCCTCTGATCCATCTCTCCCTTTCTAGTTCTTTCTTTCGTCTCTTCTCCTCTCGTACTCTCCATCTTACTCTGTCTCTCCCTGCCTCTCACTCTTCCTCTGACGCCTGGTGGAGAGTCCTCATTCTCTTCTATTTCTGGTAGCTTCCTTTTATCAATACGGCTTCCAAATTTCCTGTTCCAAGCTAGCCTGGCGTGGGTTCAGCCAGCGAGCCTGAACGCTTCGGCTGGTTGGAGAGGAAGGAGTCAGGAGAGCAGATGAGAGGCTCAGTCGACGTCTCGATGTGGTCACAATCACAATGGATAGTGATTTGAAGATGGCAGGAAGGCTGAGACAGGACAACCGATATAGGCCAATATATGGTGCTAAGCTTGGTCTTGTATTGAAAATGGGATCTGGTCTAGTCAGTGTCATCCACCTGTGATACACTATATGGCCAAAAGTCAGTGAAGCCCCCTACTAGTTATTGAGTTCAGGTGTTCCTCAGGGTTTGGGCTTGGCCCCTTGTGAAGGGTGAAGGGTAATCTTAATGCTACAGGATACCAAGACATTTTAGCTAATTGGGCTCTTCCAACTTTGCGGCAACAGTTTGGGGAAGGGCCTTTGCTGTTCCAGCATGACTGAGCCCCTGTGCACAAAGCGAGGTCCATAAAGACATGGTTAGACCAGTTTGGTGTGGAGGAACTGGACTGGCCTGCACAGAGCCCTGACCTCAACCCCACTGAACCTTTGGGAGGAATCAGAACGCCGATTGCGAGCCAGGCCAATGATTGATCTATACTACACTGGTTGTCTAACGCCGGGGACACACTGCAGCTGCAGGCCGCGGCCATTCGGCGTCCGGTGTGCACGGCCACATTGGTTAACATGGGCGCTGAAAGAATTTTCGTCGCCATTCGTCACCATTCGTCACCATGTGTCTCCGGCGTAAGGGACCTGAATCGATTCTAGTGCAACATTTTGATTAAATTCCACAAAATTATTGTTGTGATCATCCTGGGTTTCAGTGGTGAGTTGTAGTGTCCCCTGGTCTAAATGCTGTTTCTTGCTGAGCCTTTTCTACGCGGACAACAATACAATTCTGGGAGAAATTCAGACATTAAATATGACAATTTTCTTTTGACATGAAAATTATATTTATATATTTAAAGATACTGAATAGCAGCCCATCAGCAGCTTCAATCCCCAAAACATCTCTACTAACTATTCAATAAAAAAAAACAACATAGTACACTTGAAAAAACAATGGCGAATAACATCTAATGGTGAAATTGTAGATTGTGTGTTTTATTGTTTTTCAAATCAGAGATGACTTCAAAGAGAAACCAAAGCCGTGGCATTTAATATCTCAGCTTTGATTTTTGATTCGTTCTGTTGAAAAAACAAGAATCTACAAATGAAGTTGTTTTTTTAGACGTTCTGCCACAGCGCTCTAATAATTAAGGTCTGAGAGGAGAAGGAAGAAATTCATTCCACAGCAAACAAATGCTTTTATGCTCTATATCCTCCATCAGTCATTTTCTGAGTCAGATGTGCCTTGTGCCATGTTATGTCTGCCCCCCCGCTGTGCTGACTGAAACAAAAACTGAATGTAGAGCCATTATCATTAGGGTTCAACTCATGGCTTTTTATGGTCAATACAGACTAGTATAATTGGTAGCTAGCTACTGATTGCTGATATTTTGCCGAAATAGCATTTAGACCATCATGGTACACTAAAACTCTCCACTGAAAGCCAAACTGATGCATTTCTTCGAGGTGTTAGCAGCTCCTTAAGGCAGGGGGAGGCAGGTTTCATTGCAGACTGACACCTTGAAGCTGGTGAGGAAAATCCTCCCACACCAAATTGGAGTGATTTCACTGCTCAGACATCTGATAAAAATAAGAACATATTGACTAGTTGTGGTCAGGGAGGAACAGCAAAGCTGGACGACATATTAAAAGATGCTTTTTCGATATATCAATATGTCAAATTAATTGTGATACACTGGTATAATTGGTGTAAACATATGAGACCTGGTGGAGACGACTGGTAGCCTCGATCTCACGGTATCTCTCGGTATTGTTAGTGCTAATGTTTCTCCAAATTAAGACTACATTTCCCATAAACCATGCTGCTTCCTGTTGCTTGCATGACTTAAATGTTGGGATTGCATTTTCATTTTCCAATTTGCATTAACATTTGAATGAAGTTCACATTTCGCTTCCATACCAAATAACCTCTGAGAGATCGGTGTATAAGCATGCTGTTCGTTTTCCATACAGTTGTGAACTTGAACAAGCCAAACACAAAAATGGAACAAAGGAAACTTTTCCAGTGTAGTTTGGACCACAGAAAGCTGTCAGCCCTTAGTGACATTAAAGTGTGTTCTTGTACTTCTATCCTTGTTTTAGACCTTTGGAGTGACGACATTTTTCCAGTCCTCACTTCTATAAGAGGATAGTTTAGGATTAGGATTTGAGTTGATGGTCAAGATTAGGTTCAGGTTAAGGTTTGTGAGGGTTACGGTTAGTTTAGAAAGTTGTGGTTACTTTAGCATCAAGACTCGCGTTGTGTTTAGGATTAGGATTGGGATTAGGTATAAGTAAAAAACAATGACTCAATGACTTTAGATTAATCTTGTACTGTTGGCAAATCACCTTGAAGGTGCAAGAAATTCACTAAAAACATAATTTTCAGCGTTGACGGCCCATAACACACTGGGAGACAGCAGATGAGAGAGGACAGCTAACATTATATGTGGATAGAAAGCTGAGGCTTCCTGCAGGTAGGCGCTCATGAAGGAATGCCATCAGACATAGCAAACTGGTAGACTGTTGATGCTGATCAGTGATTTTGGCCGTCTGCAACATCATTAGCTTCTCAAAAGTGACTAGCTAACTGACTAGCTGCCCTCGGTGATGAGAAGGAGGTTGGTGCGTTTGCTGGGAGTAGGAAAAGTTGGACAAAAAAATGCAACCAATGACATTTACTATAATTCTTGATGTAAAATAGTGTTAAGATTCGTTCAGTATTAGGACTTGGGTTGAGGGTGAAGATCAGAATGACATTTAGGGGTTAATGGAAGTTCTTCATAAGGATAGAGGTAAAGGGGTGTGTGTGTCTTACCGGTACTGGCAGGGATGAGAATTGCAGTGTCGTACTTGGGGTTGTGGCCTGTTCTCAGGTTGACAGTGGCTGTTGTTGACCAGCTCCATGGTCTTATTGGCTATCCTCATACAGGAAACCACCGTCCTCCGCTCACCTGGATACACACACACACACACACACACACACACACACACACACACACACACACACACACACACACACACACACACACACACACACACACACACACATGGATTATGGCCAGGTAGAGAAGGGCTCAGAAAATAAGGCAGTTCATTACTTTCAATTAACATATTTTTATTGTGTAATTGATGTAGTTCACTGGAGGGGTGCATGGTGCATGGTGCATGGTGCATGGTGTGTGTGTTTCCACAAGGGGAGTTAAACTGCTCCATATTTATTTAAAACCATGTTTACAACTTTGTAGTTTAGTGCATTTGGAATATTCTCGTTTCTTGCTGAGGACAAGCTGAGAAGCTTGGAGGCTTCTGGGATACGTAGTGTTCTGAAAACAGGCTTGGTCAGTCTTTCATCATATGGCTGTTTACCTCTCCCAGAGGGTCCTCTATTGCTCCATTGACTTTTTACCTCACCAAAGTCAGCGAGCCCGATAACGAAACCAATGCGTCGAATTTCACTGACCTAAACAGATGTCCAAAGTGCCAAAGAAGAGTTTGAGGCATCTGTTAGCCATCTTGGATTTCATTACAATGGAGATGTTTGAGTATACCATGGTGAAGGATTTTGGACATCTGGTTAGGTAAGTGAAATTCAACGTATTGGTTTCGTTATCAGGCTCGCTGACTTTCGTGCGGTAAAAAGTCAATGGAGCAGGACAGGACCCTCTGGGAGAGGTAAACAGCCATATGATGAAAGACTGCCAAAGCGTCCTGTATAAGGGCTAGGTCAGACTGTGGGATGATCTCATTAAGGCTCTGTTGTGATGACTCTGCCAAACTGGACCATAAAAACCAGCCTCATATTAATCCCAGGGAGAAAGGCAAAGCAAAACCACATCATCTGGTGAGACTGGAGGCTTTAAAGAGTCTATGGTTTACAATATAATGCAGAAAAGGACTTTTATTCTGGCGCAATATATCAGTTGAAGTGGATGGGAGATACAGTCTCCCTGGTTCTGCTTAAAGCTCCAGTAGCACTTCACAAATCTTGTAAAAACAGAACTTGCGTTGTTAAAATGTTAGCAAGAAAAGAGCTTCTTTCAAAAAACACCTTCTCGCCAACAAGTTGAACAAATGGTCAAGTTCAAACTCACATGCTGTGCAACAGAACGTTAGCTGGATCATTTCTGACTCATCACAGTCCAGAACTAACACAAATCAAAGAAAGGTTTCCGCCCCGTACTCTGTACAGGAATGAAAACCTCCCACCCAGTTTTCCTGCTGCACACGAGACAAAACTTAAAATCCTGACCGATTATGAAAACGCAGTATTGCACACATAACTCTCACTCTCACACACTACATCATATTAAGATTCCTAGACAGATTCTTGACGTGTCAGGACCTGTAGTCTCACAGGAAGTCGCGCGAAACAAACGTGACTGGGATTTTAGTCAAAATAATGGAGGCAGGTGCCCGCGGCGCTTTGGAATCGTACATATCAAACATGTTTAATATGATGGAGTTGATCTGGAGAGTTCAGATGTAGTCTGTCATGCTTCACACTACCAGATAATCCTTGATAATACTCGGTCCCTCCTGATTCTCGGGCTGAAAGCTGCCTGGATACCAATATTAGAAGATGAAAAGAGGGATTGCTCAGGAGCTCAGCAGTGGGATGCCTGACGATTAGGCCTGCGCTATGCTGTGTGTGTGTGTGTGTGTGTGTGTGTGTGTGTAGGCCTGCATGTATCTGATCCCTGTTGTGAAATACACAGGGGGAAACCTCCTCTGCCTGTCTAATAAACTGTAGATCACTGACTTGGATTAGCCACTGACTCTCCACTGGCTCCATTTACCGCTAACGTTATCGTGTTGTCCTCCCAACTGGGCTGGACTGATAGGGGCTTTTTAAGCCAATGCCAATATCCATACAGCTCTTTTTGAACTGAAGCTGCTCAAAAAAATCCCCAAAACTCCCAGTATTCAGTTTTTCCCCCTACAATTTTATTCTAGGGTGGAAAAGCCTCTGAAACAGCGTTTAGACCATGAGACACTAAAACTCTCCACTGAACCCAGACTTGACCCCACACCTACTTAATGGTAGGGAACCTCTGGGACACAATAAAACTTCATTGCAGGTTTTACAAACTGCTTTTATGTAGCCGAGGACGGGGAGGAAGCTCCATCCAATCAGGTGGACAACACTGACTGACTTTTATTAGAAATCTGTTATTGGCCAAATATCAGCAAACTGATATCGGATCATTAATGTGTTGGCATGTCAATCCCAGTGTGTGTGTGTGTGTGTGTGTGAGAGCATGTGTCACCTCCTCCACACTGGACGGTGCAGTCCTGCCAGCTGCTGTGTGTCCAGATGTAGAGGTACTCAGGCTCCTTCTGCTCCTCGCTGCTCCTCTCCTGAGTTGCATTCAGGGTCACGGTGTACTCGTAGTGGATCCCGTAACTCTGGTCGTGGAAGAGCAGCACCTGGGGGAGGCAGAGAGAGGATTACAGAGGGGAGACCTTGAGTCCAAAGCTTGTCAAGCAGGGATGGAAATGGAGAGTAAACCCACATCAGCTCAGTTTACCAACGCTTTTATTGGTGGAACAGAGTTAAATCGATGCTGATGATGTAGCGTCTGTTTGAATGTCTTGTTAGCTTTAGTTTGTGCAGAGAAAGCTCGACCCGCGCAGCAGGAGTATATTTCAACCAGCATCATGGTTTCAACTCCACCAGGTTCAACATAATCAAAGATACATGTAGTCTAAATGTATTTTCCACATACAAATCTATGTTTTATTCTGTTTCGTGTGCTAGTACTTGCCACCTATATAAACCGAACACAAACACTTGACATAAACAACCAAAAGGTAATGTTAAAAAATATATATATATATATATATATTTTTAAAGTACATGTATGTTTGTGTAAAGTCTTCTGAACAACAACTGATGTGCATGTGTGTATGCATGAATACATTGCTCTGCAAAATAAACTAAATTAAAACAGTACAAAAGTCGTGTGCTTTTTGTTTCTTTATGTAATCTCATTTCTCTCCCATTGATTTCAAATGTAAAACTAGTGAGACAAAGAACAACCCAGCAATGACTAGGTACACCAGTGTTTTCTTTATCACATATCAAATGACATAAATACTAAAAATATTCTATAACAATTTTTTTGAAGAAGCTCAGTAACTTTTACTTTCATTAATGCAGTAATCTTACTTTCATACTAGTAATGTTACTAAGATACAGGCCTACTTCTGCTTGAGTAGAATATCTTCTTACTCAGAAGTGGACACAAACTAATACACATAAACTTATACCACAACATATACAAGTTATATGAAGTTGATATTGGAGTTTGTTTGCCCTGTGATCGTTTTTATACCTTTTTATTTACCACCAAATCACTGCTGTCAAGGTATTTACAACAGAGGAACGAGAGTAGAAGAGGATTCGTTCATCCTGCCAACTGTGTTGCCCTCGGAAGACCATTTAAAGAACTTAACACCAACTTTCATGCTGCATCACCTCTTAGGAGGCTTACACAGAATCACAGAGTAAATCATTGTTTATTTAATTGTCAGTATGATTGAGGGTGGTATCAGATAGCTACTAAGGTCTAGCCATTCATCTGGTCTCATGCAGTAAGGACAGTATTCCACCAGGATATGAGAAATACCATGAAGACTGCACTATGTTTCATTACCTTCCATTACAGTCCAGCTCACTGCCTTACAACTATGCCCAATAGTGTAATCAACTGTTCATCCACATGCCCAGCTCTGCACGAGGTACGCTTGTTTGTTTCAGGTGATTCCTCTTTGCATGTGCAGAAAAAAAAAAGATTTTCTTTCTGTGAGCTTTTGGTGTTCTTACAATATATTTGTCCAAACCAAATACCAAATAGTTTTGGACTGAAACCACCAATAGACAATATTTTGTACTGCCATTCAATATATTTGAATGGTTTACTGTCACTGAGAATCTGTTGGAATCAATTCAGGTTAAGAGCTTCCTTAGACAACCAGTATAGTACTGATCAATTCAAACTGAGTCATATCCATATCAGAGGTGGACAATACTGACTTGGTACTGACTGGTTGATATCAGATTTTTAATAAAAGGCCGATATTGGCAAGCTGATATATCCCCCCCACACCCACACCCACACCCACACACCCACACCCACACACACACACACACCAGCAACAGGTTTAGGTCCTGCCATTAAAGCTAGGTTGTGCTGTGACATAAGGCAGCGCATGGTGGAATGACTGATGTCTTTACCATGAGGTGCAGCGGGGTCTTGGTGGGTCCCTTGGCAGACATCTTCTCCCACAATCCCCTCCTCACATAACGCACCGTGGTGCCGGCCAGCTGAAACTCTCCTGGAAGCTCGATCTTCCAGTCGCTGTTGATGGACCTCTTGGTGGAGTCCTTCAGGGCTACAGGATAGAGACACCAGACAGGCTGTGAGTGTGTGTGTGTGTGTGAGTACTGGGGTTTGGCCGATACGGGTTTCTGAAGGCACCGATGTTGGACTGAAGCTGCTGATTTTCATTAGCTTCAAATTTGACCATTTTCATGCCAAAAAACCTCCCCGGAAATTCATTGAAACAGCATTTAGACCATGAGACATGAAATCTCTCCATTGAAACTCATAACAATAATAAGAATAATCATTAAACATTGATGCGCTTGTGTAGAATCTGATCAAAATGTCTCATCAGAATCAATTCAGGTTCAGGGATCCCATAGACAACCAGTGTAGTACTGATCAACTCGACAACACATTTGTATCGACCATCATATCGACAGCGGATGAAATGAAGATGGCTGATACATGATTTTTGCTATATTGGTCTAGCTCAAAAGCATTATATTTTCCCTGTAACAGCCTATCCTCACTGCCGAGGCGAGAGGAGGACAACTCAATAACGGCATAGTATCAAAAGGACCTTATACAAGCTAAGTGCTTCAGGAGAACTAGACTAATCCTCAGACAACGTGACTTTTTCAAGGACAAACAGCCGAATGGAAATAATTTTAAAAAAAGGCTGGTGGGGTCAGTGCAGTTTACTTCTTCAGCTACTCCCTCCCTCAACCACAAAAAGCAGCTCTGGTCAGGCTGTTAAAAGAGCCCTTGAAGTGGATTGTGGGTTTTCTGAAGCCCAGCCAACTGACTACCTCACCACATGTCCAGAGTTAGCCCACTTCTCCCTGTGAGGCGGTGTGTAGCTGGGCTGGATGCCAAAGAGGAACTATAGATTATCGTCCTGGGCCGGGCTAATCAACCAGAGCCTGTCCTGTCTGCTTAGAAACTACAGAGGAGTGAGGTGTGTGTGTGTGTGTGTGTGTGTGTATGTGTGTGTCAGACATTATGTAAGATGCCCAGCATTCTCCAGCCAATGGCAGGTTAATGTTATTATAGTGAGCCTGCTGGAATGACGTGGATCCTCCATAGTATGATGAATATCCTCTCAGAACGGGTTTGTTTACATGTACTGTAATGGTAATCAACTGCCTGTATAACAGAGAGGGCTTCCAGGTGATGTAACACACCCTCTGGCTTTTATGCACATGTTTCTTTTTAATTAGTCTTTTTCACCTTTTTATCGCCCGTCTATAAAAATGGTGAAGACCTGGTCAGCTTTGGTCTGGAGTATAGATTGTGGAACAGTCAGTAGTGCTTTACCCGAGGATTTTACATTACATTACATTACATTACATAACAGGCATTTAGCAGACGCTTTTATCCAAAGTGACTTACAATAAGTGCATTCAACATATCTAGGTAGAGAACTACTAGTCACCAGAAATCATAAGTGCATCACCGTCCTAAACAAGCATCTAAGAGCAGAACCAGTGCTGAGGTAAAAGTGCAATAAGTTATCTACCTAGTTTTTATTTAAACAAATGAGAGGATCTCAGTTCATGTTCATAAGGGATTAAAAGGTCAGCAATATAGCTAAGGACCAGACCAGGCTGAGCTTTGAAAGTGATCGATAAAATCTTAAAATCAATTGTAAAACTGACTGGCAAACCAATGTAGAGATGCTAGAATAGGAGTGAATGTCCTCTTCATTTAGCACCAGTTAAATGTAATCCTACCGGCTACATTCTGTACAAGCTGGAGGAGAGACTGACTTATCACTACAGCCTGTGTAAAGGGAGTTACAGTAGTTCAAATGAGATGATCATTAAAATGAGATCATTGAAATGAGGTGTTGCTGCTGTCAAAAACCACCCCGTGTTTGACATTGGCGGACAGATTCCCTAATATGCTTTAAATAATGCTTCTGGACCTGGGGAGGGCCAAATCAATCATCATCATTTCTGATTTACTATCATTGTGCTGTAAGATGTTCTGAGACATCCAACACTTAATAAGTGGAGGCAGTTATTATATAGTGTGTCAAGACAATTTGGATCATCAGGTTTCAAGCAGGAGATATACCAGGGAGTCATCGGCGTAGCAGTGAAACTAAACATTGTGCTTATGGATTATGTGACCAAGTGGGAGCATGTACAATGAAAAGAGGATTGGACCTAGAATTGAGCCTTGCGGCACCCCACGGTTATTAGCTGAGAGGATGACGAGTTGTCTATGGCTACGGAGAATGTCCTATTGGAAATGTAGGAGATGAACAAGTCTAGGACAGAGTCGGAGATACCCGGTGCTTAAAGTATTCAATCTACACTCTCAAAAGCCACGCTGAGGTCTAAAAGGATTCAAATATAATCTCCTGTATCTAGCTGCATCTCTCTTTTAAAAACAATAAAGAAATGGGTTTAAAACTGCAATATTTTCTGAAATTACTTAAGGAGGGAGGATTTGGAGTCTGATGCTCTCAGCCTTTTAGGTGAAAAATTTAAAAAGCCACATTTCTCTGGAGAGGCTGGACCTAGACAACAACAACCATTTTCAGGTATCTCTCTCTTTCTTGCCTGGTTGTTATATTTAGACAATATTTACACTCCGCTTTCTCTCCACTGGACCGCCGCGATGGCGCCGGCCCTGGGTGACATGGGATTTGTGACGCAACTGCAAAGCCTCTGTAGTACTATCCTTTGTTTTCAGAGGCATTTTCTTGCTGCAGATTTGTATCTTTTCCTAAGAATACAATATTACACCGGGCCTGACAGTGTACAAGAAAGTATTGTTCAAGGGTTTCTTTGAAGGGCCAATGTTTCCCTCTCTCTATGGGAGTGTCTGGCCTTTTGGATTCATTTGCTCCCCTCCCTACATTTCTTTCTGGCTGCCTACAGAGCATCCAAGACCCAAGAGCCATGTTAACCAATCAGTATGTTGTTCTGGATGCTGGACTTGTATCTACAGGGGCCTTAGTGATTTGACAACTGCTGGTGGATTACTGAAGATATTAGCTAGCATGCTGGAAAGTCAACATAGGACATACACAGACTAGGGTTTGACCGATATGGGTTTTCAAAGGCGATAAAATAGGCTTTCCCAAAGCATCAGATCAACTGAATCAGTCAAAATAGTAATTGGCTTTTCACTGTGTCTGACATGTCTTCTATGCTCTATTGCTCTTATCTTTAACTTTAAACATGCTCTTATTTTCTTAACATCCAAATTATGCTGTTGGTGTTCCATGCTCGGCCTCCTGACTTTGGTAGCAGCTGCCGATCCCGATATGATGGTATGTCTGGAATACGGAATATGTCTGGAAGTTATCGGTGGTCATCTCGAGTACATTCTGTGAAGGAGTGAGTGATTTCCCAGTCATTCCAGACCTTTTGGACACCCTGTACAATTAGGAGATGCATTATTACCCAGAAAGCTGTGGGAAGGTTTGTCCTCCACAACTTTGATTCTCCTGGCGCCTGCGGGGATGACTGCTGCCTCGATGTAGCCTGGGATAAAGATAGAAACATGAGGAGAAAACCAGACTCAGAAACACACAGAGGTTATGGAGGCTGGGACGGGCTGGCGGCTGCTGTGTCTGCAACAAAGATGCTCTCCATCCACCGTAAAGAAAACAGATTTCAGTCCGTCGTATGATTGGTTTCATATCAGACGTTTTGGTTTTTCGCTACCCGTGAGGAGAGAGGAGAGAGGGCTCTGATGTCTGATGCCTTCTGCAGACCTGGTAATATGAACACGATGCACTCTGCAGGTGCATATAAGCTGTAAATCCACATACTTGTTCTTGATCATGTTCTAATCTTTTAATTTGTTATGTATTGCATATATTTGATATTCTTATCACTTAATACTTAGTTCATACTGTGTTTTCTCACTGTAGTGGTTCAATTGTTGTGTATAAATGTCCTCCTTTTTGCACTATTCTTATTTATATGCTATTTTTCTTTATATAACTTAGAACGTCTTGCCGATACAATGATCCAATTTCCCAACGGGGATCATTAAAGTCTCATCTCTTATCTTGTCATACTTCCCATGAAACCTGGCTTCACAACTAGAATGTCATTAGAACTTTTTAAAGGAAACATTCCCAAGAATAAGGGAAATGTAGGACATTGTCCAAAAATGTGTTATTCTTTTTTTTATTTGACTGTAGATAATAGTTTGATGGGTTTGTATTTTAGCCGACTGCAAACTGAATTTTCCCCCAGTTGGATAATAAAAAAATGTATTTGCACATTCGTGTCCGCAGTGTTAATTATAAGGGAGGATTTCCTTCTGAGTATTTCACACTGTTACCTCCGAGTGGAGTGTGGAGATTACACATTGTTGTCAAAGTAAAGATGTTTATTTCCTAAGCAAACATCTAACATCTAACAAAACAAGTAACTTTATTCCAATATAGTTCTTATATTTTATTTTTATTTTTTATATGGTGGTCATTTTATTGTGGAAGAAAACTTTTCGCTTGCTAATCCTGTCATCTTTGTGACTTGATTTTCTCTCTTGCTTCTTCTCATTTATCCTTCACTTTGAGAGCAGAGTAAGAAAACTGAAGATGAGTAGGCAGAAGCAGACACAACCAGACACCAGACCTTCCACACAACCCCCCCCCCCGCCCCCACCACCACACACACACACACACACACACACACACACACACACACACACAGCAAACACCAACTAAACCTGTGTTTGGGCATTAGCCACAATACAAAGCAGCTCAGTGAGTCCATATTCTACTGTATGTTGTGGCCATACTGGTGGATTGAGGATTAAAACAAAAAATACAAACCCAGAAATTCTTTCAGAGAGAAATAGAAGACCTACAGGAAGGTCCTCAATACAGTTTGACATGGGTAGGACCAACTTTCTGTCAGGGGAGGGATTATTTGATTATATTTGATTTCCATGTGTACGCCTGACTGATATGGGAGTTGGATCAACATTCAAAGATGAATGGAGCGAGCTGCTTTGTTCCTTTGTACCCAATACACAAACACACCCAACACCACCTCGTACTTACCGATGCATCCTGGGAGCTGGAATAACCCTCCAACCACACAGCACACGGCTACAAACTACGGGGATAAAGTTGCTTCTGCCAGCGATTCACAGACAGTTATTGGTTGTCATCAAAACTGACAACACGGTCTCACAACATTTGGTGAAATGAGCACAAACTCTGAAACACCGGTTCCATATGGTGGAGACGAATTTTGTGGAGATTACATTCCTCCACCATGAAAGGATTATGGGACAACACTACAAACTGGACACAATTTTTCAAATTTTCAGGTGTTCGTCACGGAAAAGGTTAGCTAAAGGTTAGCTAACCTCAGTTAAGGTTAGGGTCAATTATTATATTATTATAATATATATTATATTCTTGGTATATAAACATGTTTGATACATCTATATAGTGTTGATGTTACTGTCTGTAGACCTGGTTGCTCTTAGACGCTGCATACACCCTCACTCTATCAACTACTTCCTGTTTCTAGTCGTAATAATAATAATCCTTTCTTGGTGGCGAAACCGATTTCTCTCACTTTCCGTGCAGAGAGAGTTATTGGCGTTTTGAGACTAATTTCTCCAACTTTTGCGAGACCGGGCTGAAACTGATCCTGCATCGATCTTGACTGAGAGTATGGGGCAACTTGTATCCACAGCTGCAAACACACAGCTCCGTCCTGACAAGCCACTCTTTTTCACCAGCAGGTATCCCATCATGACCCACCACCACCACCCCTGTCCATCCACCCCTACGATGCAGCGGTGCTATGGGCTCGCCTGGGTTTACAAGCAGCGGTTGCCCATTTGACATTTTCAACAGCAAATGCCAAATGGAAAGAATAGTGTGATATTTTGTACAGTAAATGTCCACATTTTTCGAGCTGGCACCGAAACCCAAATCTCCAAACCAGGTGGGGATTCGGGGGCAAAGCCAGCTGGCCCGGGCCGCTGCAATTTCACATTTCATGGTGGAGGGCTGTTTCCTCCCCTCCTGCCTTTACTCCTCCACTTGACAAGGACAGCGGGGACGAGGAAACAGCTTAGATGAATGGAATGCGTCCCTGGCGTACGCAGGGCTGGGTTACGGGGTAACGGGGTCAATCAGCTGGTTATGTAACTGTTACCACACTTCTTTTTTTGTAGTTGTCGGGATTCGGACTACATCCCCCAGGAGAGCCCACAGACGACTGGTTCGTTGGTAAAATAACTCCAGGCGGGGCAGGAAACACACACACTCACGCACACACACACACACACACACACACAATTACACGCTCACACACACACACAGTGCATGCATCTTACATGAGAAACACTTGGGGACAGCTCTGGGTTTAGCCATCACACAGGTAGAAACCCTCTTACACTGCCTAGTGGTGACTGGAGGACAGAGAAGGAAGTGAAAGGGAGGTCACATGTTCTGTGGACCATGTGTAGGTGTGTGTGTGCGTGTATGAGCACATGCATGTGCTCATACACGCACACACACACCTACACACACACATGCTTATACACTAGCTCACCCTCATGATCCCCTCTTCAGACTGTCATGCATCTTGTGTTGTAATGTAGACACACTGGCGAGTCCCATCAGAGACTGCTGAATATAGAACGGCAGATCTATTGATCACCTGATCAGAATCAATATCAATCTTACTCACGTTGCTCACGCAACGAGTCACTAGCTTTAAACGTCCAGTGCAATGAGATTTGCGTTTCCTGCTCTGGTGTTGTTGAAAGTCAGAATGGGCGTTTCATAAAATAAAGGTGCATTTCCCCAGTCTCTATCGCCGAGTCAACTCAACATGATCAACCTCTACCAGGTCAGGAAGCGTTTCTATCTGCTGTTCTGAACAGTCAGGTAGGTCTTTCCTGAGAAAGATCCTGCTTTTTGAAGATATGTTGTGGACATTTGGCAAGAACATATTAAACTTTCTTCATGTTGCCTTTAATTCTATACATGAGTAAAATATTTTGTAATTGGTTTCCAAGATGGGCCACGTAATAGGCTTTCTAAAAATGGTTTGAAATGCAATTACCAGATAGTGATTGAATCGTCTGACAATAGTCCAACTCTGTTAAATAAAATTATTGTTACGGAATAATTATTTCAATTTGTGTCTCCCAGAATTTAATACGAGAAAGAAAATTGATATTCCAATGAGATGAACCTTTTTGAACAAACCAAATATAACACCGAACTGAAATGAAAACAAGCAATTATCCCAGTAGACACCTCGCCCTTAAGTCAAATATCCCATCAGGCTTTTAAATAGCAGTCACTCTAACATGGCAAAGATATGACACGATGTCAACCTTCTAAATTGAAAGAAAAATGCTTCTAGCATATTCAGAAGAGATTGTCTACAAAAATCACTTCTCTAGCACAGCAAAAAGAAAGCAACCTCAAGAGAAAAAAGAGAGGGAGAAGATAGGTGGTGGTCCACTACCTGAGTCAACTGGACTACAGAGGAGGTAAGAGCTTTGGCCTTTTAGGGCAAACAGCAGTGGAGGAGATCCAGGATGGAGTAGATCGCAACTTTCATCTCCTCACAATCCACTTGCATCTGGGCCCTGCTCACCCTCAGCTGATGACTACTGTAACCTAGGCCATCAGGGTCAGGAAGTGGGTCATCGCCACCAGCACCAAGTTTTACAGCTCCAATGAAAAGTTCACATTACATAAAAGTCCCATGTAATTCTAGGAAGTTTGAGAGTAGTTCACCTAAAGATGTTGTCTGGCCTCGGGTCCAGCCTGCCTATCTCCTCCACCTGCTGGAAAAGGATCCTGCTCATCGTCACCCTCCTCATCATCCACCTCTTCCTCCTCCATGTCTTCATTGGGAAGAGTGGGTGTTGCCAGGCCACTTCACCACCACATCCATAATCCAAAGCACTGCACGTTGCACACGACTTGAATGTTGAGGCCCGTATACCCTTCATGTAGGGGGATAAGTGTGCCATCCACAACTCCGATCACCTCAGGGATGTTGGCAGTGGCGTGGAACCCAAGGTTTACTTCCCTCACCTCCTCATGGGAATCCAATGTAGTGATGCACATGATGCGGCGGCGGCTTCGACCATGATGGTCAAGGTCTTGCTCATTGCCGTCTTACACAATCCGTGTGCTTCACCAAAAGTCTGTTCAGATCCCCGTGGCATAAAAACAAAGGGCAGTGAGCGGTTGGACTTGGTTGGTCGCCACCAATAAGGAGCTGCTGAATTTCTTGTCTTGGCAGCCTTGTTTCATTGTTGAAATACAAGTACGTACACTCAGATTTAAATGCTCTGATTGGTCGACAGCAGCCAGCAGCCAGCAGCCAGTTTGCTGAACATGCACGTGTTTGGATTTATTTGTAAGTGGTGCCATCGCTTTTTATGGACCATGAAGCTACAAGCTAGGTACCTTGGCTGACTAACTTGTCTGGTAAGGTGTTGCTAAGCCTCCCTAGTGAGAATTTGCTGATGGAGCAAAGGGGAACGCTGCAGAAGAACCATCACAACCTGGAACAATGATGCCCCTCATGTTAGAATCCCTATGCAAGCTTTTCCTGAGCAAAATAAAATCATTGCACTGGATCTTTAAAGAAACGTTTCAGGTGATCAATACCAGCTCATTCTTTATTCCGGGTAAAGCAGTAAACTATGGTGCATGCGCATGCACGTCTCTCTGAGTGTGTGTGTGTGTGTGTGTGTGTGTATGTGATGACATCACAGTTGTTAGCTCTAAGTATGAGCTTAAGGCGTCTGGCACCACAGGGGGGCTTTGTTCCCAATGTGCACAAAACTAGAAACCCTTAGAAATCCTTCCTGCCGGGCTCCAGGTAGAACATCTAACCTCTCCTAGTTGCTCCATCTCAGAAGAATTAGTGGGCAGACTTGTTAATACTATTGATTACGTTAATAAAGTTCTGATTTCCATCAATATATGTGCCACAGACCCCCTAATAGACACTTAAATCACTCACTGATCAGATTTTGTCCCATGGACCCACATAGGAAGATGTTTGTCATTGATGATTTAGTATTGAATTGTAAAACTGTCGACACTGGACACGAGGAAGTCATAGTGGGGAGAGTGAAACCTTTGATTGGATAGGTTTGGGAAATCCTTCAGGTGTTGATGTCAGTGTGCCGTAAAGAAGCTTTAGATAAAGCATCCGCCAAATGACACATACATCAGGGTTCAACCAAAATGGATCTTTGAAGGCCGATACTGATACGAAGATTTTTAGACTGATGCTGCCGTTAGCTGATATTTAGTAACGATTGAACATTTTCATGCCAGAAAATTCTCCCAAAATAAGTATTCAGTGTTTAACCAAGAAGTGTATTCTAGTCAGGGTGGAAAGACTACTCCATTAAAAACCTGGATGATATTAAAACAGGCTAGGGTCCTCCCATCAACAACCATTGCAGTATTGATCAATTCTACAATAAATATGTAATCAATCAAACATCATATCCATCATATCAAACGGTGGACGACGCTGACAGGCCGGTATCTGGTCAGTATCGGCCTCGTATATCGGTCTGACTCACCCATGCCCTTGGTGTGGTTGAAGTCACCCTTCACTATCTTGCAGGAGCGTCCATCCCCGTTACAAACTCCACAGCGGTCTTCCTTGGCCGAGGAGCCGATGATACCGTCGCAGCCGATTTTCTGCCCACAGGGAGAAAAAACAACAATAAAAAACAAGAGGTTGAGGACATTCACTCAAACACACTTTCCTCTCCTGGCAAGCACCGGGTGGGTAAACCGGTAAATAAAGATGAGGCAGCTCTGTGGGCAATACCGGACAGTGTGTGTGTGTGTGTGTGTGTGTGTGTCTGCTGAGCCTCCTTCTGATCGAGGGAGGGCGATTTAACAAGACAAGATAATTTACACAACATTGAGCGTTGGAGCCAAACTCCCTGGATGAAGCCTGGCATCCTGGCTTACTGTCAGTGTTGGTGAGCAAGTGAAGAGTTTCAATAAGTGAAACTGTTACTGCAAAGAACCAAACGTCTAGTCAACATCTTTCTATCACTACAACTGAGGTTGAAAACGTTTTGTTCATCACTATTTGGATCTAATTACCAGGAAGAGGCTCTTCTACTGGATCTAAATACCATGACGAGACTCTTCTACTGGATCTAAATACCAGGAAGAGACTCTTCTACTGGATCTAACTACCAGGAAGAGGCTCTTCTACTGGATCTAAATACCATGACGAGACTCTTCTACTGGATCTAACTACCAGGAAGAGACTCTTCTACTGGATCTAACTACCAGGAAGAGACTCTTCTACTGGATCTAAATACCAGGAAGAGACTCTTCTACTGGATCTAACTACTAGGAAGAGACTCTTCTACTGGATCTAAATACCAGGAAGAGACTCTTCTACTGGATCTAAATACCAGGAAGAGACTCTTCTACTGGATCTAAATACCAGGAAGAGACTCTTTTCTCTGTTTGGGTGAGAATTATTTATTTTGTTTGACCATTTTAATGCAGCAAGGACTAAAACTAAAACTAAAACAAATCCAAAGCTCTGATGCTACATGAAGATAAAGTCGTACCTCATCTGATAGTGGGTTTAATTTTGCTTGCTTTATGTGGTTTTGAGCATTGGATTGTGCAGAACATTGAAGAGTGAAAATTTACACATTTTCTCAACCCAATCATAAAAAGCCGTAACCATAGAAACACATATGGATATCGGGTTCCTTCCTCTTCTTTACTACCGAACATAATGAAGAAACTAGACAGAAAAACCTGCCGCTCAGCTGTATTAGGAATGAAAAGACTGTGTGTGTGTGTGTGTGTGTGTGAGATTGCACACATTATTGGTAGCCTGAATCAGCAACAAGACCGTGGCCCAGATTCTTGTGTCTAAGAAGTTTTACTGAATCAGGAATTCCAGACTTAAAGCAACACACACACACACACACACACACACACACACACACACACACACACACACACACACACACACACACACACAGAGGCATGCCTAGTGAGGAGATGTGCTGATTCAGAGGGCCATATGGGTCTATGGGGCCCCTCTACAGCTCAGTCGGTCCACCTTCCCCCCCCCCCCTCCCCTCCTCCTCCTCCTCCTCCTCCTCCTCCTCCGACCAGACGGACCGGAGTGTATTTTCATAGCTTCACTGAATATATTCCTCTCCCCTTTTTTCCTGTCTGCTTCCTCTCTTCCCTCTCCCTCTCCCTCTCCCTCTGCCAGTGTTTTCATAGCATGCCAGAGTCTCGCACGCTCGGCTTCGAAAAACATTCACGCCTCCTCCTCCTCCCTCCGTAACCTCCATATCTCCCTCTCCTCTTTCCTCTTTCTCTTGCAAACTCGCAAAGCTCCGTCCTCCGCCTCCTCCTCCCTCTGCTTCTTCCCTTCTCAGGTGAAAGAGATCAGGTTTTCAGGTTGGAAATGTTTTGGCAGAACCCAGACAGATGTACGTACATGGATGTGTGAGACTGACTGGTTGGGGAGAGGCAGGTCGACAGGCGAGGCAGAAAGACAGACCGTCAGGCTGTCAGACAGACCGACAGACCCTCAGGCTGTCAGACAGACCAAAAGACAGATCAAACCTGACCCTAAACCCAAGTCCTCACCCCAAACTGACATTAAAGCTGCACTAAGCAAGACTGGATGTAAAAACAGACCCATCTTATCAGTCTAGATCACTGACTGAGACACCTTAGATTCACCCTATCTGACATCAGGTATGGAAAACTCCTCCACACAGAACGAGATTACATTACATTACATTACATTACAGGCATTTAGCAGACGCTTTTATCCAAAGCGACTTACAATAAGTGTATTCAACATAGGTAAGTAGAGAACTACTAGTCACCAGAAATTATAAGTGCATTTCCTTCCTAAACAAGCAACTAAGAGCATAACTAGTGTTAAGGTAAGAGTGCAATAAGTTAGCAACCTACTTTATCTTAAACAAATGAGACAAATAAGTGTATCCAGTAAACAAGAGCCAATAAACAAGAGCTCAGACAAATAATTGACGATAAATAGGCAAGGCTAAGAGGAAGGGTCAGGGTAGTGTTTCCTGAAGAGGTGGGTTTTCAGCCTGCGGTGAAAGATGGGCAGCGACTCTGCTGTCCTGACATCAATGGGGAGTTCATTCCACCACTGTGGTGCCAGGACAGAGAAGAGTCGGGTAGATCGGCCCCCAGGGGCCTCTGAGCGACGGGGCAACCAGTCGCCACGAGGCAGCAGAGCGAAGTGGTCGGGCTTGACCATAGCCTGGAGATAAGAAGGAGCTGTTCCTTTCACTGCCCTATAGGCTAGCACCAGGGTCTTGAACTGGATGAGCCGCTACAGGGAGCCAGTGTAGAGAACGGAGAAGGGTAGTTGTATGGGAGAACTTGGGGCGGTTGAACACCAGACGAGCTGCAGCTTTCTGAACAAGCTCCGTGATGAATTAAAATGATGAATTAAAACTGAATGATGAATTAAAACTCAGCGTGCATTCACACTGTGAGCAACACGGTCAACAAGTCCATTCATTTCCACAGTGAGTGACCGGGGCGGTCGACAGGCTGGCTGCCCACGCTGAGTTTAACACCATCGTCAGATTTGGTGAAAAGTCAGACTTTCCCTTTTGTCGCCAACTGATGTGACTTTGTTCTGTGAATAATAGTTCAGAGAAGTTGATGATGTGTTCCCCAGTTCTCTACAACTTTTATCTGAGAGACTGCAGCAATAAACCCCTCAGAAACGATGCTTGGAGACTGGTTGCATCGGGGTCGAAGGTCAGCTCCAATTTTAGTTTCTATTGTTTGTTTTCGTTTCATTTCACGACAGTGTAATGGTATGTACATACATACCATTACACTGTAGTGAAATGAAACGATTGCCTTTAACATTAAAGGCAATATGAAAGCACTAAAAATACATGGCGGTGGGTGTGTGTGTGGGCGGGGTGGGTGGAGACGTTAGCTAGATGTGGGAGAGACAACTTTGCCACCCCCTCCCCCGCTGCCACAACCTGTTTTACCTGTTCATATCTTTGTAACTGCAGATGATTACATAGATGCAATGGGAGCCTCCGGCCCCGCCCACGCAGGGTCAGAATAGAGACCTATTAAGCATGTTGCTTGCAGTGTGAACAAACAGTCAACAGTTTCAATACTACACCAGGTGATTTCACTGACTATCAAACCTTTAACCAGAGAGGAGGAACTAGTCAGTAGAATCACCTGGTGTAGTGTTCGGTTGGAGTGAAAACCTGCAGACTATCGGCCCTCCATGTCACATGGTCCGACACCCCTGGTATGAAGCGATCATAGACCGGCTGGTTGGTAAACGTGGGTGTGCAGGGTGTAGTTTACTGACATCACCTTGCATGATTTCTAGCTATTGTAGTCCTCACATTTCAAACTGTTACAACCATTTGGTTGTAAATAATCTCTGGGAGAAATCTCTGTCCTATGCGCATGCTAATGTGTTAGCATACAGTTAAGGTTAAGTACCTGTAGGCAACTAGCATTATCTAACATAAGAAGTTGGTGTTTGTTTTTTTCTGCCAATCCTCTCATCACATAAAGGGTAAGTTGACCAACAGGGCGGTTCCCCAGAACATCAGTGTGGTCCTTTAACCCAAACCCTAATTTACACCTAGTCCTAAACCCAAACCCTAGTCCTGAACCCAAACCCTAGTCCTGAACTAACCCCTTGTAGAAGTGAGGACCGGCAAAGTGTCCTAATTTTAGAGGATTTTGCTCATCTTTCTATCCTTGTGAGGACATTTGGACCTCATAAATACAGTACAATAACACACACACACACACACACACACACACACACACACACACACACACACACACACACACACACACACACACACACACACACACACTCTTCAATTGCATTGATTATGAGTGATCTTGCACAGTAAAGGATACATGAGTCATTACCGAGATGTAAAAAGTGAGTATTTTGTGAGTGCATGTGCGTCATGATAATTGCATCCATATTTGACTTTCTGGACTCGTCTCTCTCTCTCTTTTCCTTGGCCAGCAGTAGGGGGAATTCCTCCCAAATGTACTGGCATCCAACGTTTGCAAATAAACACAAAAGACCGAGTGTAGTAGGGACACCAGATCCAAATAAACTCCTCAACCCTCCCCAGGGGAGACGGCTGTGGATACACCACCAGTACTGCCTGCTAATGAAAGTGGTACTCTATTGATCGCTATAGGGAAACTCTCTTCTCTTTTAATCCTCCAGCCTAGCCTGCACACGGGGAGGTCAAAGGTCAGGGTCGGCTACAGAGCGGTAGTCCGGTGGGGATCCAGGGTCTTGCTCGAGGACACTTCAGCAGGCCCAAGAACAATTAGACCGGAGCGAAGCAGCGAGGACTCAACGCAGCATAACATCCTTTAGTTTACAAATAAATCGCACCCACTGAAGTCTTTTTTGTGAGTTTTACGTTGGGAACTACTGTGGCAAGACTTTCCCAGGGACAGACAAGGATTGAACCTGGGACTTTCTAGTTGTGGGATGGTCTGTCCAATGACGAGGTCACCCTGGTGCCCTGACAGCTGAACCAGGCTGTATTAAAAGGTCAATACTGTCTATTTCTAGGAGATAAATTAGCCTTTTCATGTCCCATTAAGTCTATGTTAAAGCATCATATGGTTCAGGTTAAAGGTAGGATTTATGTTAAGGCAGGTTTATAATTGACCGTTTAGGTGGAAATTATCATTTGTGTTTGTCCGTCAACCAGTTAGTAAGTCAAGGATGGTGGTTTTATTACCACCCTGTTGTTAACAGGGTGAGGCGTTTCTGTTTGAAGCACCAATAACATCCCCATCCTCACCCGACTAACCAAGCAACACCCAAACGAGGACAACTGCACAATTTCAACTTTTCTATACCGAACCTCTGACCCCACCCTTCATCATCTTTTAATCCTCTCATCCGCCTCTTCTCCCTCTGCTATAAATACAGCTGATGGTCAGTAACAGGAAACGCTGCTCTGACCTCTGCTCTGACCCTGCTGAGCTCATCGGCCAATTAAAACCCCCAAACCTGTCCAGACCTGCCAAGTCTCCGAGTCTGAGGAAAAGGCAGTTTGGAATAAATAAGAAAAACACTATTATTTTTGGAAACCTTTCCCAAACTACAATATATTCTAAGAGAGTAAACAGTGTCTAACACACTTGCAGCAAAACATGTATTAAGGAAATAATGGAGAAAAGATGCAGATTTACACCTTCTGGTAAGTTAGTTGATTCATTTAAGGTGCTACATGGAGCATTTGCCATCAACAAATCATCAACAAATCAATCATCCCCACATTGATTTTGAGACAGTAGTATAATTACTGTAAACAATCACCATCACTGAGAAGACTGGAAAGAAGCATGAAAGAAGCAACAGGGTTTATAGGAAATGTAATGTCTTCATTTTAAACAACCCTAGCGCTAACAAGCCCACTGGTGTGAGATAGAGGCTACCAATAGTCTCCACCACGGTCTCACTCGTTTACAGTAATTATACCAAGATATCACAATTAATTTGACAATGATATATTGATGTTTAAAATGCTACACATAGCACCTAAAATTGGTTTATTGATTATATTATTGAAGAATTTGTTGCTGTTAATGTCACATTGCTAACTGCATTTGTTGCTTTGGCAAAAAGCATTTGTGTATTTCATGAATTGAAATTGAGAAGGAGAGGAGTGATGCATCAGGACTGCAGCTAAAACAGCCAACGTGTGCGCGCACGTGTGTGTGTGTGTGTGTGTGTGTGTGTGTATGTACCTGACACCTGCCGTTAACACACAGGTCGGTCTCGTAGGGTCCGCAGGGCGTCCCGTCCATTACTCTGTCGGCCACCAGGACTGGGATGTCTCGGCCCACTGGGCTGCAGAACAATGCACATGGCTTCTCTGCGCACACACACACACACACACACACGCACACGCACACGCACACACACACACACACACACACACACACACACACACACACACACACACACACTTTGATAATTGTGAATTTGAAAAACTGAATGGAAATTTCTAAATTCTATAAACTTTCCTGCAATACGGCAAGAAATAATGTGACAAACAGAAATGGAAATAATGATGTAACATGATGTAATTGGTGCGACAAACGGTTCATACTCAGTTAAAAAGTGTTTTTTTCTAACAAGTCTCCGTGGCGGCTGTACGACCTTCAGTTGGTAGAACATCACCAAGCGCATTTCTTTGTTTTCGTGTTCAGATGAAAGCATGAAATACGACCGTGACACATTAGCTGACCCAAAGAAAAACAACAACTGAGCCAATACTAACCGGATCATGAAAGGCTCTCTCCATTTCTCTCTGGATGTGTTTTCATTTATTTACTCGAACCCGGCTGATGGAAACGCACCGAATTTGCATAAATATTTTTGCGACGTTTCAAAAGTTCGCTTGAGATTCAGCTGGATGGGAACAGAGCTGAATGACAAACAGGGACGGTTGAACCAATGCAAAGGTTTGCTAGTTTCGGTGTCGTCCACCTCTGATATGACGGATACTGTTTGATTGATTACATATTTATTGTAGAATCGATCAATACTACACTGGTTGTCTATGTAAAGCCCTCCCCCTGAACATGTTGATCAGATTCTAGAGTTTTAGTGTCCCATGTTTTTGGAATGAATTTTGACACGAGTATAGCAAATGTTAAAAAGATTCAATCTTGCCCGCAAAATATCAGCCATCACCAGCTTCAATCCAGAAACATCAGAAACAGGCTTCAAAAACCCACATCAGTCAAACAAATTATTAAAAACTTTTGGCATGACATCAGTGTTAACGTCAATAATGAGAGACAGGCATAGGTATAGGAAGGAAGGAAGGAAGGAAGGAAGGAAGCCATTCTTCTGCCCTCACATCAACAAATTCACATCCTGTTAGAACAAAAACAGCCCTTCTTCTTCTTCTGAATCATAACAGGAGAGCATTTGTCAGACAGCTGTAATAATGGGAGCTGCTGAGAGTGACTCCGATGGGATGCTGATTAAAGGGCAGAGCAGGGAGGGAAAACTCCTCTTCCAGTTCCAGGTCCGTCAGCTGAGAGGTGACCCAGTTGGCAGCGGTGGCTGTGGAATGAAATGAAGGAGTGTCTGCTTGGAGGCACATCAGTCCGTTTTGGTAGGAAATCAAACAATGAAAGCGAGAGGAAGCGTCTTGGTCAAAGATCAGACGGACTGCCAGAGAGCCGTCCTGTTGGGTAGAGCGCACATATAATGGAGACGTGCACACCTCGTGTCTACAGAGACGCTAATATCTACACCATATAAATATAAAACAATGTGATAACTGTTTAGTTTCATTATTACTGCAGCTCTTTTTACCTACAAAACCATTGTAAGTGTACTCACTGTTTTGCTATATTCTTATTTCAATTATATTTCCTTTCCTAATAAGCTGCTGCAGTGACTATTTCCCCACAGGGATCAGGAGGCCATGTGACTGGGTTCTAGCAATAATAGTACAGTGAAATAGGGTATAATGATTCAGCAGAAGGGGAGAACTGGATAAAAGGAGCCCCAGTTTACATTTTGTGCTACTACAACAAGTTAAATGTATATTTGTTTCAACAATAATTGCCATGTATACTTTTTGTTTTTGTTTCATGATAAAACTAGAAGATGCTGAGAGCGCAAACCTCCGCCAACCCCCGGACAATTTGCCAACTTGCTGTTACACCCAAAGACATCACTCCTATCATTTGGTTACATCATCACATCGGTTCCAGAAGTCTGAGTTCGCTTTGCCGTGTCTTTCCATCTCTGCCGTCCTGCCACTGGCCGACTGCCTTCAGCTGCTTCCTCTCAGTGCGGAGTGTGGGTCTGTCATTGGAGTTATCAAGTGGACATCTCCCATCATCTCCCATCATAGATGTTTCGTTGAATGAGGCCAATGATGAATGATGACACGTCCGGAAAGCTCAACAGTAGACTCCGAGAACCACCCCCCTCTATACCCACACTCAGAGAGTGGTTGTCTGGGCCCGTACATCGTTCCAGACAACCACGATGTATCTGCAAGGCTAGGCTAATGCACCGACTGACCCTGCTGGTTCCATAGTGGCAGCTCTGTAATGGATGCCAAGGCCCGATCAGCTGTACAGGCATGTATCTGCATGCCTGTTTAACCTTAGTTACCTACACTTAAGAAATGAAGACACCCTACCCTAAGGGATTATAGCCAAAGAAGATAAATTAATGAAAATTAAAGCACCTTACCCTTGGATATTAAGGCCTAAGCAGAGAACGGTGGCCTGGGCATGCTCCTTATTCCAGACAACCACATTGTATCTGCTAGGCTAAGCTAATGTACCGGCCGACCCTGCTAGCTTAACTGGCTGCTCTGCATTGCACTTGCAGAAAATAGACTATTTACTACATATCCTATGTTACTAAGTCCCCTACTTTAGTCACTTTGTACCCCATAACCATGTCCCTCCTCCTCAACCAAAGCTACCAACTAGCCCCTTCACCAAAACCTCAACATCCGACCTCAACAGGGCGTACCCCGCTCTGCCTCTCCTGCTAACTCTTTGATTCATATGCTTCGTCATATGAATGCATCTTACCATGGCTCCACAAAGTAAACAGTCCGCAACCTGGCCGACCATAGAACTAAGTCCAGTCTTAAACTAGTACCTGCTATTTCTTGTGGGATCACAAGTCGTTTGCGCAGGTCTACTAACATGTCCAGGTCCCTAGCTCGCCCTAGTTGCCGGTGTTACTCAAGCCTACAGCTGCCTCTTCCCTACTCTGCTCTCCCTCTCGGACAAAACCAATCTGAGAATCTTCCTTCCTCGTAGCTGTGGAAATAGTTTCTATTCGTTTGCTCTCATGTGCCGCTAAACCCTTCAACACATGATTACGTCTAAGTGTATGGTCCTTGGGAGAGCGTTACAACCTGACAGAATATGCCTGAGTGTAGCTGTGCCTGAACATAAGGGAAATGCAGGGTCTTCACCTATCTATTATCTATTAGCTGAGGTTTCGCAGGAGAGGGAAGCGCAGCATAGGGAGCTCCTGTAATGAACCCAATATGTCTTGCCTCCATGACCCACAAACCTCTCCAGCCAAGTTTCCTCCTCTCTACACTTTCCCAATTCATCCACTGTCTGTGCTTTAACTGAGCAACTGCCCGAGCACATCTTGCTGCTCCTGGCTATGTATTTGCTCAAATATCTTTTTTCTTTTTTCTGATTGTGTTGCCTTGCTCCATACGGGGTTGCCTGTACTAAGCCCTAATCAAACATGTTGCACTTGTCCTACAATATCCCTCTGCCTTAGAGCTGATGGTGCTTGCTGAACTATCTCTCTATGGTTCCATGTGTGGGACTCCAAGCCATTTCCTAGCATATGAACTAATCAATTTGTCTAGCTTCTCTACCTTTGTTATGGGTATTTCATACATTGTGAGAGGCTGCATCAGCCGGGGCAAAAGTCTGAACTGCAGGCACCAGAACTTTAACTTACCGGGTAGCATTGACTTCTCTATGCTAGCTATTCCTCTTCTCTATCTATACTTCTTGTCTTAACTCCTGAACCTGCTCCTTCTCATTTAAGCTTGCAATATACCATCTCCCTACGCTTCCCGCAGGCTTCTACATCCTATATCTAGGAATTGTTTGTTTTTGCCATTGTACCTTCATAAGCATCTATAAGAATACCAGGACATCAGGTGCACTCAGCAGATAGGGGGACCCCATTAGGCCCTGGAGCTGATGATGCCCTCGCACGACTAACTACACTTTGCATCTCTTTCCAATTTGGTGGCCAACATCCATTTAGTGTTCTGGATCTTCACCTGGTGGGATGTCTGTGGGAAGACCTATCTCCATATGCCTTTCCCTGTCTGCTTAAATCTTCTCTAGGTGAATTTCTAACTCCTGCTTTGATGCTTGCAGACTACCACTCGTTTCTTTAAATTTAATGGGATCCTTGACAAATGTCCGAGCTCATTCTTTCTCCCCAGTCAGAGGTTTTGAAAGCAAACTTCCAACCGCTCACTACATCACTGCTGGACACAGGGAAGAGGATTGTCATCTCAGGCCCCTTCTAGGTCTAAGCTGCTCAGCCTTCATAACTTTACCTGTCCTCTCCCTGTCCTTTAGATATTGTCCCTGCCAAGTTCCTTAAAGATCAGTCAGTGCCAGCGTTTTATCTATTATCAATAGCTCTCTGGCCACTGGTGTTGTTCCTTCTAGTTTTAAACATGCAGTGGTTCAACCCCTTCTCAAGAAACCTAGTCTTGACCCTTCATCTACTGTAAATGATCTCAAACTGCCCTTGAATTCAAGGATTTAGAAAAGCTTGTGGTAACGCTTTATTTTCCGGGTCTGCAACATCCTATTAATTTCCTAGAAAGGAGTTAAGTAGGATAGAAAGAAGGATAAGTAACTGTTAATTTCTTAGGCTGTTTCCTGGCAATAACCATGACACATGGAAAGTAGATAGAAATTAATTGGAAAATAAGCAATAATATGTTTCAATGAAGCTGTGTGTATGAGGATGATGGGTCACAACCAGCTGTGCTCCATCTGCAGCCATCAACAGCCATTTGGGAGGCCAAGGACACTCCTTTAGAAATTTAGTTTCTTAACGCCACCAAACTGACCTCTTCAGTTTTCTATATAACTACTACATCATTTCATGGTTCTTTCAAGGAAAAGTCCTAAGAAATTAGAAAATAAAGTGTTACCAAAGTTGTCTAAACCCAATCAAAACATTTTACCAAAGATGAAACTCAAATTAATATCTTTGAGAAATTTCATCTGGTTTTTGAGCATTCAGGGTGACCAACAACCTTCTTTTAGCAGCAGATGCTGGATAATGTTCGTTTTAATTCTTTTAGGTCTCAGCACAGTGCTCAGTACTGCAGACCATACCAGAAACTGGGTTGGTTTTGGGGATGAAGCACTGCACTGGTTCAACAGAATGTTTTCCGTCAAGATAGGTAACTCATCTTCATCGTCAGCAGTACTTACATCCTACAGGTTTCAGTTTTGGGCCCCATCTGGTTCTCCATTTATATAATTCCACTCTGACATATTATCCGCAAACACAACATACATTTTTCAGTTTTATGCTTACAATACAGTTAAGTCTGCATGTAAAACTTAATGACTAACAGTTTAACTACTCTCAAATGCTTTGAAGATATCGAGGGCTGTATGTCACAGACGTTTCTCCAACTAAATCAAATCCAAATCCAAATCAGAAAGAGTCATTTTTGGCCGGTAGTCAGTAAAATTGATTCATAATAAACACCTTTGATGAGCAGGTGAAGAGAGTTCTTCAAGATTGTTTCTTTCAACTGAAGATTTTAAATTAAGCATATTTCATCCCTTAGTGACCTGAAGACAGTCATCCAAGCTTTCATCTCAAGACTATTGCAACTTTCTGTAAAGCCTCTCTCTCGTCTCCAACAAAATGCAGCAGCACATATCTCTTTCTGGAACAAAAAGACAAAATCACATCACCCTGATTTTAGCATCTTTACATTCGCAACTTGTTATTTTCAGGGTTTATTTTAAGATTGCATTGGTCCCTTTTAAAGGCACAGACCTTGGAACCCTGTATGAACCAGAGCCCAGCCTCAGGTCTTCAGGCTGGTTCCCATTGGCTGTTCCAACACGTAGATTAAAAACAAGAGGCGATCGGACCATCAGGGACCTGGACCAACCTGCCTGAGGGGCTCAGGCTGGATAAACCTGTATCATCTTGTAAATCACCTCTTAAAACCCATTTTATAGGCTGGCTTAATGTAATTACCCTTTATTGTTTTTGACCTCACTTTTTATGACTCTGCCTTGTTTCTATATTTCTGGTTTTATTTATTTTGTTGTTGATACATTGCACTCGGTAACTTTGTTTGTAAAAGTGCTATATAAATAAAGATTAATATAACAGGGAAAGTTGAGACCAATAGTAGTAACATATATATATATATATAATTATACAGACGGGTGACAAATTAAAGGGAAAAACAACATAACGTGTCTTAGTAAGGTGTTGGGCCACCACATGGCATAGATTCTCCAAGTCTCTGAACTCTACTGGAGGGAGGGTAATTTGTTATCTCACTCTTTACTGGAAAAAGTAATATTACTGTCATGCATTACTGGGTAGTACTGAATAACATCACCAGCCAACAATGGTGCTGATAAGCACACGGCTTACAATAGGAGTCAGATGTGTGTGTGTGTGTGTGTGTGTACATGAATGTGTGTGTGTTTGTGTGTCCCACCATCATTATTAACAGCAGTCAGCATGCTGGCCTTCTTCTTGCTGGCGTGTCGGCCGTAGGAGATACACTGCAGGTCTCTGAAGTTGGGCGCCCCCTTGGGGCAGGGAGGACCTTCACAGGCCTTATGCTCCACACTGGTTTTCTGACAGTGTCGACCACCAGGACCAGGCCTGTACACACACACACACACACACACACACACACACACACACACACACACACACACACACACACACACACACACACACACACACACACACACACACACACACACACACACACACACACACACACACACACACACACACAAATGCATATATCTTAAATCTCTGGATAGGTCGACAAGTCAGGAGTATCATCAACCCTCCTACTAAATTTGCAATGTGAATTTGCAATGTTCAGGAAACAAACGCTGTGTTCAGACAGGCAGCTCAAAACTGATTTCTTCACATATCCAATCCAAGTCAGGTATTTTATTAGACAGTGACAGTGAGAGAACACTACTTCCTGGACAGATTTCAGGTTTCACGGCTCCTCAACAACATGACACTTCCCTCTTCAGTCGTTGACATTGTCTCTTGTGATGAACCTTCCACATATTAGTTTCCACATATGTATCTGGTCACTTCTAAATCACAATATGGACACTCAGCCTTAAACATCAGATTAGAAAAACAAATCAGCTTTGCCTGGTGTCTGAACATAATTAGAGAGAAGCTAACATGTCTCCAAAAATTCAACACTTATCAAGGTGAACTCAAACTCTAGATGTGGTGCAGATGATGCAAGATGATGCAAGCTGGTATTACGGTGATAAAGGAAACAGGTCAGGGTTGAGTCACTTTCAATTCAGGAAATAAACTGCCTTCAAACGTTGGCCATCAACAGGTTGTTATATATAAAACTTTAAGAGCTTATTGAGAATAATATGTTCATGCACACTTCTGATCAAATGTCCCATTCAAATCAATTCAAGTTAATGGCTTCACATAGACAACCAGTTTAGTATTGATCAATTCTACAACAAATATGTAATCAAACAAACTGCAGGGATTCAATGTCTTGCTCAAGGACACTTCAACACGGTGGATGCTGGCGAACATGGGGGACTGCTCACGGCTCCTCCGGTTGAGGGTTGGTCTCTTAGCACTAGGCCACTATAAAAGGTATGCATTAATGGCTTGGCACTGCTTGGCTGCCTCGGGCTTGCAATCTTTGAGGGATCAATGAATTCTCCAGGAGAATATCAGGGTAACGGTCTGTGATGTGAAGCTTAACAGAGGTTGGGTCATGCAGCAGAAGCAAACCAAACATAAAAGCAAATCTACAACAGAATGGATCAGACAGTCCTGACCTCAACCCTACTGAAATGACCTGAAGCAAGCCGTTCATGCAAGAAATCTTCAAAATATCAATGAACTGAAAGGGTTCTGTGAGGAGGAATGGTCCAAAATACCTCCTAACTGTTGTGCAGGTCTGATCAGCACAGGAAATGTTTGGTTGACGTTATTGCTGTTAGAGGCTATCGGGGTGAGGGCAGCGGCCACAGAATAAGAAGTCATAGCAGCAACAACATGTGTTTGGCACTTGTAACAGTATCTCACACACACACACACACACACACACACACACACACACACACACAGGTGGCGGACGGAGACCTACGGAGGGTTGTCACATTTCCTCTGTCTGAACTGGGCTCCAGTGCCGCAGGTCCTGCTGCACATGCTCCACTGGCTCCATGGACTCCAGTCACCATCCACGTGCTGAGGAATGGGAGTCTTACTAACACACTCCCCCGCCCTGCACCACTGACATGCACACACACACACACACACACACAGTATAATTAAAATGAATGCACATACAGATACACAGATACCACTATTACCACACAAAGGGTGAAAAATATCTAAATAGGCATAAATAGATATTTACTCCAAGTTAGAGGTATTTTTATGGTGCTTTCATGCTACTTTTGTTTTTGTTTTTATTGTTCTTGTGTTAAGCAAATGAAGTTTGACTGACACCTCGAACAGAATAGACTGAATCTGTTCTGATGATATTTCATTTGGGATGAAAAGCAGGTAGAAATGTTTGATCATCCATTCAATAGCAGCCCATTAGCGGCTAGCGGCAAGTTTCAAGAAAAGTCTGACAACATTCTTCTCAGCGTTTATTCTGATTCCATGTTTTGGTCAGGGGTGGAAAGAGTACAATAAAAATAAAAAAAATTAAAAGTACTATTACTATGCCAAATTTTTAGTTAAGCAAAACTGAAATTAATGGTGTAAATATCTACTTGAAGTAAAAAAAAAAATACTTTGAAATGTACTTTAAGTAAGTAAGTAAGTAAGTAAAGTATGTAATAAACAGACATCGTTAGGAATGATCTTTCCCATGCAATGTATAAAAGACAAGAGGACAGAATGTTAAATGTGATATTACATGTTTTATAAAGCGTTCTACAAATAAGAAATTTAACGGAAATGTATGTCATCATTCAATTCAATTTTTTTTAAAACAGAAAATGTCCATCCCCATTATTAAATACGTTTCTATATCGATGTGTCTTTTGCTACTAGCTATCCAGCTAGCTAGCAACGTTAGCGAATTAGCTAGCTAACAACCAGGCAAACAAGTTAATGTTGTAGCTGTATGGGGGTGAACCAAGCTACTACCATGAATGAACTGGAGCATTTAATGTTACAGTTAGTTGACTTCATGTTTCCTCCACATGCTAGCACACAGGCCTGCTAAAGATGTAGCGAGTTAGCATCATAGCTTTTGCAGGCAAGCTTGTTAGCTTCTGATGCAGTGCTTATGGATAGCTTACAAAATGTGTACTCTGTAATGGAATTACATTTTAAAGTGTAGTTAAGCACAATACTTACTAAAAGGAAGTAAAAGGAAGTACACTAAAAACAACAAGTAATTGCAATTTGTTACTTCCACCCTTCATTGTTTTGATTTATGTAAACACACACCTTATCTGCAGTTAGCATTCGTTTAGGAATTCAGCGGGAGAGATAAAATATTAATGTTCTGCATGAAACCGTGACGGGAGTAATCTCACCTTGTCGGCGCCACACTCTGTTCCATCCAGAGGAGGATCCAATTTGGTTTTACAGGATGTATCTCCCTCCACCAAACACCACAGGCCAGCACACATCAGGTGCTGTGAGAGAGAGACAGCCAGACACACACACACACACACACAAACACACACACAAACACACAAACACACACACACACACAGTAAGTATGTCAATCTGTTTCCTATGCTGTGTTGCAAGTCAATAACAGGTGTATTCGTGGTCCTGCAACCTACAATAGCAGACTTCAATAACTAGTGGCATACTTCTGGAATCTCAAGCATTTTTACAACTAAAAACAGGAAGAAGAAGGAAGAAGGTTGAAGATGTAAAGAATGACACTTGTTGACTTCAGATCAAGTGAGCCTTGAGGTCGTCCTTAAAACCTACTTACTAGCTACTGTAAACATGTTGTAAAACCACTCAAACAGCTATACTGTAGTCATGTACACATGTATGTCTGTGTGTTTATTAGTGAGGTTAATAAGCCTCGTGGCCTTCGCTGCTGTACTTCATGTCGTGAGGCAGGGCTATATGGCTGAGTTGGCTATTTGTGTGTATGCTGTGTATGGAAATGCTGATATTAATTACAAACAATGAATGTATTGATTGACTTCAGGAGACATCGGGAGACTAAGTGTGATTTATTGCTGTAGAGGTAACGTTATGCTAGTTATAACTCAGCGTAGCATTTTAAACATCAATATATCAATATGTCAAATTAATAACGATACCTTGGTATAATTACCATGAACAAATGAGACCAGAGTCAAGACGACCTCTATCACACACCAGTGGTATTGTTACTGCTAGGGTTTCTGCAAATTAAGACTACATTTCCCATAAACCCCATTGCTTCCTGATAAAATGCAAAAACAATCTGCAGTGTATTTCCTTTGTGTTTTTCTGTGAAATCTGTGTGCTGCATGGAGAAAAGTAGACTTGATGCCAAAACTACCATTGTAGGTTTGTGAGCTCCGCACCACACTCCTGCACATTAACATGGGCGCCGAAAGGAAGTGGGCTACACTATGCTCAACGCCATCTGGTTGGATCAAGGGGTTGACAAGACCAAAGCTTGAAAACGTCTATAGCTTATAAAAAGATGCTCCCTAACTCAGGTTCAGACAGCGCCAACACTGAAACATGGCTTCAGTTTATCTCCTGTCCCACAAATAATAATAATAATAAACTTTAAAAATAAACTTTGTATAGCAAAGTACTTCAGTATCACATGAGAGCAGACATCATTAAATACATACAAGCAAGAAGACTCCGCCAGATAAAAGGGTAAGAACAGAGGGTAGGGACTTTTAATTGCACCACACTCACAACTACTCCCTCCCATCTCAATAACACACCCACCCTGGCAGTGAACGCCTCGGAGCAGCACAGCTAGCTGAAGTGCTCCTGCTCTTCCTTCTCAGGCTGACAAACAGCACAAACATGATGAAATTTTTCCAGAGCGTTATCTCACTTTCCCTGTTGCACCGTCTTTCATGCTCTGCCATGTTTTCCCCGTTTCGATCACTCAGATTTCCCCCTCTGCGGTTTCTAGCAGCCATGTTTACCTGCCTGCAGACGGCGGAGCTCCTCATCCGCTCAGCTGTGATTTGTCAACACATTTCGGTTTAAACGAAAGCTGGCCCTTCCTCTTCAGCAACCATAAGTACATGGTGGTGACAGAACTATTTCGGGAGACTATTGCTGGCTTAGATACTGATCTGAGGTCACTTACATGCATTTCCAAGTAATGGTTGTGGTAAGGGTCCAACCGATATGGGTTTCTGAAGGCCGATACCAATATTCTTGAGTGACAGTGAAGCCAATGACTGTAATAAAATTCCGGGGTAAAAACTGAGTACTTGTATTTTTGGGCATGGTAATGGTCAAATTTAAAGATACTGAATATGACCACAAAGTATCGGCTATCAGTATTGGCCTATTGGTCATATGAGTGAACCCCTATTAAATAAATATATATAATAAATATCGACATTTAGATGACAAAAAGGAAGTCTCTAAAAGTCTCTAAAAAAGCCTCTAAAACAGCATCTAGACCAGGGAACACAAACTCTCCAATGAAATCCAGGACAATAATAACACAATTATAACACAGTAATAACACAATAATAACACTTTTATGGACTCATCAAAATGTTGCTTAAGAATCATTTCAGGCTTCCCATAGACAATAGTATTGATCAATTATACAATAAATATGAATCATATTAGAGGTTCATATTGACTGGCCAACTGACTTTCAATGATTTTTAATGAAAAGCCAATATCGGCCCGATATACTGATACCAATATATCGGTCTAACCCTAGTTGCGGTTACCAAAGGGTGAAAGAAAACTGATCACACAGCTATACCCGTAGGCTACATCCATCCTAAGTGGACTATCAGCACCTGCCATTCTGTGATGGTATTTTCTGCCTGGTCACTATAGCAACCCTTCAAGAAGACAGTTCGCAGAGAGAGGATAAAAAAAGAAAAGGAAGAGATCAAAGGAGAGGAGCGAGTCAGTAAATCAATCATTCAGTCAATACAGGAAAGAAGTCATCCCTGTGAAGTCACTTTGAACAAATTACATCAAAGTGGCCCAAGAGTGGGTCATTTATAACTTAGGAGACGAGACGCACAATGCTCTAGTGTACATAGTTCGCAATTTAACGTACTTACTTACTTTTAACGACTTTGTCTGCAATGTGTAATACAAACACTAAAAGAACCTGAAAATTGGGCAACCACATGTTTGCTGTTGATCCTTCCTCTAAAATGGCTAAATAAAAAGGCTCAAATAGATTGCCAGAAAGAAGGGGAGTTGGGACTGTGTTTTACCTCCATGTCATTGCAGAAGGTGGCGTTGGTGCCAAACAGGATCTGGCACTGTTCGTCGACACTATAGTGCATGCCGGGCAGCTTGGGAGGCAGTCGGACCTGGTAGCGGCTCCTGGGGTCCGTATGCAGTAGGCAAGCGCTGGCTTTGGACCTGCTCCACATGCACACAAAACAAGAATTCACATTATGTGGTTATCAGTGCGCAATTTGATTTTCTTTATCAGTGTCAAATGTGATATCCCGAACAGTATCACAAACACTTATTGTCCAGCAGGATGCGTCTATCTCAGGGAGGTATTGTGAACAAACGCTGTCACATCAAACAAGGACAGCCACTAACACATCACCCAAGCCAGTTTATTCCAAAGATTCATCGAAAGCATCATTCCCTGACACAATTGGGATCTCCAGTCTGAATTGGGATCTCCAGGGCGGATGAGAGGCAGGATAAAACAGATAACTCCCAATTACCCTTGTTTATTTACAGTATCCATCTGACCACCTCCGATGAATAACAGTTAGCAGGCTGGTGTCATCCACTCGGCCGATGATGAATGGATCGAGTCTGAGGGGCCATTCAACATAATTAAGTTCTTTGACAGGAGAGCGAGGCAGAACTGAGTTGCCAGCCATCTATTGTGCTGTCTTTTCGTCAAAGCATTTGTTCAGCAGGCCAAAAGTTTGTGTAAGATCAGAAGTTTTGTTTTTCGTGGTTAGGGTTGCCCTTTATTATTTCTTAACCGTTGTAATCATCCAGTTAAAATTGTCTTTATCTGCTAACTAGTCTTGGCTACAGGTCTGCGGGTCAGTTGCAGCCTTCTTCCTCAAACTTGTTACACTAAGACCCAGGAAACTCAAGACAATGTAATTCCAGGAAGGACCAAGGAAGGGCACAACACTCTCCTGTTCTTTCAATCACACCTATCTCCACAACATGTGCTTCATTTCTAGCTCCTCTTCTTGCCATTTCTGGCAACCTACTTCAACATCACACTGTATCTAACCTTATTTAACGCCCTTTGGTTTCCATGCACTATTGTTGAGGGAGAGCTGAGGAACTGTCAGTCGGCAATCCACAAGACCAAGTTCATTTCAGGCTACGCTTCCCTACGGTCTAAGCATTTCACTGAGACAACCATCTACTGCACATAGTTTGAGCCGTTCTTCTAGGCCCTCTGGCTGTGGTGTTGGCACAGCTCTGCTCATCTCTACTAAAGTGGAAATTTATTTTTCAATTGGAAGTTTTCTCCCTCCTGTCACACTATTTCTTTATTTGAGTTTGATGCTGTCACTGTAACTCCATACCATCTACTTTTGAGTCAGCTTGAGATACTCGTCTTCTAAACAAATCCATCTGATGTTAAACCACCAGACTGACTGTACAAGTACTTGTACATGCTACCTCTGAAGAACTCCCACAGAATACCATAGACCCCTACCAGTCTGGGTTTCAAACAGCCCGTTCTACTAGGACCTTAATTCTTGTTGTCAACAAAACCATTCTACTACACGGGAGCTGCCTCACACTCCTCAGTCCTCATCCATCTTCATTCATCTATCCAATGCCTTTGACACCGTCAACCACCAGACATCCCTCGACATTGTTGCTGACCTGGGGATCTCTGTACTCTCATACCCTGTCCACTGACGTCCCCCAGGGCTCAGTCCTGGGCCCCCTCTTCTTCTCTTACTACACTGTATCACTTCTGTTATGTCATCCCACAACTTCCTACCAATGTTGTGCCAATAATGCTTCTACCTCCTTCCTGTCATGCATCTCCATTTGCCTCGATGACAACTGTAGTTGGACGACTCCTCAGCACCTCAAGCTTTTCCTCGACAACACTCTTTTTCCCTGGCAATTCCTGTACTTTGCAAGACCTTTCCATCACCATTGATAACTCCACCGAGGCTCTTCCGAGCTCCTTGTTCAAGTTTTAGTCATCGTCTGTCTGGAATACTGCGACTCCCCCTCCTGGCACAATTCACAAAATAAAATGCATCCAGAACATTGAAATCCCCCTTGACTTTGACTTCCACAAATTCACCCACGTCATCCCCGCACTCCTTCTGCTTGCTGCCTGAGGCTGCTCGTATCGAATTCAAAAACCCTGGCGCTGGTGTACAAAGATACTAAGGGAGCCACATTCTCATACCTTCAGGCCATGGTCCAAGCCTACATCCTCATACCTGCAGGCCATGGTCCAGCCCTGTGCTCTGCCACTATCAGCTGCTTAACTCCCACTTTGCTGTGATGAGCTGGTCATCACGCCACCCAAACTCAACTGATTCCCCAATATTGGAATGAACATCCAACTCCAGTCAGGACAGCAGCTCCATCTTCAGTCATAGGCTGAAAACCAATCTCAAGAAGTACCTCAGATCACCCTCTTCTGCTAAATGATATTCCATCTCCCATATAATCGTCCTCTACCCACCCTGATATGGTTGCATATTAAAGTTAAAAACTATTCCCTCTAGCTCTCTCCTTAACTTTGGATAAGGGCTTCAGCTAATTGCCATAAATGTGCAGTAAATGTAGTCAAAGTTGATAGTTGAAGCCAGCTTTTGTTCACAGCCTCAGCCTTCAAAGTCATTCTCAGGGACTCCAACATAAGCCTTACCAAAGCCAATGGAATAATTGGCTGATAGGCATGAGAGGTTGTCATTGTAAATTGTGTGTGTGTGTGTGTGTGTGTGTGTGTGTGTGTGTGTGTGTGTGTGTGTGTGTGTGTGTGTGTGTGTGTGTGCGTGACTGTGTAAAGTCATCCACTCTTCTGCTCTATGAGCTATGCAAGAATTCAATCAGAAGCTGGAATAGATTGGCCTTTGGCTGAGCAGACTGAGACTGAGTTAGATTTTCCATTCTTTTAACATTATGCTATAGTTAAAAAGGCCACCATAGACTCCCAGTGGTGCAGCTTATACCGGCCCCACCGAGGGCCCTGCCAACATACTGACACTCAGCCCACTTGGCAGTCCGATGGTGTGTGAGAGAGAGACAGAGAGAGAGAGAGAGAGAGACAGAGAGAGACAGAGAGAGAGAGAGAGAGAGAGAGGAGAGAAAAACAAAGAGAAAGGATAGGAAGAGAGGGCGGGGAGAGGAGGGCAGTGAGGAGAATTGGCAGCCCCGGAGGTTTAATTTGTCTTAAACCTTTATTTATCCAAGGAAGGTTGATGGAGCGCCGTGGTCTTTTCGGGTGACACCCTGCTTCACATTCATGCACAACTGTCCAGTAATGACCAGTCTTCTCATTTTCTCAACCACAGTCAGCTCCACTGGACAGCGGGTTGAGTGCCTTGCTCAAGGGTATCTCAACCGGAAAAGGGAGTGTGTTACTCATTCCTTTTCTCTACCCACATTTTTCCATCCCAGCCCAGTGATTCCAACCGGTGACCCTCACAAACACACTGTAACCTCTAGGATACCACCACCTCCAAAACGGTCCATGAAGTTGAAAGAGTTATCCAGGAGTTAAACTGTCTACCACTTTAACCCTCAACCACAGCGTTTACGGTCTCTCACCTGAGGAAGTTCTCCAGGTCGTCGCGGCTACAAGAGGACCAGGATAGGTCGCTGGGGTTCCTGCCTTTCACCCATTCGCCGGACATTATGTGGGAGTGGCCGGTGCAGGTGGCATGGTCGTCATCGTGGCTCATTCCCATACTAAGAAGAGAGAGGGATGTACAGGTTTACAACACCAACAGAAGAATGGGTTCTGAGGCAAGGCAGCAAGAGGACTGCAACATCAAGGGTCATCTTAGTCCCTGTAGGTCTACGTCATGGATACATGTATAAGTACATTTTCAAATGAAAGACAAACACAACACTTTAAACAGGTACATACAGTGTTCAGTTTCTCATATAATACACATAACAAGTAGGGATGGTTTGGTGGGGTTCATGTTGTATTTACAGAGGGGAATTCATTTTGAAAATAATTTCAAGCTGCACTAAGCAACTTTGCACGGCTCCAAATGGCAGCGTCAGGTCACTGAACTATAATTCTGAGAACTCCTGTAAGATGTTGTCAGTAAACTGCACACAGTACACACACACACACATTTACCGGTCAGTGTGTGATGCATTATACTGAAGGATGAGAGAGGCAAACAGTCTGACGCTGGTGAGTCCAGTCCAGTCCAGTTTTGTATTCCGCTCTGACGTTTTGATTTGTAACTTCCTGGTCGGGCTCAGGCTCAGTTTGAGGGGAAGGGACGCTCTTCTCTCTTGCAGCCCGATTTGGTGATTCAGGCTGATAAGACGGGTGTATTTTTACATACAAATCGTGCCTAGTGCAGCTTTAAAAATGGTTGCCAAACCTTACAAAGTTTCTGTGTGGAACCACAAGAAGAGAACTTCGGGTTTTCTAGTTTTGGATGTGGCATGACTTCTTCCACTCAGCGTTTATGCGATGGTGGAGGATTTCCACTGGAAATCGAGGAGTGTGGAGAAGGCCAAGGCTTCTGCCTGAGTCGCTGATAGTGAAATCTCCTCTGGGGCTGCCCCAAACATCACTTTCACAGGGTTAGGGCCGATGGGTACATTTGTATCCCACAGCCCCTCTGGTTTTTGTTTCATGACCCTCTCTAGAGCGGTTGAGAAGATATCTGTCAGTGAAACAACAGACGTTACAAACACAATACATTGGGGGGAATGTAAGTATGAAATTAATTTAGCACACACCTCCGGCGCACAACACCACAGCAAAGCATTACACTGTGCTGAATTTCCTTCGGCCAGCAGCAGATCTTAACACACCTGCAACATATTCACTGAGCAGAGTCACTGCCTCGGGGAAGATCTGACAGGAAAGGATCTCTCACCCAGTGCATATGTGCACACACAAGCATATCTATGTGAGAGAGAGGAAGACAGAGATAGACTGAGATAGAGAGAGAGAGAGAGAGAGAGAGGAGTGTGTGTTGAAACTTCACTTGGGCAGAGTTACTGTGTGCGTTTCCTCCCAAAGCCATGACCTACATTTGCAAATTAAAAACAACAACCCGGTCTGAACTCCAGGCAGCAACTCAGAAACTAATAAATTACGAGTGTAGACTCTTCTCTCTTTCTCCGGGTTTAAATGAAAGCAATATAAAATTACATTCAGGACCCATATGTGTCCACATCCACTGTAAGAGGAGAATACATGGCTCTCAATGGGAGGTGAAGAGTGTCTCAGGCCCGACCAAACACTCCACTATTAATCCTATAAGGAATCAATAGTATATGTACGTTCCCTTTCAAGTTATATGTGATATATAGTGATCCAGTAAAAGACTGACAGAACAGCAGAACCATCGAAGAACATAACGTGTCGTGCCTGGAGATGAAATCAATCGAAATGTGTGCAATGAGTTCCAGTGACCTTCTGATAGAAAACAATGTGGAGTTACAGAATCAATCCAGTTTTTTTTGGGGAGTCACACAAAGCTCCACAACCGACAGAGTAACCATCAAGCCCACAATCTCAACCAGAGCAAGCACATTCAAAGTACACTGGCTAAGGAAGGAACTGCCAGGGCTCCCTAGTGACAAACTCCACACTATGGAATAACTGGATAGCCAAATGCTAAACACACTAAATGTAACAGTCTCACTCAAGTTTCCATTTGTAACTTCCTGTGGGCGGAGTGTCGGTACACAACCCCAGAATGTCATTTCATCAAATAGTGCAAATAGACTCAGTGACCAGTGTCTCAGTTAGAGAGGATTGGACGCTCTCTCTAAACTGCAGCCCCACTGCCTAAAACAGGGGCATATTTTTGCAATCTATTGCTGTGTTTCTGTAACATAATCACATTTAAACCTTCATGCACTGCCAGCCTGAGCTCAGAGTTTATAGGGGCACCTTATTGCTTTAATAGCCATTTCACACACTGGACAATAATGCCTTGTAGTGTGTGTGTGTGTGTGTGTGTGTGTGTGTGTGTGTGTGTGTGTGTGTGTGTGTGTGTGTCCTCGTGTAACACCACTTCCACAAACCCACAACATGTTTTGCGGTGTGTGTGTGTGTGTGTGTGTGTGTGTGTGTGTACACATGTACATGGGTAGCAGTCAGGCGCCGTCTATGCCAGCTTGTTACCTCTCCTGGCCCTGAACGCTGGAGTGGAGCTGCGCGATGAAAACTGCGATAACTCCTGAGGGGCCTGGCACCGCCACAAAGCTGCTGCAAAGGTTAATACACTTTGGCATTTTTTCCAGGTAAATTTGCCAGTGGCTCTGTGTGGCTAGGCTGTCAATGAGGGCTTTATGTAAGGAGTGCGGTAAGATTCATTTGCAGCATCAACGGACACCTCGCTGCAAAGCTACACTGAGTGAAGAACTAATCAGCTGAGCATGGCTTCTTGTGATTACCTTCTCTTCTTGTGGAAGAGACAATACCACTGATCATACCCGAAACCTCCTGTCCTAGTTAGTGAGGCAAAATCCTAAATGATGGTTATCACACGGTGTAACTACGATGGAGAAAAACAAAAAACTTGAGAAAAAGCAGCATCATGGTATTTATGGCTATGGGGCGCCTGCCTTACATACCAACTGGTGTCAGAGAGGCTGCTAAAAACAGGCTCGCTCACAGAGCCTGGGCATGCTGGAGGCGGTGGCAGGGGGGAGGATCATGTTGATGCTGAACTCCACGCCAAAAGACAACACCTCCCGTCCTCTACAATGAGCTGATGCAACTACAGCAGGGTTCTCCACAGTGCTTTATAGTCATGGTCACCATAAATCCCAAACTCTATAACGTGCTGTGTGGTGAGCACAGCGATGGACGCGCTGCAGTTTGCCTACATGCAGAACATTGGGGTGGATGACGCCATCATCTACCTACTGCACCGATCACTGTCCCACCTGGAGAGTGCTGGGAGCGCTGGGAGAATCGTGTTTTTTGATTTCTCCAGCGCATTCAACACACTTCAACCGACGCTGCTGCGAGGGAAGATGAAGAGTGCAGGAGTGGATGAACGGCTGACTGCTTGGACCATCAACTACCTCACCGACAGGCCACAGTATGTGAGACTGCGCAACTGTGTGTCGGAGGGGGTAGTTTGCAGCACTGGGGCCCACCAAGGAACGGTCCTCTCTCCCTTCCTCTTCTCCCTCTACACATCAGACTTCACCCACAACACCAGCAGCTGTCATCTCCAGAAGTTCTCTGACGACTCAGCCATTGTTGGCTGTGTGTCTGAGGGGAATGAGCTGGAGTACAGGTCAGTCATCATGGACTTTGTGGACTGGTGTGAGCGTAACCACCTGTGCTTAAACACCAGTAAGACGAAGGAGATGGTGATTGACCCCCGGAGGAAGGCACCACCCCTCACCCCGGTGAACATCCAGGGCTTGGACATAGAGATGGTGGACAGTTTTAAGTACCTGGGTGTTCACCTCAACAATAAACTGGACTGGACACACAACACTGACGCCCTGTACAAGAAGGGCCAAAGTGGCCTCCACCTTCTGAGGAGACTGAGGTCCTTTGGAGTACGCGGGCCCCTGCTACGGACCTTCTATGACTCTGTGGTAGCTTCTGCTATTCACTACGCTGTGGTCTGCTGGGGAGCGGGCAGCACTGACCGGGACAGGAAGAGACTGAACAAGCTGGTCAGGAGGGCCAGCTCTGTCCTGGGCTGCCCACTGCCCTCTGTGGAGGAGGTGGGTGAGAGGAGGATGTTAGCCAAGCTGACCTCCATCAGGGACAACACCTCTCACCCACTGCATCAGACAGTGGAGGCCCTGAGCAGCTCCTTCAGCGGCAGACTCCGTCACCCTCAGTGTAGGAAGGAGCGCTACCGCAGGTCCTTCATCCCCACCGCTGTTAGACTGTTCAACTCAACAGTCTAGTCCTCATCTTTCCTCCCTGATATAGAACTGTGCAATACCCCCCCCCCCCAACAACCAGTCAATCATCTCCCCCTCCACCACCTTGTAAATATGTATATAGCCATAGCAATATATTATAGGCCTACAGTCTCTCCCATAATACACTTTTTGTTATTTAAGCTGCATACAGTCTTTTAATATTTAATATTTAATTTTTAATACTCCTTGTTTATTTTTTGCTTTTTCTTATGGCACTCTATTGTTTGCACACTTGTTTTTTGCACTATATTGTCTATTCTATTCTGTTTTCTATTGTTGTGAGCTGCCATAACACGTGAATTTCCCCACGGCGGGATCAATAAAGTTTATCTTATCTTATCTTATGACTTTTCACTAAGACTTGAATATACTTATACTGATTACATTTTTTGGAAAGGAGAACCATCAAAAAAACAGATGAATGATCAGTCCAACCAAATAATGACAAGTAGGGATCCAATAGTGCCTCTATACACCAATTAAACCACATAAATTAAACACATCAATTCGGCCATGGTTAAATTCTTAGATAGTCTGGGACTGCTGTGTTTGATACCTCCCCACAGGCCACAAGGCGTCTATCTCCTGCATCAGCAGAACAGAGAAATATTTTAAGAAGATTGATATCGTTACCACGCCAGGATCTGGTTCCTCAGCTGAGCTGGAATTGCAGCGGCAGGAGGAAAGAAGGGGCAGTCAGGGCAGAGGGAACCGCAGTTCCCAGGGTTCTTAGCAGTGTCGTGATGTCATACGTGTGCGAAGAGGATGAACCTGGGGTCGAAGATGCCACAGAAGCTGAAGATCAAGCAGGGTAGGATAGAGCTTGAATGCGGGCATCCACATGACAGGGGGAGGTCACGCAGCAGCACGGTTCTTCCTTTTGACATAGCCTTCTTCAAAGTAGCAGACAACCAGAATATCAACACCTGCGTTTCAGGACAATAATCTTCTTGACTGGCGCAATGTTGCAACTGTTTATTTCTCTCAGATTAGAACACCAGCCAATTGAGTTTGGACTTTTATTCACCAGACGAGAGGTCCGACAGTGGGTCTGGACAGACAAGATACTGATGTCTTTGTTTCCGAGCTCTATATCCAGGTTTTAGTGTCCATAATAACCTATTCTGCCGCTGAGAATTCTTCATCTGGCTAAAAGCGAGACATCTGAGCACCACAGAAGGTAAAACACTGCAAAAGACAGTGACTATTCATCATCACAAGAGAATGCTGATCAGTGCGGGATCTTCAGCACAGAATCAGCAGCATGTAGCAGGTAGGAACAGCAGGCATGAAAGAGCAGCTGACAGCTTAAATGTGCTGCCTTGTTGAAGTGTCCAAACTGATGATGAGCTGGCGGGGCATGCATGACCACGTGTCGTGCCTGGACTAACACGATGCTTCATGGCATCCGTAGGGATCATCAACATCTGAGAAGGTAGTTGAGGAGGCAGGTTTGGTTTTGGTCCTCTGAATTGCCAGATTCCTCAGGTGGGCGACTCCTTTCTTGTGACATTTGATGCTCTCCAATTTGTAATATGTCAACCCATGTCTCCAATGGCCCCTTCTGGACTTCGCACTAGCAGACCTGCAGGCAGAGCATCACATCCCTGTGGGATCCTTGCAGAGTCTCTCCTCTCCTGCCCTTTCTCCACTCTTGAACCCCCCCCCTTCTCTTTTCTGCCCGTAAAGAGGCCTTGTTTCGTTTTTGGGCGGCGGTGCCATATAAAAACTGGTGGAAAAACAACGCATTTCTCACATTAATAGTTTTCATAGTTATCAGGAGTATCCCTGGTTACATCCATCTGTAAATCTGACAATGCACACTTGCACATCTGTATATCTGATAATAATAGCTAACGATGCACCTCTGCTCTATAGATATGATCATATGAATATCCAGCGAGAGAATTCCTCCATGCCAGCAGGGGCTCTGACGTAGCACGACGAGGGCGCTGTATCTTCATCTCTACCTTCAATATGGTGCATTTACTGTAAAATCTTCAGTGTGTTTGAAAAGTCTGGAATCATAGAAAAAAGTATACATATAGTTTTTTCTTGTTGTAGCTACAGAAACATCGTTTTCTGCCTGGAAGCTGCCGATGGTCACGTAGTGCCTTAGTGTATGCTTTGTCAGATGCGAAAGGAAACACGATATTGTGTTTGCCAATGTGTCTGGACGTTGGCGGTGGTCATGCTGAGGGCATTCTGTGAGGGGAGTGATACTGTTTTTTTGGACACCCTGTATTTATTGTGTTATTTTCAATATGCTCTATTTGCTGCAATGACCCAATTTCTGCACAAGAATCGTGAAAGTTTCGTCTTTTGTCATCTTATCATATCATGCAAAAAGCAGATTTAACTGCGTTTTCTTACCACAGTTCCAGTACCAGATGCCACTATGCAATAAAGCTGTGCATTTGCAGAGGGGTTAATGACAATGTACCCTCCGTACCCGCCATGTTGTTCACGATACATCAGGATAACACATGACTCTTTGCTGAAACATACTTGTGTCCCAGCTCGTGCGCAATGGTGAAGGCCAAGTTGAGTCCATTGTCCTCTGCTAACACGCACTTCCTCTTGGCACTGCAGACGCCTCCCAGATAAGCAATACCTGGAACAAACAAGAGTGAAGTCCCAGTTAGTTTAACGAGGATTCATTTTCTTTTGCCCCGTTTATCATGGACTCCAAAAATCAACACAGGGGGATCAAGGAGGGAGGAGGTAGGAGATGTGAGATCCTGGTGAGACTCAGTATGTCCAGCTATGTCTACAACCTCAATAATATGTCCTTCTTAATCCACTAATCACAATACGGAGCGATTCAATCTAAATGTGTCATTAGATTCAGTTCAGGTGAAGGGCTTCCCATTGACAACCAGTTTAGTCGATCAATTCTTGCAACAAAAGGCCAATATATCAGCCCGATATATCAGTGTGACCCCATTCAAGCTGTTTGTGTTGAACGCCGTCGCTCTTTAACGCCCCGTCTGAAAAATGAACTCCGCTCAATAGCCAACTTGATAAAAAAGGAAGTCTCGGGACTTTAAATACCCGTCGCTCTGCACGCCGGCGAAGCTCCGACGCGTCCGAACGCTCGAGTCCAGGTTTGTTTTTGCTGGAGACGGAGACAGCGTGGTATTGCTGGCATCCAGACACGCTTAAGAGCAAGTTGCCGGTGTGATTATCTTACAGTAATAGGCCAGCGGCCAAGAAGGTTTAAAAAACAATCAATCAGCCTTTCAGCCGAGCGTGCTGATAGCGCCGGGGTGCACGCCGCAGCTCACACACACACACACTCACACTCACACTCACACACACACACACCTGCTTTCTGTCTGCCTCTGGAGCCCGGCCAGAGAAGCTCATTTGAATCCAGACAGGCATAAATTAAATCATTGACAAGGAGAAGGCAATCAAAGCCAGATGAGGTTTCTGCATGGGGCTGACAGCGAGCGAGAGAGAGAGATCACATTTTTGGCCTTATCAGCCGACACGACCTACACACTTATTACCTCACTGGTGCATGAAGGGAAGTGAAGGAGGGTCCTGCTCAGATAAGGTGCAGGTACAGAAGGAAGGAAGAAGAAGAATGCAAAGAAACATCTGGAAGGTCGAGCGGCTGTTAGATGGAGCAACTACAACAACGTTATAAAGTTGAGGGCTTAATAAAGGCTTTGCAGTTGTGCCACAAATCTCCTATCAACCAGTTTTCCCAAGCTGTGTGTGTGTGTGTGTGTGTGTGTGTGTGTGTGTGTGTGTGTGTGTGTGTGTGTGTGTGTGTGTGTGTGTGTGTGTGTGTGTGTGTGTGTGTGTGTGTGTGTGTTATCCTAGAGTTGTTCCCATCCTAATCATAAAAGACGTGTTTATTTGGGGAAAACTACAACAAGGCTGTCGAGGGAAAAAATACCCTGGATTTTTTCAACTCAAGACACACATGGACATTTGTATGTGCATGTGCAATGTCCACGTACGTGTGCATGTGCATGTACATGTGCACATGCACACTGCTGGGATGATGACCCTAAAAACCTTAAAGCAGGCCATTTAAGGTAGCAGCTCTAGAGCAGCTCTGAAGAACAAGGTTTTCCTCTGCTGTCACACACACACTAAATGTCCTTCTGTAATAGAGGCTTGTTGTATGATAGTATCTCTGTGACTGATGAGAAAATACATTAAGATTATAGCTTTTGGCTCCCTCGTGCACGGCCCAATGAAATACGTTCTCGACTGCGGCCGAGGCTCTGGACTCTCATATTTTGTGTTTTTTTTGCGCTCAGGCGCTCCAAGCCGGCCTCCTGTTTTACAGTCTCTGGTTTTTTGTTATTCCACTCACACCTCGGGCCCGGAGCGCTCGGGGAAATTTATCTCTCGTAATAAAAAGCGCTGCGGTAAAACTGCATCCAGTGGCTGCAAACTGGGACTTTGACACACGGGAAGGAAGCGGACCTTGACTAGAGAGCAAATACACACCAGGAGAAGAGATAATAAGACGGCAATGAAAAGAGGGCACCGCTCTTACATAAGAAACCGACACGTTTGTCAATGAGAGCAGGAACCTGGGGCTCCCTCCAGGACCCCTGGAGGATCCCGGCATCCCACTTTGAGAGCCAATGGGTTCGGTTGCTTCAGTACATGCAGACCAAATGCACATCTCTACTTTACGGATGTTTCTTCCAGCGGTCCTCCAGGGCATCCCGTCCTGCCGTCGTACAGAACAGACCCATTTAGCAAAATCCAACATGGTGGCTTCGGATTGGATGTGGCTAAGGCCAAGTCCCTCTTCGCTGGAAACATTTCGGGCTGATGAAAACAGATGTTGGCCTGGATTCTTACATGTCCCCCCCCACTCTTCGCTGGTTCACTGTTTTACAACCATGCATGCTTAGTCAGAGGCTGCAATTATGTGTGTATAATGTCTATGATCTGCTAGAATTATAGGAAAGAATCCTTGATGTGTTTAACCAAATAAAAACAGGCCTAAAATCGGCGGTTTTCTGCTTTCACATGACCTGAGATCAGATTTAAATGGTTGTTTACATGGCTGCTTATATGTTTAGGTGGGGGGAAATCTGTAGTAATGAGAGATGGTGTAATGGGAAGAGCTAATGAGTGCTAGAGAAGGACAGAGCTTGGCTTGCTTTTTGACTCACTTTTGTTTCCATCTTGCCACATCCAGGCTGTTGTACTGCATGGTATTGTAGCAGACTCAATTAGCTGTGACTAAAACTACGGACCCCCAAATGAGCCAAAAGCTGGGACGCGCACGTTGGAATGATAAAAAACTATTGCAGCATCCAATAACAGTGAGAGGAAATTTGAACAGCGAGACACAGGGGGAGCTTGTACTCACAAAGACTTCTCAAAGCAAGATGCCAAGTGTCCATGTTATTCTACAGCAGGCCAGTAAGGGCCGTGATCGCACAGGATGCACCTGCAGCTTTTAGTCACTTGTTTCTGATTGATTGGCCGTGGCAGGTCCTCCATCAGGTCCTCCACACAATGCAGGCAGAGCTAATGAAACTGCTCTGTTACCCCTAGCAGGAAGTCATCTACCCGCAGCCTCCCTTTCAGAAGTGCTCCTCATCCTCGTCTCTTCCATTTCAACATCATCCCCTTTGTTACTTCAGGTTAGCTAATGTAAATAAAATGTACCACACTCCTTGGGCCCTTTGACCATTTTTTACCAGCAACTCTCACTCTTCGGCCTTTAGGAGTCACCCTTACCTGTACAGTTGCCATTAGGATTAGTTCACTTCAAGGGTTATGTCTATTTGTCCATGTGTGTATATGTACAGTTGTGACATCCTTTTGAATTACCTGCATGAATGGCTCCTGAAATGTTAGATTGTCCTACCTGGCCGTGACCTAAAGTGACGTAATCTCAAGTGAACAAGCTTAAAATGCTTTAACCCCCGACTCCATCATCAGTGTAAAGAAAAATTAAAAGCTTGAGGAATCTTTAAGACATTTTGCAAAATTGAAATTGCATTCAAACATCTTTGTTTGAGATGTTTTCTTCCATCTGTGAGTGCAAACTCTCCTTGCATATAGTCTTCAATGGAGTTTTGGGCAGTAGCACCCATGTTGTTGTTGTTGTACATTCAGACAGATTAAGCTTGTGCTAATAATATAATAATATATATAATATAATAATACTGCAAAGTCAGCTACTCAGCTTGGATTGGATGTTTCTGCCTGTACAGCTAACGCGAAACCTGAACGAGCCATTACGATATTGGACTTGCAAATCCCATCTGAATAGGAGAAAAGTCGCTGCTCAGTGAGGTAATGCGTTTCTCAGATTTTCTGCAGCATCAAAGATCCGTTGAAGCCAGCACTTCTGAGGCCAAAGCCCCGGAACAAAGGGCCGCGATCTGCAGCAGATTTGACCCCGGCGTTAGCGGCGAGCCGGCTGATCAAACAGTGACGCGGCGGCTCACAGGGCTGGCGGCGCATCCAGCCCGACAGCCTCAAAAGAGCCACAAAGCCTCTAGACTCACAGCGCGGCAGTGCGGGGTTCGGCCCGGCCATTTATGTAGCGCTAATTAGCTGTTAGAACATGAAGGGCTTTCCATTGAGCGGCTGAATCCTCGGCGGTCAAAGCTCCCAGTGACAACACAGGCCTGGAAGAGACGCTTTGTTCAGCCTGACACACTCAAATACTTGTTCACCCTGGATTGACCCCACTGCCCTGGCTGTGACACTACCCTCGATACACACACACACACACACACACATATGCACAAATTCACACATATAGACACATGCTCAAATTTGCACATACACACTCATGCACAATGTCCATGCAAATCCACATATCTGCAATTACACACACATTTGCACACACACACACAAACATTCACAGACCTCAATGCCCTTTTCTGTGCACAAACAACACACACACACACACACACACACACACACACAAGCTCACCGAGTGGGAATCAGCTGATTTGTGCAGTGTCACCTCCCACCAGCCGCTCCATAAAGTCAACCATGCGTCTCCAGCCATCCGGGCCTCGTCCAACATCCAGCCATCCCCCATATTCTCCCTTTACATCTCTGCTCTAGTAAACCAAACACAGGAAATAGGATACCGCTACGGATATTGCTTCAACTCCCCGTCCCACCATCACTGCCTATCTTCCTTTCCACCTTCACTCTCTCTCTCTCTCTCTCACACACTCTTATATATCCTATATATAGTATGGCTTTCAGGTTTTAGTGTCTCATGCTCTAATTGAGGCTTTTCTATCCTGACAAGAATAAAACTCTAAAAGGAAGCACTGAAGAGGAGTATAGGCATGAACATGGTCAGGTTTAAAGATCTGCTATCTCAATATCTTTACTGGCCTCATCGGTCCGACCCTGATCTCTTTCATTTTCTTCTATTCGTCTTATTCTCCCTCGCCCCTTCATTCACATCGTGGGCCAAACAGGTTCAGCTGCTTTTATGGAAGCCAATGAGAAAATATACAAAGGAATAAACCGACAGTTAAACCTCTGCGCACCCCCTCCTCCCACTCCCGTTAACCCTGTGGCCACCAAAGTTGTACCTGGGCATGCAAGAAATACTAGACCAGAAACTAAATCAAAACATTTTGTTCTGAGATTTTCTGCAGCATCAAAGAAAAAACGCTGACCGTGGCATAGGTCAACGAGGTAAAGGTCAGACATCTGTGGCGATACAAAATTGATATAGAATCTGCATGTCGTCGCTGTCGGGCGGAAACCTCGTATCTCCATATTTTGTCATTTTTATTTTTCTTCATAAATCAATGCTATTGGTCACTCTTTACGTCTGTGTGTGGGTTTCATACATTTTTAACCAATGAAAAGTATTAAAACAAACTTGTGACTAAATCTCGTAACTCCATTGGATCCTCACAATATCGGCAAAACCTCATAGCTCCACCCCGTCTCCATTTTGAATTGTGCCGCAAGCGCCGCAAACAGCTGAGCTGAAAGTAAACAGTGACAACTTTACGAGGCAATTTCGGTTTTCCTGAAAAATTACGGTTTTGGACATAGAAGGTTTGCGCCCGACAGCGACGATGTACTACAAAATAAGCCCTCTAACTCAGTAGTTCTCAACGCAGGGCCTAAGCTCATCCAGGGGCCCTCCACCAGGTCAACTGCAAAAAAAAACTGCAAAAGTTGAATTTCACTCCAATATGGGGGTAACCTGGAACAAAACCAAACAGGGGCCAATGGTCTAGTGAGTGTGTCTGGTGGGATCGGTGACATGAAAACCTTTTCAGAAGCCCTGAATAAGAGGAACAGGGCCGGGAGGGGGGGGGGGGGGGGGGGGGGGCGTGGGCGAACTTTTTATGAGTCCTCTGATTATAGTTTGGCTCAAAAGTGGGTCACGCACACTTCGGAGGGCCAGCCGGCACAAAGAGCCGGAGTGTTCTCGTCGTGCTGGAAGATTAGCAGGTTGAGAGGTATTACGGCAGGGCAGAGCGCTGCAGGGCCAGGCATGGCCAGGAGCTGCCCTGCTGCAGGAACGACAATGCCTTGCAGCACACAGCGCTGCCTCTGTCTGCCACGACTTCCATTACATCATCGCTATGTGCGTGCTGATAATGTGTGATAATGTGCAGGGGGGTTAGCAGGGTTAGACCAATATATCAGGTCAATATTGAGCCTCGTCCACCTCTGATATGATGCAGTTTGATTGAGTCCATATTTATTGTAGAATTGATCAATATTATTACAATTACAATATGATTAGATTCCACACAATTATTATGTTTTATTATAATAACCTGGGTTTCAATGGAGAGTTTTAGTGTCCCATGGTCTAAATGCTATGATGTGCAACGGTCAATGTCAAATGTCAAATGTCAAAAAAGGCATCAATCCAAAAATATTATTATTGGTATCGTGGTGGCGTTCAAAAGTCCATATATCAGTCTAACCCTGGTGCTAAGGCTGACTTGGTAAAGACCTGCCTCTCTTTACCACTCGTTCCTCTAGATGGAAGAAAATCCTTCATCACCTGTCACGCGAGCGAGCGGTGAGCTTAGAAAACATGTGATCCTGAACACCAGACTTCGGTGAAACAGTATTTGCCAGTACTCACTATGATTTGTTTTAGCCTACTTACTGTATGTGCCAGATGTGTGCCGTCTGCCAAATAGGACAACGCAATGAGTGTTGGAAAATTTAGACAATCAGAGGAAAATATTTGAAAGTCAATTTAATATAATTTTCAGTAATTAAGAACTTGCCTGAACCGGTCTGATTCATCCTTATGTATTACCTCCTTGTGCCAACTCTACTATTTGACCCAGGTCTGCTAAGCAGAAAGAAAGCACTTGCAAATGTCAAACTGCAGGATCTTTTTCCAAGTGACCTGGCATCCCCTTTTGAGAGCAGCTCTGCAGTATGCCAGACATCTCCATATGGAGGTCCATGTAATACAGCACACCACTCTACACTCTATACACCTTCACATGTTCCACACATTTAAAAGGGGTCTCTCTTCAGAGCGTGAAAGAGACGTCATAAAAGGTGTCATATGAACACCAAGATATAAGACTGACTCTGCGTCTGTTTAACATTACCACCCCAATTTTATAGAAGGACCACTGCACTGTTCAGAGAAGGGGAGCAAACCAACACTGCTTCATGGGTTTCACCACGTGGGTTATCCAGTTATCTCTGTGTAATCCAAAAGGTCACAAGCATTGTGGGGCGCCATTGTCGAGGTCTGTGATCATAATGAAAATCAAGATCCTTCTGCTCCAGGTTTCTGCACTCCTTGTCTGTGGATGCCTGCTTGACAGATTAACCAACCCTATAATTGAAGACAACAGAACACAACACTGGAATAGTTCACCGGTAACCGGAGCCTCTCCTGTCTCTTCACCAGTGCCAAGCAAGGATTCTCAGGTTGTACCAACGTCTCAGAATTAACATGGTGATGATTTATTGATGATAATACACGTAGCACCTTTAAAGGAGCCCATTTTCATACAACTTACATGAGTTTGATACAACTTACTATGATGTACAGTATGAAATTACTTCATAAGCTTAGTAGTAGTGGCGCCGTCCTAGTGGCATCTTGTTGCATCCCAGAATTTCCCCCGTGGATCAATAAAGTATCTATCTATCTATCTATCTATCTATCTATCTATCTATCTATCTATCTATCTATGTCTGCTAAAAAGGAATCTATAAAGTAGGAGAAGTCAGAGATGTCACAGCCATACACGTGAACATTTATTAAGACAAACTCTAGAGCCTGCAGTTTGTATGGTAGCAGATGGGATGTCCATACCTCAGTTTTTGAAAGCCTGAGTTCCAAATGCGCTCTCCCTTGGCAATGACAAAGACAGTCATTCATTATTTGTTTTATGAGCTAATGTTCTGGGTGTTCTGGGGTTTTCATGGCAAATTTTGATCAATAAATGTGTCAGTTCTTAAACTTGTTTCAGGGATGTGACCGGAACACACCAGACGCTGTCTTCAACCATTACTGTGAAGCTAAGCAGATAACGCTAACTTTACTAGGGCTTGCTTTGAAGGAAAACGTTCAATAAAGTAAAGAAAGAAAATATATACTATATATATACTATATATATAATATTATACATTGAATCTGACATGCCTAACAGTTAGCCTACTGTTCGCTAATTCATTAAACCAACAATCTCTCTTAGCAGCTCGAGTTAGCTGGTAGCAGAAAGCGTGATATTTATTTGCCGTTTCACTATAACATTAGCTCTTGTAAAGCTAACATTATAAAGACCACCCAGTGTGGTCTATTGCTATACTACTGAGCTGAAACAATTTCCACATTTTTAAAGAGTCCTTTGCAGCACCACAAAGGATATGGTACAGGAAACGTTCACTAGTCTAAGTGTTAGCTTTTCGCTAAGAGTGAAGTCTTTCTTCCTGTTCCCATGGCTGCAGATTGGCTAGATAGTAGGGAGGGACAGTGGGAATCTTCATCTATTTTTCATTATAAATTTGATGACAAAGTATTTAACAGTGATATATTCCACTGTCTTCTTTGCATGTGCTTTTACCACGCCGGTCCATTAGTGCGATCACCTTATTACCCATTGTACTCAATTATCATCTCACAGCACCATTTTATTGAGACTAAATCGTCTTCAGCGTTATGTTATTGTCAACCAAACCTTTTAAGTCTGAATCTTATCAGACATCCAGCAAGAGGGAGGACAGGAAAGTGACATGGATGTCTCTTCTCTGTACTGCGTTACCCTCTTGCAGCCACTGACCTTTTCCCTGTTGCTCATTAAAGTTTCAATGTGACATTCGGTAGGCGTAGGCGGACAGCCTGGCAAGCCAGAAGACATCCATTGGACGAAGGCTTCCAAAATGTTACGTTGTAATCTTGAGGTGGAAAAAGGCAAGAATGTGAAGTACATGAAGAATACAGGTAGTGCACAGAGTAGTGCTCTTTATCATGCTATATGACTCATCTATTTCTACCCAGCCTATCCACGGGTTGGATCAGGAACAGCTCTGATGTACATATGGGATCCTAATCAGTGATGTAGTCATAAATAGGGTGGGTGGGTAAACTAGAACCTCCACTCAGTGATTGTCAAAAAGGAAAACCACGATTAAAACCAACAAAAATCAATCCATGATAGTTTTTTCCTGTGGCATTTTTAAACGTCAAAATATCAAATGAGACGACAGTGGAGACGACTGGTCGCCTCTATCTCACACCAGTGGTATTGTTACTAGTGTTTCTCCAAATTAAGACTACATTTCGCATAAACCCTGTTGCTTCCTGTCCCCCTCCCTGTCTTTGTCTTTCCTGAAGAGGATCAACATTTTGGAAGTGATTTTTCCATCTTCCTTTCTCTCCTTCCTCCATCTGCTGTTGTCCGTTAGCGCTAGAAGAACAGCGCCCTCTTCCTGTAAAGCAATCCAGCAGATTTCCCGAAAAATCCGACCCGGTGGCACACAATGTAAAATGCAGTGTAGAAGCCATTAGATGCTGGTGGAGGCTGGTGGAGGCTACCAATCTTCTCACTTTTTTACAGTAATTCTACTAATGTCTCAAAATGAATGCGGTGATGATGTATTGATGTTAAATTGATACACTCAGCACCTTTAATGGAGCCTTTTTCATATAACTTACATCTGTTTGATACTACTTACTATGATGTACAATATGAATTTACCTCATAAAGATTTATGTCTGCCAAAAAAGGGGTGTATACTCTATTCTGCCAATGGAAAACGTAGCTAAATTGATTTTAGGTGGGATTACCGTCCACTACAGCCGTGGTCCTAGTGATTTATTGGATCGACAACACTAGCAAAGTCACAAAAACACATCAATCAAATCAGTCTTTTCTTAAAGTGATATTCCACTCTTAATGGGGAGTACGTGACAGCAAGCTCCACAGAGAGCCTATGAGGTGAAACCCTGAAGACATTATGTTAGCTAGCATTTGGTAATAAAACCAATTCTATTCTGGAAAAACAGTTTAAGGACACTCTGAAATTCACTGGAGTGGAGTGGCCCCGTTATTTCAAGATATTTTCACTTATTTCAAGTAATTTCTCAAATAAAGTAAAACTGCATTGGGAGAAATTAAAAGGATCTCATCCCACTGGCAGACTTTCTCACTTCTCACAAGGAAAACAGGACTCAACGCTAGACTAGAAGACCCCGGGTTGGACATTTTTTTGTCAGCAAAAAGGCCACTTGGTGTGACTAAACACACCCCGGCCCTGTCAGGACCTGCTGCCAAGAAGAGAAAAAAGGAAGCAAAGAAACAGATCAGCAGAAGGAAGGGAAGAAAAACTCTCTCCTCACTCCTGTGGGTCAATGAGGCTGAGGTGAGATGGTTCACTGAGCATCAGGTAGGAAAAACCACCAGTGGGGTTTTTATGTGCTCACTGCACACACCTCGACTCAAAATGAACTCCAACCATTTTCACTACTAAGAAAAAAATATGATGTTGGTTTTATCCTCATGAGCTATAAGAACAAGACGATATTAAAATACAACCAACACAAATTTGTCTGGTTTAATATCAAGAAAACTGAAACAGACAAAGTGAACTACAGTGTATCGCTGTATCTGGATCTATGTTGATCTATGTAACCTTTAAATGGACTGGCACTGTGAGCATTTCAATTCATTCATTCAATTTATTTCAGTTCTATTTGAGTCCATTTAATGAATGATAATGCATTTAAGTTAGAATTACTTAATCCAATTTCATAAAAATGTTATATAACTGAAATACTTGAATCTTATTCCCAAAGTGTGTTCATTCTTCATATGTTATGAAGACTGAAAACACACACAAGAACCAGAGGGATCTATACAGCTTTGTTATTTCCATGACAAGATACCAAGAAATACTAATGCAATAACACTGCACTGAAGAAACTCACGCTTTTACACTTACACAGTCTAAGAATACATACACACACACACACACACACACACAGGTTGAGTACATACCCGTTTTCAGGAGTTTCAATACATTTTACTAAATTTCATGACCATTCCATGAGATGCAGCACAAATCTGTCAGGGTTCACGTTCAAATGTTATTTGTTTGAAAAGCTGCACGTTGCTGCATGTTGAAGACACACACACACACACACACACACACACACACACACACACACACACACACACACACACACACACACAGGCTACTGTTGAATCTGATATGAAGTTAAAACCATGGCTCTTGGCAACAGAGCAGCAATTGAAACTATGAGGCCTCTTCAAAGGGAAGGAAACCAGACAGCGACTCGCAGATCCAACGCTCTCTCTCTCACTTGTAAATACACCAGCACACACACACACACACACACACACACACACACACACAGAGAGAGGGAGATTCACCTCGTAAATTAGATGAAAAGTGGCCCACTCTAATTTCAGTGTAAGACGCCTGCTGAGGCTGGAAGCAGTCAGACTCCTTCCTGATGTTCCAGAAGGGGGAATTCCTCCTCCTATGGAAATCAGCAGCTTTACTGGACCCTGTTCAAAGCGTTATTTCATATGACAAGCACTTCCTCGGTACTGTTGCTCTCAGACGGCAACACATTACAGGACCCGGTTCGGTTTCAGCCGGCGGACGACTTCCTGCTCCTCTAGGTTTATTCTGACTCTTGTCATCCAGATTAGTAGGTGTGTTTTCCTTTTGAAGGCTTTTGTCACACCAGACATTTGTATCCCTCTTGTAAATGAAATACTCCGGACCAAAACAATCCAGCGCTACTTTCTGTGGTCAAAGGGGGAAACGAGCAGAGAAGAAAACCGATTTGGCTTTGATGGGAGTGAAGCCAATTCTCTGACTTCCACAGGCATAAATCACAACTGTGGATGGAGGAGTTCCAGCATTACATAATGAAAGAGAAAGGAGAGTCCAGGTACTACCGAGAAGACGTAGTG
>JAXDDW010000026.1:600000-785000 GCA_034670385.1 Hoplostethus mediterraneus | reverse complement strand
TTGGATTTGGTCCTTGTTGAACTTAAGACCTTGCTGCATTTTTTAATTAAAAGGTTCATTATCAAATCGCCAAGCAAATAAAATGCTGAAAAAAATATAATTTCCTGATATTTAGATTGTCCAAATAGCAATGAGCAAAAGCTTTTCAACCTCAGCAGAAGTGATCTTTTTGAAATGATGCACAGTGAGCATTCCCTTTCTGATAGATAGATAGATAGATAGAAGCTTACCAGACCTCCACAAGCATGACTTCACAAGACTAATTAAAACGGCAATATGCAAAAATTGTGGGTTTTTTTACATTTTGTCTCTCTTTGGTGCTCAGCCTCATCGTTGTGATGTTACTGCACTGCACTTCCCAGAGATCACCTGTCAACAATGTGGCTAGAAATCAGTGTCAGTAGCAAAATGGACATTCATTGATGTGAAAATGTCACTGATTATAACTTAAAAGCATTATCTTGGCGTCAGCATTACTGATGATCATTTGAATTGCGTCCAGGTTTTTAGCTCATCATCACCATTCTTACATTCATTATCATCCCCGGTGTCATCGTTATCATCCATCATCATCGTCAGTATCGTCATTATCATCATGAAAATAAGCCCCCCTGGTATTTAGCAACTTTTATCCCTCTCAACAATAAATGACAATGACTTCGGCATGACCTTTCTGCGTCGCTACAGACACCATTACATTAACTTGGAGACTAAAAAACCCAAGGCAAATCTGACTTCATCTTAATCACTTCTATTAAGAGACTGTGAGCAAAAAGGGACACATTCTTTAGTGAAGAAAAGTAATTCATATCAAACAGGAAGCAAAAGCTCTGTAACATTATCTCAGTAGTCACTGTGATGGAAATGTCATTTGCATCTCTCCTTGCATCTCTCTCTGCTGCTCTCAAAGAGATTTTTTTCTATCCTGTTTTCCATCTCTGTTGTCAACAGATTCAATTTATTTACTTTATATAGGGCAACACAATACCTAGAATCTTCTTTCAGTTGGTCGAGTACACAAGAATGAAAGTGAGATTGTTTCCATCCAACATGTATCTTTAAACACAAGACTTTTGGGTACCAATTTTATGCAGCCAAATGTGGAGAGGCAGGTCTTTTAGCCGACAGCTCTCCTCGCCGCCATGCCAGTCCTTGGCTCTTTGTTATGCAGCAATTGACAACTCCTCTGGCATGCCTGAAACAGTGCCTTTCCCCATCACAAATTCCAGCCAAGGTCTTCCATCGAGAAGGAGCACATTCTTTCTCAGATAAAGTAGGAATTTTGTGGTCGGCCACTTTCAATTGAAATACTACTGCTTGCCATTTATTGGACCTTGTAGCACCTCAGTGTACGTGTTCGTGTCTGGGATCTCTGCAAAGGTTCTCACAAATACAAAAAAATAACCACAAAAAAACTGTTCAATAATGGAAACTCACATCCGCAATTTCATTTGTCATAACTCGTGTCTTGCATGCAACATTAAAACAAACTCGCCGTCCTCTCAGCAGATGTTTGATTTGTGTTTGTGGTGCTCAGCAGAGGAGTTCCTGACAATTTTATTATGGAGACAATTAAAATGCAATCAAAAACATGAAACAGTGGTTTGCCACATTAAGTCTCGAGATTGAATCAATGTGTTGTGACATTGGGTGTGATTGAAAATTGATTAAAATGATGTTTGTTCAGTGAGAGATTCAGATCTCTGGCTAGGTGAGTGGCATGAAAGAGGGCTTGTTGCAACACACTTTCGGTCCCTAATGTCACAGACAGTGGGATGTTGGGGGGGCTTGCCTTGCTGTAAGAAAAGTGATTTCACTAGGCGACGCCACCATGACACCATTGATATTGTATGAATGTTGCATAAACTCTCCTGCAACAATTCAACCAACTTCCATCTATTTCTGATGTCCAGTGAATGTGTGGAGCTGCAGTCTTATCTCTTCTCTTAGTCAAATTTTTCTCGGGTCTATTTGTTGTTGCTGTTCGTTCTCTTTTTCTTCCCCCTTGAGCTAACTTGACATTGGTGGCAGCTAGTCTCTCTCTCAGATCTCAGTATTGGTGAGTCTTGGACCACTTCACACCAGCCTGGCCAAACTAGACCGACCAAATCAAAGACATTGGAAAAACTCTTGTTGGCAGTCCTGAACCTTCTCATGCTGCAGGATGCATCACCAAGCCCAGATTCCCCTGACTAGCTCAGACTCACCCCGGGTAGCCCAGATCACCCTGACTAGCGCAGATTCCCCAGACTAGCCCAGACCCACCCTGACTAGCCAAGATTTCCCTGACTAGCACACATTCCCCTGACTAGCCCAGACTTCCCTGACTAGCCCAGACTCAACCTGACCAGACTCCCCCAACTAGCCCAGATTCCCCTGACTAGCCCAGACTCCCCTGACTAGCCCACACTCACCCCGCCTAGCCCAGATTCCCCCGACTAGCTCAGACTTACCCTGACTAGCTCAGATTCCCCTGACTAGCTCAAACTCCTCCAACTAGCCCAGACTCTCCTAGCCTAGCCTCACCCTGACTAGCCCAGATTCCCCCATCTAACCCAGACTCTCAATGACTAGCCCAGATTCCCCATCTAATCCAGACTCACCCTGACTAGCCCAGATTCCCCTGACTAGCTCAGACTCTCCCAGAGTAGCCCAGACTAGCCCAGATTCCCCCATCTAACCCAGACTCACACTGACCAGCCCAGATTTCCCTGACTAGCCCAGACTCCTTCGACTAGCCCACACTCCTCCAACTAGCCCAGACTCTCCCGGCCTAGCCCAGACTCACCCTGACTAGCCCAAATTCCCCCATCTAACCCAGACTCACACTGACTAGCCCAGGTTCCCCCCTCTAACCCAGACTCACACCGACTAGCCCAGATTCCCCTGACTAGCCCAGGTTCCCCCATCTAACCCAGACTCACACTGACTAGCCCAGATTCCCCTGACTAGCTCAGACTTAACATTTATTACATATTCTTAATTGTGCAATTACAAGAAGCAGTAAAAACATTGTATGCATACATACAATAATACCAACAAAGACAAGATCAACATTTCATACACAATTTCAGTTTTGACTCGATCAGTTATCACACAAATCCACAAATTGGACATTGTATTATATAACAAAAATGAATAGTGGGAAAAAAAGAAAACAAAAAGAATAAAATACATAAATTACAGCGATGCTCCTTCAACAAAGCACTGAAAAAGTGTGTATTCTTACACTTAGTCAATAGTGAGTAAGAGTGGTGAGTGTCATTTTTCTAGGCAAAGAAAAAGAAGGCTCTCCCTGATGATTTGTCTTCCAGTTCGCAGATAGATAGACTTCTTTTGTGACTGTGGGTACTTCTTTGATGTGTTTGTATTTCACCTAGCTGCAAACTGAATTTCCCTCAGTGGGATAATACATATTTGAATTGAATCTTCCTCATCCTCCTCCTCTTCTTCCTCCTTAGTTATCTGAGAAAAGGAGGCAGAAATATATATATTTAACCTTTATTTCCCCAGGGAAAGACAACAGATCTCCATGTTCTTTTCTACTAACACCCTGCTTCACGTTCATACTGGGAGCCAACCAGTCTACCAGTCTACCTACAGGTTACTCGTTCACTTTCCCAACCCACATTTCCCCAGCCAGTCTGTAGCTTTGAGATAGAGTGGATAGAGTTGAAGAGAGTGAGAGGGAGAGAGGGAACTCATCCTGATATTTATTGTTGGTGGAAACTCTGTGATTACTAGCATTTGTTCTCCAAGCGGAGAAACAAAACCAGCAGGTAGCTTTATACGAGTGGTTGCCACTCTTTCCAGCCTCTATAATCTACTGCCTCTCTTTCTCATTCTCTCCTCCACTCGACTCACAGCGCCAACAAAGTATCTCTCCTTCTTCCTCTCCTTTCCATCTTCCCTTATCTACCATTATGTTTACTTTTATACTAGCTGGGTTTCCAGTATTTTTTGCAAAAAGAAAAGCTGAATGGAAATAGCAAAAATGTATAGAAAAACTGACTCAATGTTGCAATAGGTTTGAAGTCAGATTTTTTTTCCTCATAAAGAAATGAGGCAATAAACAGTAACGGAAATGCATTTGTCAAAATAATGACATAGGCTTGGCATGATCAACCTGGTGAATAGGTCAAAGCTCTGGACATCTTCTCCATTAGTTGCCATTAGAATATTGTGAAGTAACTTTATTTGTCTTCATCTCGATGAAAGCATGAAATATGATCAACATATGACACTGAAGAACCATAACTTGCCCACTACTAATCATACTAATCAATACTAATCAATTTTTTTTGTTTTGTGGATATGATTTTCTGCCATTCCCTTCAACCACCTGATGGAAACACACCTAATTCCCATTTTATTTCTTGCAACATTTCATGTTTGAATGGAAACCCAGCTCTTGCACCTTAAATACTATGAATTCTGCCTGTCTTGTGATTGTTGCGGCTGGCGTCTGCGTAGCCAGTGTAGGCGGCTTATCTCGGAGATTTGAAGATATTTGCTGAGAGGATAATCAGCGGTTGTCAACTTGACGTGAATTCTGCCGAGGCCTTCCAACTGTACAACAGTGTGAAAATGGACACCCGAGATAGGCCATGTAGATCCTAATCATCTCATCTGCGTCATTGTTGTCCTGTCAGTTGTATTTTTCTGCGGTGACACGAGATCTGAGGCCCAGTCCGCTGATGTGAAAGGTTTGAGTTACTCCGAAAAGGATGAGGTTGACAGTTAAAACTTCAAGACAGAACTGCTCCCTATCAGAATTGAAAGCAAGCCACTGGGCGCTTAGATGGCGGAGGCACTCAATAGTACTGTAATCTCAGGCTAAATGGTAATCTAAAGTTACACGTCCTAAGTACAAGTATTAGTATGTTTATTGACAGGCATCTTAGAGTGCATTTGCTGCTCTGCTGGCAAGTGTAATTGAAGAGAGGTGATAGTTCTATCCTGAGATTTGCTGAGTGTTTGTGATTGGTACCCCCCCCACCCCCGAAGCTCTGCAATCCCAAGTGATCCCTCCTACTAATGGGGCATACCAATTTTACATTGGTATTCCCTGGAAATGCCTGGCACAGCAAAAAAACAACAACACTGTGCCTCTGACCAACCATAAATCATGTCTAGCACTCAATCTAGGAGGTGTCTGACTTTTGTCTCTTCATACACTGGGCAAAATATTGGAAATCTAACTAAATAACTTAATGGTAGAGGAGATCTTTGAGAGAACAGTGATAATTAATTGTGAAATCTACATGATTCACCTCTGATATGATGGAGGTTCCTTCCTGTCTTAAAACCTGCAATACAATCGCATGCAAATTATGTTTTTTTTCATTTAATTGTTCAACAAAGTTTTATGTCAATTAATTCTTCATTAAAAGGCTCATATATAAAGAGGTGGGGCGGGTCGCCCTGCCTGAAAGAGACGCTAAACCTAAAAACCTTTCATTAATCTGGTTTCAATGGAGAGTTGTAGTGTTCCATCTTGGCCTACATGCTCGGAAGGCTTTTCCACCCTGACAAGAATCAAATTCTCATGGAAACACTGAATACTTGGAATTTTAAGGTATTAAACCTCGTCAAATTTAAAGATATTGGCACAAAATATCGTCTATTAACCAGTCCACAAATATCAGTATCAACCTTCAAAGACGTGTTGGTGTTCAACCCCTTGCGATTCACCAGCAGACCAAAAGTCACTCTAAGAATACAGGTGTACATGAAAGTGACACGGAGGTTGTGTACGAATGCATCAAAAACACAAACACTGACACACAGCGAGCATTTCATCCTTTATTTGCTCTATCTCTCTCTCTCTCTCTCTCCAGCGCGAGGGAGAGAATAGGTATATTGGCTCCCTTTCCACGGGCTGCGAGATCCCCTCCGCTAAAGAATCATTGCCTTTTCATGTGATTTCACTTTAGATAATAATGTGTTAGATCTTCAAAGCCTCGGCACTCATCGGCAGCCCCGTGCTGCACCTCGCAACTTCCTCTAAGGCAAACGTAGTATTAACATGACAAAAGCGCCGTGGCCTCTCACCGCCCCGCTGTTCATTAGCATTTATATTGACGCCGGACGCCACGGCGGGCCGTGGTATGGCTTAACTCAGAGCAGCATTCTAGGAATTGACGGGGGAAACAGCATGAAACAAAAATATCTATATATAGTGCGGTACGTGCAGAAGAAGGTATTTGTTTGATGGGGTTGTCGTGCTGTCACTAGAAGTATCATTTTGTCCCCGACGCAATGGCGGTTCTTTACTTTACGTAATGGAGACCGACTGAATCAGATGGGTCCTCTCTGTTAGACTGGTACAATCCTCATATGATCTGAAAGAGTTGAAGGATTCATGCCAGCAGTGGTGTTAGATGGTTAGATTGGGTTTAAGACTAGCAGAACAGATTTGAAATCTCCATGCTCTGGCATTTGTTTCACCAGTTACAGTGCAGCTGGATAAAGGATCCAAGCAAAAGGGACTCGAATTTACAAATGACATTCACAAGAAAGGTCATGGTAGTGCAATATTTCTTTATTTCTTTTCTTTTTAAAAAACATTCAAGCGCTGAAAGGATTCTGTAAAGCTGATTCTCGTCTGTAGCTTTTAGGTTTTCCACGTTTCGGTCTTGATTCAAGACTTTTGTTCCACCTTTGATTGTGTATTCCCTTTGCTCTGCACCTGTTCATCCCAACTGCAAAACAGATGCTGCGTATGAGTCTCGAAGAAACAAGACAAACAGGAGTCCACTTACTCAACTGTGTCAACCGAATCAAACGAAATCCACAAAGGTATAAAAAAACAAATAGTATGAACAGCGCTGCTTGCTATTAGTTTGGGTGAATCATTTTGAGATGTATGGTTACTTACATAAGCCACAAGGTGCTGCGCTTTCTAGTGATTTTAGAGGAGGCACAAGGTCAAATGAAGTGCCGACACTGCTACAAATATCCATCTCAACAAGTAATTTAATCTGGTATTTCAAATCTTATTTTTCTTAAGAGAAGTGAAAAATTAGACATTTTCACTTTCACTTTCCATTTCCTTGAATCTAGTGTCTGATACTAGATACTGCTCTGCCTTGTTTCTCGACATTGTGAGTTATTTCTAGAAAATTCCTGAAATGTGAAACTGCTAACTCCACTTGGAAACAAGTGTAGTAGTATCCATTGGAATGTAACATAACGTAACGTAATGTAACAGCCCCTCTGTCAGCTATCAGCAACTTCAGTGCAAAAGTATTGGTATCTATTTCGGCATTCAGCGACCCAACCCAGTAAGCGATATCAGTGAAGCCCTATCTTGTAGCCTGGTCCAGAGGCCTGATTTGCCAGCACCTACTGCAACAGAGACAGATACAGACGGAAAAACGAACATAAAGTGTCTTAGTAAGGTGTTGGGCCACCATGAGCCACGAGGAACTCTACTAGAGGGAGGGAACACCATTCTTCCAAAAGATATTCCCTCATTTGGTGTTTTGATGATGGTGATGGCGAGCGCTGTCTAACACGTCGGTCCAAGATCTCCCATTGGTGTTCAACTGGGTTGAGATGTGGTGACTGAAGGCCATACCATATGATTCACATCATGGTCATACTCATCAAACCATTCAGTGACCCCTCCTGCCCTGTGGATGGGGGCACTGTCATCCCGGAAGAGACCACTCCCATCAGGATCGAAATGTTTCTTCATCGGATAAAGGTGATCAGTCAGAATAAGTTTGTATTGATTTGCAGTGACCCTTCCCTCTAAGGGGACAAGTGGGTCCAAACCATGCCAGAAAAATGCCCCCCACAGCATAACAGTCACCGGACCCCCTCACTGTAGGCGTCAAGCATTCAGGCGTGCACTGTTCTCTTGGTATACACCACTCATGCACTCACCCACTTGTGGAGAATACGGTGAAGGATGACTCATCTGACCTGGTTGTTCCAGTGTGCTGCTCTTGGCTCAACCCACCTTCGCCATTAAAACCTGATTCCAAGCCTTTCCACGAGGCTCTGGGAACTCACAATCTTACAATACAATAATTTTTTTCACTTCCATCTCTACTTTTGCATGGTGCACCAAAAACATCTCCATAGCAGCTTCCTATAGCATCTTCTATTCTGATGCTGAGTGTTGTTTCACTATGTAGGAGAATCGGCTTCATATAGATTACCATTGATTGCTAACACTATTCCTTTTTTTCTAAAGGCATGCCAATAGCTGATCAACATAGCTGTGAGACATTGACTTTTCAATGTCAATTACTGAAGCATGCATGCACACACACACACACACACACACACACACACACTCTATCACGAAAGTACCAAACTGAACCAGATCACCCCCCATGCATTAATCATTCATGGCTATACAAAGAAAAAACAACGGAGTACAAATTGGTGCATTTATTGCCAAATGTACTGTATTTCATTTCAAGCCTCATTAGTCAACAGAGGCCACAAAGCCAATGTGCCGGATCACCATTGCCATTAGTGTTGTTGTGACATGGGGGTGGAGGAAGCTGCAGCCAACGCTGATTGATTGGGTTTGGCACTCTGCTCCTTGTATTGGCATAGCTTTAAAGCACAAGAGGAGGGCAGGGGAAGGGGTCAGATCGCTATCGCTTCATTTCATTCTTTACCCGGATGAGACGTTTGCAGACGGACTGCGACCCGGTGAGACTGTGACTCAGTGGAACAAATGACAGGGGTCAAGGTTTGTTTATTGAATTTCTATGTAATCAACATGCCGCAGCTCATACAGACATAATGGTGAACACACTGGCCCGATAACACTGAGATTATGCACACTTTAATACAATAATGGAAGGAGAATTGGAGAAGAAGTGAATGAAATTAGACAATATACAGTGAGCAGGGCAGCAAAACACCCCAAATGCCCCACAACTGCACCCTTCTCCAATCGGAAGTCCTGGAGCCACAGCAAAGACCGTCAGCCCTAGCCTGAGAGGGCCTGCAGAAGGGCCACACACTCCAGGATGTACCCCCCCCCCCAACCACCACCCAACATTAATAAAAACACCCCTAAATCAAGGCAGACAATCCTCACCCCAACCCCCAAATCAAGGCCATGCCAGAACATGCCTGTTTACAGTGGTCATACATAGGACCGATGTCGGATGTAGATTGTGATCATTTCACCTCGGAACAGTAGAGCTAGCTCATCGCTTAACCGGATGCCGATATGCTGTAAAAAGTTCCCATTAACGTAATACACCATTTAAAATAACAATTTGCAGCTAACAGTGTACAACATAATCCAACATACGTAAGTAATACATTTTCCCAATAATGTAATAAATGCTACCTCCTGTTGATGTAATAGCTTTTTCCTGTTAGCACGAATGGGTTCTATTACATTTACAGGAAGGTAAAATCATTTTTAATGATAAAGTGATTGGGTAATAATCAGAACAACTACAACTTTGTTATTATTATACAAAATATAAGATTTTGTAAAGGAGCACCCCCCACCTCATTTCCCTACCTGGGGATTATGTGAAAATCAACCTTACTTTCAAATTTTTGCAACCCAATGTTACAACATTCATTGTTGGCTTGTGCGTTTCTTTCTACTACTCTCTTTGTTGTTTTCTACTATCACAGCCAACATCAGATCTCGTGCCATTCATTATATTTCATACTTTTTGCTTCCCATTCCTCTCATTAGTGCCTTCTCTCCTCTAAAGGTGTTTTCCAAGTTTGTGTGCGTCTTTGTGTGTCTACATAAATGTCTATACAGTATGTGCATGTGTGTGTGAATATGGTGTACTGGGGACTTAGGGGAGTCAGTATAAACAGCAACAGCAATTATAAGACTATAGAAAACTGGTTAAAGGCATTATTGCTTACTGAGTCCATCCCCTCAAAGAAGACAAACAACATTTTCAACATTTTAAAGCGACACTAAGCTATTTTGCATCGTGACAGCTCCAATTGGCAGCAATAGGCAACTGTCTGAAATATGTGAACTTCATTATCCCAGAAATCCTCTAAGGTGACGTTTACCAACCCAACTGGTCTGTGATGCTTCACATAAAAGGACATCAAAGGGATCAGTGAAGATCTAACGCTGTTGAGTAGTGACCATCCCTAACACCTTATAAAACATATAGTTGTAGGTAAGTAGGTTTATGTTACTGAATCGGTTTTCTTAGAATTTGTCAGATACAACTTTGTAATTGCCTCATGATTTTCTAGCCACTAGGGTCACGATGGCAACATGGCAAGCAGAGTAGCTCAGACGTCCTTTTCCCCAGCAACTTCCTCCACCCTTCAAAAATATTGTTCACATGTGAAAATACAGATTCAAAGCACATGGTTTGTGCACACATGTTGGTTTCATTTTTTTTTAATGTTATGTTGCACCTAACTGGTGATCAATCTCCTAATCTCCTTTACCCTCACTCATGAAAAAGACACCCATCACTTGAATGGGACAGGCAACCTTTTTATCCAGGGGAGAACCTCAGCCTCTCTGCTGAATCAGGAAGCCCCTGTGACAACCAGGCCCAGAAAGCCTCCTTCTTCAGCTTGACAACCAGCCCCCTCTTTGCCGGTGTCCACCAGCAGGTTTCCACCATGACAAGCACTGAGCAACTTTTGGCCACAGCTGCCAACCTCTGCTTCCATAACAGAAGTTTTGAACAGAGTCCATTCTGACTCCATGTCCCCAACCTCCTCCAGCATACAGGAAAAGCTTGGTTAGAGTGGGAGTTGAAATCATTTCATCTGATCCATCTCACCACCAGATGGTTATCAGTTTTAGGTTCAGGTTACCAGCTCCTCTACTCACTTGAGTGTCCAGAACATATGGCTTCAGGACTGATGAAATAACTAGAAAGTCAACCTTTTGCCCAAGGAGCTCTCGTACCATGTACAATTACAGTATCATCCTTGTGTACGAACATGGTGTTTGTTGTGAACAATCATTGGTTAGCACAATCCAATAACAACCCAACACTAGAATGGTTCAGATCTTGGAGACCATAATTCCTGATCATACTCCTCCATATTTCCCAGTCGTTGTCCCATTGTCCCTCTGGAGCTGGTAGGTGGAGCCTTCTCCAGCACCCCACTCACCATCTGCAAGAAAGCTGAGGACTCCAAACTGCTATTAGATGCATAATAGTCAAATTGGGGCCACCAGGACAGACTCCAACTGCTTAACAGCCAGCTGGGGACTCTCGTCCTGGGAAACTCCTGAGTAGGAGAGAGATCCCTCCAGAGCCTCTCACCCCCCTGCACTAGCTCAGACTCCTTCCCCCGCGAGAGGATTCGTTCAATGGGCCAAGAGCCAGTTTCCTTTGCCAAGGTTCATGTCACCTAGGTCTGCTCCACCCCAGCCCTTTGCATGACAGGCGTTGCAACCCCTACCCTTCACCTTGTCAATGGTGAGCCCAACATATCACATTCTGCTTCCAAAACATTACAATGAGAAATCGCCCGGATTAACTCTAGGGCATTGGCATGGCACATTAGGACACGGGGAGCATTGCAGCACTCTTGAACAGAATCAGCCTGAATTCAGACTAGTTATAGAGTGCTGGTTTGAAGGTGAAGCCCATCCCCTAGGTGCTGGTCAGGGGCGATAATGCAATAATGAGAAAACAGAGCAAGTGGTGCAGTTCCAGTTCTTTAGTTGAGTTAGGGGCAAGTTAGGGGGGTTACACAGTACAGCTGATGAATGGAAAAATAGAAAGAAAAATATTAAAGATAAAGATAATAAAGGTTGAAGATCAAAACATTTGCATAAGTGCTAATAGATTGCAATAAAGGATTATCAATTAGCGATAATTATAACAACACTGAGACAGGAAGGGTCGATAAATTATAATAAATTAAATAAATAATTAAATATTAAAATTACCATTATATACAGTATCTACAGGGGAGTTGATCACTTACAATAACTCAACAATTTCCTGGCCAGCTGAGATTTCTGGCTTTCTAAATCACTTTCTGACCCATACTAGATCAAAAACTCGCCACCCACTGGAATTTCAAGACACTCCAATCTGCTCCCCCACCATCTACTGGCATGTAGCTCAATGCGCCATTGTTGAGGGTGCTGTGCCAAAGACTTGCGCAGAAGATAAGTCCTATCCATCTTGTTGCAATTCCTATTGGTTGCCAATAGAGGTTGCCAATAAATGTAATAGATTACTGAACTGCACTTTTACAATTCTAAACAAATGTAACAAAGGAGGGTTTCTGGCAATGGGCACAAAGACTGAGAAGTATGTATTATAAGAATATTTGTTACTAGGTTCTGGAGAAAGCAGATAGCGGATAGCAATGCAGATCACTATGTGTGCTTGCAGTCTCTCTAGAGTAATCCAGACTGGTGCAGAGCTGACACACCTTGGTAACAAGACCTCTGCAGGATGCATTTGCCAATACAAGGTTATTATTGTTCCAGGGAAGTAAATACCAATCTATTTAATGACATAATGTATATTAATTTAAGGAGAAGCACGGTGGCTCGGTGGTTAGCACTGTTGCCTCACAGCAAAAGGTCCTAGTCCTAGTCCTAGTCTGTTCAGAGTTTGTATATGTTCTACCTTATTTTGGCGGAGGTTTGCTCTCACAGTCCAACGTCATCATGCAGGTCTGGTTGACTGGAGTCTCTAAATCGTCCATAGGTGAGAATATGTGTCTGTCTGTCTGTGTTCATCCTGTGATGGACTGGCAACCTGTCCTAGGTGTTTCCCTGCCTTCCTCCCAATACCCGTTGGGATGTTTGTCCACATCAAGTACAGAAATACCGCAATAAAAGCTACAGCCTTGTGGAATTGTGTCCTTTAACATGAGTGCTATAGTAGCCTGATGAAGTGTTTGTGGGTCATACATGTCCCACAAAGAAAAGTGCTGCTCTTGTTGAAAATTTCAATGAGGAGGTGATCATCTGAGGGCCCTTTGCACAAATCCACTCTTCATTGTTTTTATATTTTTTGTCAAGTTTGAGGAACATGACAAAGAGTTCAAGGTGTTGACTTGGCCTACAAATTCCCCAGATCTCAATCCGATCAAGCATCTGTGGGATGTGCTGGAAAAACAAGTCCGATCCATAGAGGCCCCACCTCACAATTTACAGGACTTAAAGGATCTGCTGCTAACGTCTTGGTGCCAAATACCACAGGACACCTTCAGAGGTCTTGTGAAGTCCATGCCTAGACGGGTCAGAGCTGTTTTGGCGGCACGAGGGGGACCTACACAATATTAGGCAGGTGGTTTTAATGTTATGGCTGATCGTGTATATAACATAATCATAGCAATGTAACAACATACACACAAAATACTATACCTTACAATGTTATACTTTATAGATCCCTGGTGCGAAATTTCCTATTTGTCCCTTCCACAGGAAGGTCAGAGGTCAGGGTCAGCTACAGAACAAGTGTCTCGTTCAAAGACACTTGAGCATTGTGGATACAACATCAGAGCTAGAGCTCTTGATAAATGACTAAATAGCTGCTAATTCACAGGGGAACTTGTAAAGGAATTTGTAAAAATGTGTTTTTTAATTATTTATAAAAAAATATATATATATTTTGGCTATTTTTTAATGTAAAATAGAAATGACAAAAAAAGAAAGTATTTTGCATTCAGGAAATATGTCATTTTTGGAATAGTTGTTAAAAGTTTGTTTTTTTTAGCTAATTATTTGCTTGGTTTACTTGACACAGCTGTTATGGAGCTCAGGGGTGTCACAAATAACCTCGGCCTGGACAATCCTCAGTTGACATCACCCTGTCAAGCCAAGTGAGCCTTAAGTTACAGTCAGTTTACAAATACACGCTTGCTTCCTGACCACGTTCTCTATCAGTACAGTAAAAAGGAGCTGGAGTTAGCGGTTGAGTGAAATGATTCTCCACAAAATATTCCACATTATCAAAGGAGATTTGCCATTCAACTCAGTGAGCCATGGCAAATCCATATTTGAGACACATCAAACACACACACAGCAGAAATCACAGCAGAGTGCTTAGAGAAGTGTGTCACAGGAAGGAAGTGTGGGAGATGTGAAGTTGAGATGAATGGGAAAAATCATATAGACACTAGAGCTGGGTGTGTTGAGGAAACCAGTGCGACGGTGGTTTATCAAAAGTTAGCGGTTAAGACATTTTTTATGTGATGAGTGATTATATAAATAATATATATAAATATATAATGTTATATATATTGACTATCAAATAATCCCTACAATTTAGGGTATGATAGTACCTGGCATTGTACAGATATTTACTTTTAATGCTGCCATGTACTGTACACTGAAAAAAAACACTTTTGGGGATAGTAAAATATATTGAATTAACTGTCATAACTTCTACGTTGTAATATTAAGATTCAGCGAAAAGTAGAATTTTTTAAGTAAAAATACAACTTTTATTCATGTAATAAATAAACTGTATGGGAAGAGTAAGTTTTATTATAGATTTACTCATACTATTTAAATGTTTTATAGTCACTGCACATAAACCTAAAAATACTAAGTACATTTTAATCAAAAAGATGGCCTGTTTGAACCCGCGCATGCGCATTTGGACAAGACAAGATACCGCCAAAGACTTGAAGAAGAAGGAGAAGCCAAGCCGGTAAGTTATTGCCTTTCTGTTTTAGATTTGTGATAATATATGGGAACGTGTACATTTTGATAGTTTGATTCTTGTTTGCTTGATGCAATATATGTTACTGTTCATAATTTCCTTAACGTTTAGTCACATAAACTCAGTAACGTTTCTCTACTGTTAGTTAGCTATCGTTAATGTTACCAGATTAGAAAAAAACAATCGCGTCCACATGTAAATATGCAGGAAGGCTGCGCTACTTATTTCACTTCTATAAAACTAAAGCCATAAAAGTTGCCATAAAGAGCAAGGTTAGTCAAAAGCAGAGAGGAAATGTAGTTAACATTAGCCGCGTTCGCTCAACGTCTTCCTGTCAGGGGAACATTAGCGTAATTTATCTGGTGATGATTAAGCTCCAGCTGCCTATTTCAGTGGGCAAGTTATTTAAATGTAGCAAAATGAATGTAAAACATGCTGGCTAGGCCAGGGTGTATGCTGACTATGAAAAAAAAACGGTCAAGCCGTTCTTATATGTATTGAATATTGCGCAGCAAGTATCGAAGCTTGTTTGCACATAAAGGCAATGTTTGAATCATGTTGTATCAGACGGCAGTGCTAGTGTCAGCCACCTTGTTGCTAACCTTGTTGCTAACCTTGTTGCTAACCTTGTTGTTACACTAGGAAGGTCCGACCAGTCGGGTAAAGTTGCCTTTAGTGGCATTATGGAAACAATTTCCATTACTTAAATTAAGCATTTAATTCAGTATTTAATAAGTTTTTATTTTTACGAACATTGGTTCATTTTTTGGAAAACGTTTCCAAAAGTAATGTAGCGGATGTTTGAGGTATTTTGTTCTTCCTCTCTGATATTTTAAGTGTCATTCCTATTACTCAAACAAGTGTAATTTGGTGGAAATGTTATATTCATGAAGTTCATCTGTAATTTATTAGTTCAAAAAACAGTATCATAAACATATGTTTCTATCAACAGGAAGCAGAACAGTAGAGTTGTGGTATCACATGTCGGAGGAGGTAGGAGGAGTGATTGGTCTAACGGCAAGTAGAAATCTATGTATGCATGATATAATTGTAATTGCGTATTGTAATTGTAAATTGTGGCTAAATGTTTTAGATCATTGTTTTAATATCACAAATTGTGTCTATTCATTTACAGGGTGACCTTACTCTTAGGACGAGCCAATACAGTGGACAGTTGAGGTCTAGGGAGGAGGACAGATTGATGGGTTTCAACGCTGGTGTCATCAGGGAGAAACAGTAGGCCTTTTCACTTATGAGATGGTCATGCAAAAATTGCAACTTCAGGACATCAAAACGTTTAGAGCTCTTAAAGCATTATAGATTGAAACATCTACACACCGGTCAAGGCCGTTCACTACCCTGCTTGTACTCAGATTGTCCTTGTTCATTTAAAGGTTGGGGTGCACTTCATACCCATTTGTCTAGAGATCATACACAAAGTGAACAGTTGGGGCAAATTGTTTCATTTTCATGTCTTGTATGTAATTCATATAGTTTTCACACAGAGAGGCAATATTTTGAACACCTCGGAGCTCATCTGAAAAAGCACAAAACTTTTTAAAGATTGTGACTACAGTACTAATATATATTCAACTTTTTCTTCACATAAAAGTAGGAAGCACAATCCTCACTGCCTTGACGATTTTAAACATACTGTATTTCAGACGTATTCAAGTCAGGCAACAGAAGGTAGTGGTTGGTTGGTAGACAAAAGTGAAGTTACTTCTGGTGAAACGCTGGTGGGTGAAGAAGAGGGTGAAGATTTAGTTAAAGTCATTGTTGATGAGCTTGGTTCCTTATTACGTAAATTAGACTGCATCTTCATTGTGCCTACTAGATGTATAGATTGTAGAGGAGCTTCAATTTATTACTTGTTCAGCATCCGCACCTGTTATCAAAAACATTGTCCATAACACATTAGAAAACCATAACTGCACTGTTGAAGAATTGGTGATCACAGATTTGGTAAATAACATTTGCCAGTTAAATCCTCTTAGTGCAGCCTTAAGTGAAGAAGGTCCTCTTGGCACAGCATACCAGAGAAATAGATACTTAAAGGAACATTTCTCTATTGTTGAACCATTAGAGTATATACTTGATGTGAAAGAGGGAAAGACGTTTCAATATATACCAATTTTGCAATCCTGTCACTATTTTTCAGAATTTGTGACATTCAGGAGAAGGTGTTAAAGAGTACAAGACATTGTGGTTCTTCATGTCAGTATACTAGTTTTCGTGATGTTTCCCACTTCAAGGAAAACAATTTTGTATCTGGAGAGGAGTTAAGACTTTCACTTCTACTTTACTGCGATGATTTTGAAATATGTAATCCTTTAGGAACCTCTAGTAAGAAGCAGAAGGTAACAGGTGTCTACTGGGTGTTGGCTGATATTCCGTCTGTATTAAGGTCTACATTATCATCAATTTACTTAGCTGTTTTGTGCAAGGCAGATGACGTTAAGAAATTTGTCTATCCTCGAGTGCTAGAGCCATTATTAAGTGATTTGAAAAGCTTTGAAGAGGATGGTCTTTTTGTGCCCTTTTTGGGAAAAATCATAATTGGCACCTGTATTTTCTGTGATTGCCGATAACCTTGGTGCCCACTCAGTCGGGGGTTTTGTTGAAAGTTTCAGTGGGTCACACATTTGCAGATTTTGTGTCGGAGGACAGGAGTGTTCCCTGGTAGAACAAAACGGCAACACCAGTTGGACATTGAAGCAGCATTGGCTAGTATCACCCATAGCCACGGAGTTAAAAGGCATTGTGCAATTACTCTTAGATCATTTTCATGTGACAACAGGTTACCCACCTGATGTACTGCATGATTTACTTGAGGGTATAGTACCTGTGGAATTGGAATTGTGTTTAGATATCTTGATAAAGAAAAAATATTTCTCTCTTGAAGAGCTCAATAGAATCATCAAACAGTTCCCATATAAGTGGAAAGACAGGACAAATTGTCCCCAAGGTATACCACCAACCTTTGCCTCCCGCAAAACCATTGGTGGTAATGCACATGAAAACTGATGCTTGCTGAGGCTGCTTCCACTTATGATTGGCTGCAAAGTACAGGACGAGGAACAGGCATGGCAATTGTTGATGACACTCAAAGATGTCGTTGAGTTGGTTATGTCACCTACCCACACAGATGAAAGCATTGGTCACCTAGATAGCCTGATTGCTGAGCATAGACATAGATTTAGCAGTCTTTTTCCACAAGGGAAATTGATTCCAAAACACCATTTTGTAGAGCATTACCCGCACCTCATTAAAGTATTTGGTTTGTAGTGAAATTGCAAAGTAGATGTTTCAAGTTGGAGTCCACAAGCATAGTCAAAGTAACTGAGCAGTCACAACTCACTGTCATATAGCTACCCGTTGGCTACCTATGCAGTAGAAGGCATTCGAATGGTTTCTCTGAAACACCACATCTGCTTTTCAAACTAGGTAAAGTATCACTTTAAATTGTTTGGAACCGGCTTGTGCCTTATTGTCATGTAACACCTTGTCAGGACTTATTTGTGTATTTATTCCAGATTTAAACTTGTTTTATTGAATACCTTTTCTAATCTGTCTAGAGCATACATTAATCATAGGCTGTTGTGGGGAAATGTATCATTTGCTCTTCTCTTATTGAATCATGTCTTTGTTCTTTGTTTTCTCTTGCAGTCCTGCTTGCCCAAGGCTGTGATGATGTCTGCCCCCACTCAACTACATGTTGTTATTGAAGAGACTAAAGTTCACAAGTTAACCCTACCAGATGGAATCCCTAGCACTGTAGACAAACTTTTGGCAGCTGCACAGGATCATTTTCAACTCCAAGGGAGTTTTACTGTTATGTACATGGACAAAGATTTTGATGACCAGTTCTTCACTCTAACGTCAACAGATATGGTTAAGGACAATGAGGCTGCTGCTTCCTCCCCTCCAGTGTCACTGGATCAGTCTTTCCAGGATGACAGTTCTTCAGTTAGTTCATCTGACACCATAATTTTACCACAGTCCCCAGAGTATCGATCAGAACCATGGCCAACTAATTTTGTGATACCCACGTTTTCATATCATGTCGAAATGCCCCTTCAAGCAGGAAATAAGGCTTATGAAAGTGATGGCTCACTCCTTCAGAATCCAAGCATAAAGTCTGACATACTTGAGAAACTTGCCGAAGCAATATTCCACTACACTGCCTATTCCACTGGTCTTCAAATACTGGCAGTTGTAGAAGCTCTGATAAAAAAACACCCATGCCTCAGGGAGCCTGGAACCTCATTTTCAGGCATGTACGGGTGGCAGTTAAATACAAAATGGCTAATTACCGTTCTAAAATGAGAAGGCCTGAAGTACCTTGTCCTGAGCTTGATATCAACTCCTTGAAAAGGAAATCCCCTGGTAAGAAACATCCTGCAAAAAATTGCAAGAGACCAAAGAGCAGAGGTGAACTACCTACCTCCACATCCAAGTGGAGAAACTAGCAACAGTCTGGAGATGGAGAGACAGGAGCTTCTTAGCGAAGTAAGGAAGAAGAACAACACTTTGGTGATTCAAGAAAAAATGGCCAAAACGCTCTCCTGTTGAAGGCATGAGGTTGTAAGTGATAGTCCAGCTGCTGATGCCTTCAAAGAGTGATGGCCTGCTTTGTTTTGTGAAGCTGAGGTAGGTGAATCTAAAAATGTTACCTGCTCCATTGGGCACTAACAATAATTTGTTTTTATTATCCATATATATATATTATGGACTACTGTTCCTGATTGAACACATGAACATAAATAAACTTGAAACGCACTTCTGTCAAAGTTAAAATTGGAAGCCATATTTGTGTTCCTCTTTTTGAGTTGATCATTGTAAAAAGTCCTAGCTTGTTCATTCCACCATTAATATGTACAGGGTTTAAAACGCCCTATACAGAATTTACCCTCCCTTAATTTTGCATCAGACGATTTGGTCCAGTTCCTGATGTTGTACTTGTGAATCTTAATTCAGATCAAGGAGGAATTCAGGAGGATAACTACAATTTCCCTGGAGCAGAGCTTCATGTACAAACTTGACTACTACACACCAAAACTTACTGCCCTGATGAAGGCCAAGGGAGGTGTCGTGGGGACCAACTGAGTGGAGAAACTGAGTCAGGTGTGCTTGTTCAAAATTGTGCTTGTTCACACTTTTTTGCTGGGAGACGGACCGACTGTCTCTCACACACACACACGCACATTGCCCCATGCGTACACATATACAGCACAAATCCTGGCACTCGATAGCTTCTATGCCCCTGCATGCTCCATCTTTCCACACATGGCTCAAATCACTGCTCCTTGCACATGACGGTTCATTGTGTATGAATAATGGTTCAGTATTGACACAATATTAATCTGTTCGCAGAACCAAAGCATTGAGATGAGACGTGAAGCTGTTATCCGCAGCCTAATACTGTACCTTGGCGAGAAAGAAGAGGAACTTGAAGATTGCCTGGTAAAATATGATTTTTTTTGTTATGGTTTAAATGTTTTATGTGTTATCATTTAAAGTGCAAGATAACCCTAAAGTAAGAAAGGAAGGCAGGTGAAGGGATGGGGATATTCCGTTCAGTGATGGCCCAAATGGTACATTAAAAAAGCCAACAAAATCTTCAACAAAGTCATGCTCTGGGGTTACAAAACCATTGGGTTTCCTGGCACTGTAAAAGTGCAGAGGCACATAATTTATGGCTGAGAGCAACATTCATTCGTGGGTTACAATCTGAAGTACATCCATCTTGTGCCATGTTCTACAAATGTTTTGCTAATACTGGCTCACTGTAAAAAAGATTTGACTCAATTTAATGTAATCTGAGCTACGTTTAATGATGGTCATTTTTAGCACATGTGTTCGTTCTGCCCTGATAATGAAGTAATTCTAGTTTTTATTTGTTTCTCATTAGAATTGTCTTCATTTTTGTTGTAAATTGTATGCAGGAGGACAGCCGCAGTGATGCCATTCAACACATCCTCAAGATCCTGGTTGTCCATGGTGATGATGGAGAGGATCCAGTGGATGTATCCATTCTTCTTGAAGGCAAGGAGTTGTTGCCAGGATGCGGCAGTACTGCTAAAGCTTGCACGCTGCTTATGGGGCTGATTTATGCCCTCAACCTTGCATACCCCCCAACACTACGCTACACTTTTGAGGTGTTTCAGAAACGTTTCCTAGCACTGGATGGGATTAAGCTGTCCGCAAAAGTACAAGCTTTAAAGTTGAAGTTACTGTCTTAAATGCTATCGCCATGGCAAGTACTGTACAATCTCGGCTGCTGGTACACCCCAACTCACTTCTCCATCTTGCAAATGATTGTAACAACTTGCAAAGACACTGTCAGCTCCATTGGACCCTCCACTCAAATACAGCAGCTTGTTTTACATGGACGTTATATGGACCTTCCACTGTCCAGACAAACAGACTTGCAGCGGCCTTCTTCAGTTTTGACTCTCCAGAAAACTATGTTGGATGCGGTCAAATATGGCCAGGACTTGTTGACTTTGAAAAATATATTGCTGTTTGTAAGATGGTTTAATGTAAAAATAATGCTTGCCTTTGAGTTCAACTTTGGAAGTTTTCTGTCTGAATTTTTTTTCCGTTGTATGTCAACTAAGGCACCTGGTCTTTCTGTCACTGATGTTTATTACGGATACAAAATGTTTTAATGCATTAAGGTTTTAATGGCATTCTTAAAGTGCACTAGTCCAGAGTGCCGGTTTGAATGTTGCAATTGCACAATTTTAGAGGGCTGTAAGGTTTTAATTGAATATTTGAAAAGCACCATTCCACCATTTTATTTTATATTTTTGATAAGTTCATGTTGGTACATGGAGACTGAATTGTTATACAGTCATACTTGACATACTTTATACTTTTATAGTCATACTTTACTTTTTCAATAGAGCGAAAATGCTAGTCATGCCACTGTTACATTTATGGCTGCTTAAACAAGATTTCACTAAAATAAGGGCCAACATTCAGCAACGAAATGCCCTGATACAAAGTGTAACGTTGACAAAATAAACAGTTTAATTGTATTGTATTTTAGTTGTGTGATTTGTGATGAAAGTATATTAAATGCATAGAGAAAATTTTTACATTTATTTGGAAACATTTAGCAAAAGAAAATTAGCAACATTTACATAATTATAGTAAGTAATATAACTTCATACAACTAAGTAAAATTAATATGTCAAACAGAAAAAAATACAATAAAATCTACTTATTTACTTCATCACAGTAAATATTACAGCTATATAAGATTTACTTAATATTTTGATGACAGCGACAGAAAAATTAAATTGACTTTACTTAATTTAAATAAATACAACTTAAAACTTAAATATAATTAAGTAACATTTACTTAATATCTTAATTTTACATTTTACTCGATACTGGCAAGTAAGTTGTACTTGATATTACAGCAGTAAAATTTACTTAAAAAGTACTAGTGCAAATTGTTACGAGGATTTTTATTATTATTTTATAAGTTATTTTTTTCAGTGTATGTTGGACTTTAAATGACCAGATTAACTTCATATGACCAAGATTTTGTTATTTCTAAATGTGTTGTTTTGTTTTATACAGTGTGGGAGTCATTGCTTTAGCTAGGGTCAACAAAATTAGTGCCATTCCAATGACTAATGTAGCCCAGTGTTGTGAGCGGTGAGCCAAAAGCACCGATGCACTTTTGTCTTCATGCGATGAGCAATCCTGGCTTGTACACAATATGTGTACCCCCCAGGTTTATATTCTTTGAGTGAACTGATATTGAGCTTAAAGATACTAACACTGGTCCAGGACCTGTATCTTGGTGACACTAAGCTAACAAGTGTTACAGTATTTATCTTATTTTTGTGACAAAATGAAAGTCCCTATGATATATAATGATGGCATTTGCTAAAACAGTATCATTTATTAAAATAATAAGCATTAAAAGCATATCTTGATGACAATGCATCAGCGATATCTCCCACAGACATGAATTGTACCACATGTATAGAATGCCTCTGATGATGCCCTAAAGGCCAATATCTCCATGTCTCGTCAAAAATTGTAATGATGCCCCTGCGTTTTTTTATGTTTTATAATACAATGTGTTGGCTTTGTCCAGGGATTATAAAATGTATTTTACACAAGGATAAAGTCAGTAATAAAATCATGTTATTATCTTTTGGATTGGCTGTTAATATATTGATGAACAATTCAAGGGCCAGCACTAACACTAGTCTGTTTGACGCATTCATATCAATCATATCAAGGATCCATTCTCAGTTGTTGCTCTAAATAAAGCTGAGAAAATGGGATGTCAGTCTGTTTTGCCTCCAGCAATCCTTTCAGATTGCCTGTCTGGCAACGAAACAGACGTGTTTACAACAACAGCCATGTTAGTTCCTGTGCCGCACATGGGCGGCACAGGACGGGCGAGACTATTTGTTGGTTGTTACTAGCGGCTCTGGATGGCAGGTTTTTGATCTCTGACCCATTTAAGTCCAGGCACTGCTGGTGATGAAGCATGCTCACAGGAACAGCTTAACACTGACCTGCACTCTTCATAAAAACATGTTATTAATGTGGATAGGTGAATCGGGCCGAGCCACGCCACATGGCTCACAACCAGCGCAGCTTCACAATAATGCAGATCCCGGCTGGCCATCAAGGAACAAATTCATGGCCAATGTATTTCATTCTTTTCCTTGCCTAATCCCCTCCACACACTCAAGTAGAGCGAAATGTTTACAAAAAAAACCACAAACACAAGCTCTGGTTCCATTCCTTGGAGTTTGTAATGAAATTTTCCATCTCGTTTTATTTTATTATGCCATTTGTGTCCTTTGTTTTCTGTAAATCACATTGGCAAACCTGTCAGTTAAAAGAGTTCTGACTTGTTCAGACAGGCAGGAGATTGCTAAATTCAATTTAACAGGGGACTAAATGGCGGGGTGGGTGGGGGGAACAGAGATAGACAGACAGAAAAAAATAGAGTACATGGGTAGATTTATTTTTATGCATACATTACGCTGGAACAGGATGAGAACATCGCTCTGCGTTTGTATGGTTAATGTGGATGTGGGACGTTGAGGTTGGAGGTCAGCAATCCTCTTTGTGTCAACAGGAAGTCTAGCCTGGCTCAGTCTGCCTATAGGAAGCAGATTACAGCTACAGGGATACCATTACCAAGGTCAACCCTCACTGAACCTGAGCTGAGGAGGGAAACACCATGCAGAGGCCTATAGAACAACTATTACACAACAAATGGTAATAATGTCATGAGATGTTTAAAATGATACCGTTGTAGCATTTTTGCCAGAAACATAATAAATTATCCAGTTAGGTGATGTCAAAAAGTTAGAATGGTTAATGGTTTTAATTATTATTATTATTTAATTATTATAAATTATTTTTAGCATTGGTTATATAATAGGCAGTTATCACCTTATAGGCCTCTACTGACATCCTTAACATAATAAATTATTACATTATTGACTGGTTTTGTTGAATCGCCATTTTCGGCTAAATACTTTTATAACATCAACCAATAATGTCATAATGCTCTTTAATAAATGTCTTTTAAATGTCTTTTCCACATCAAATAGGAAATGAGAGCTCTAGCGTTTCTGTTCCCTGCTGTTACAGTTTATGTCAGACAGACATAAACTGCCCTACAGCCTGCCCTACATTAAGCAAGAGTCACATTGGGGAAGCAACGTTTTTGCCATGTCCATCTTCTTGTTTATGCCATAGAAAAAGTATAATCTTTGAGTATTAATATCAAGATAGATATAATTAACAACACGACAACTTTATATTTGAGAAGATGTTTATTTTGATGATTATTTTACCTTTGGCAATAGCTAGCTAGAGTTCAGGGTTTTATGCTAGTAGCATCTCTTTGTAATGTATCTACCTAACTAAAAACCAAACCAAAAACCAACCATATATGTATCATTTAGTTGTATTACATTATTACATTTGTTACTGCCTTCTGAGCTCACCACCTGCAAGGTGAAGGGTAGGGGTGTAATGCCTGCTGAACAAGGGGCAGGGATGGAGCAGACCTTGCTGTTGTGGACCTTGGCAAAGGAATCTGGCTCTCGACATGTAGAACGTAACCTCTCCGGGGGGGATGGAGCCTGAAGGTTGAGACGTACCAACTAGATACTTGGGCTCATTTCCAGCCACAGTTTCATGTCTGGACTCCTTGATAGGGGTTTTCTCAGATGTGGAGATACTCACTAGTCCCTGGCTGGCTGCTACACAGTTGGGGTTTGTCCCAGGGGGCAAAAGGCTCACAAGAGGCTCACAAGACGCTCAATGCAACTTGTGGAATTGTGGAGAAGAATAAGAAGACTGTTGTTTGCACATATGGTCACCAACTCCATATTCCTACTGGGAGACGTCGATGCTCATGTTGGTAATGACTAATGAACATGGAGGGGTATGATTGGGAGGAATGACCTCCCTGGTCTGAATACGAGCTGTGTGTTATTGGACTTTTATGCAAGCCACAGATTGTCCATAAAAAACACCATGTTCAAACACAAGGAGGTTCATAATTGTACATGGTACATTGTGCCAAAGGTTGATGACTGACTTTCCAGTTGTTTCATCAGTCCTGAAGCCATATGTTCTGGACACTCAGGTGAGTAGAGGAGCTGAGCTGTCAACTGATCACCATCTGGTGGTGAGTTGCATCAGATGGCAGGGGAGGCTGCCTAACAGGCCAGGTAAACCCAAATGTGTAGTGAGGGTTTGCTGGGAGTTCAGGTGGAGGCCCCTTTCTGAAATGATTTCAACTCTCACCTCTGACCAAGGAGGAGGACATGAAGTCAGAATGGGCTTTGTTGAAAACTTCTATTATTGAAGCGGCTGCACCACCAGCCTGACCTGGATAAGTGGACAGAAAATGGATGGATGGGTGGATGGCATTATTTATAAAGTTATTACATTAGAGGCCTCTACAAACATCCTGAAGCAAAATTCATCTCCATTCATACACTACCCCTATTTGCATGGTATATAGTTTGTATGTGTGTATAATGATGATAAAATGAAAAACAGCAAAAGTGATTTATTTCTCCATGTTATCTTATTTTATCTACATAGTATTTATGTCTCTTCATATGTCAGAATGGGACCCTGCATTGTACATTGACATTACTGAACATTCATTTTACATCTGTATTTGATGTCAGTAAATCATCGATGATGTCTGTGTTTGATGTCAGGAACACATTCTCAATATCAATCTGTTTCAGTCAGTCTTTTCTTCCCTCTCTGTTTCTCTTCTAATCATTCCCATTAACCCTTTCTGTCTCCATCTCCTGAAATCCTGTCCCAGTTTTGATGGGTTTTTATCATAGAGTGGTTGGGTTTGAGTGGCTAGACAGGATGGACCAAGTTATGGCTGAATATATAGAGAACCCTAAATACAAATCACACTTCAGATGTATACAACATAATAACAAGGAGAGGAGAGAGGCGGGCAAGACTGCAGATGAAAAGAGAGAATGAAAGGAGTTAAAATCGCTTGACTGAAAGAAGGTGAGATGTCAAAAGTAGCCTTGGTGGCAGCAGTACTCTAGAGGCTTCTGAAAGGAAGGTCACCACTTCAAATCCCTAGACCAGCTGGGAGAATGCAGTATAGTACCCCTCTCCCGTCCTTCAGCAGCTACATTGCTCAAAGAAGCAAACCCACAACAGCTCAGTGATGAAGGACAGGATCTGTAAAGCAATTCATGCATTACAATCTTGTCCTTAAGGAAAGCATTGACCCCCAAACTGCTTCTCTTTGAGGAAATGCATAAAGTATAGTAGATTGCGGCGCTGTGGCTGGATATAAAAAAAAGATAAAATCCATTGTGTTAATTGTCTAATGAGAGGAATCGTCAATCTTCCTCTTTTTTCCTTTTCTTCTGTGCTCCCTCCATCCCTTACCTTCCTCTCCCTGTCATTTATCAGCAGCGCTAATCGGCTGGTTCCTCCTGTTCTGGCTGAGATATCTGACAGTGATCATCTGTAGAGCCACTTAACAGCACATTTAAAGGCCCGTTTAAAAGTCTATTGTCGCTAATGGGGTCCGGCAATAAACGCAGAAGAGAATTAACTGCATTGTTTATTACCGTCTCTTTATCCCCCATTCCCATTTTCCATTGAACAGGCTGCTGTTGGAACGGTGGGAGAGAAAGCGAGATGGAGGCGGGATGCTTGCCTACTACATTGAAGAATTTAGTAATACGACGGACAGATCAGGTGGATTTCAGCTGTTTCACTTCTACCTGACACAGGGAACTTAAACCCTATTAGTTCTTGATGAAGACGATCTAAGCGGCGCACCATATATGTATTCAGGCAATACCAAAGCATACATCAGTTTGCAAAAGTGACCTTAGAAAGAACAGCGTTTTCCCTTGGCGTGAAGTTTATCTGTGTGGGCTTTGTCTGGCTGCACATCCAGAATCACAAGAACGATCACCTGTTACCTTCCTCCACTCAGAAAACCCATTAACCGCTATTTTATTTTATTTTTTTTACCTTGCATGTACCAAGCCAGCCTTAAGAGTGGGAGGAATACCACTGGTTTAGGTGATGTTGGGCTGGCCGGGGGTTGTTGTTGTAGTTTTATTACAGTGTCAATAGGTGGAATACTGAGCCATTGCAGTACATGTTTTTAAAGATAACCGGGGCAGATTGAGATAACCTCTTGCCCCAGTTCCCATGCCAGAGGCTTTGGATGAGAGTATGCATTAGGTGTTTTATTCTTTGTGTGTGTGTGTGTGTGTGTGTGCGTTGTCTGGCGGTGTAATCAACAGGAGGATTTCAAGGTGACAGCTCTAAGGTCATCGACCATTATTGTATATTATTGCTACCAGATTTCAGTGTGAGCTTTCCTACCCAGCTCCTTTATCAACATGTCACCAACAGTATGGCTGCATCTGTGTGTCTGTGTGTGTTGGTGTACATCACACCAAGGGGTATTTCTGTAATTGTATCCCTAAAGCCCTATTGTCACAGGACTAATTTAACCTGGGGCCCTCCAGTGATTTGTAATAACTGTGATGATTGTCACCAATTTTAATCTCATTTTAATCTGCCATATCTGCAATTAAAAATCCCTGCACAAGTTACCGATGTTGTTGTGGTGAAGATAGTGGGCCCCTGATTATACTCATCCTGTGTCAATCCAACAATTCATTTCAGCCATAATTTGTTTTTGGTTGGGGGATAATTCGTCAGTTACCACATAGTACTAGTCCCATACAAATAGTCCCAATAAAATGTTATTTTAAGAGCATCTTGCTTCTCTAATTCAACACATGGAAACAAAAAAGCAAAAATATGTTGAAACAAAATGTTGAGGCGGGATGTGAAAAGGATCAGGATCAGTCAAAAGTGGCCATCAGTGTAAATGATGGGATAGCAGTATCTGTTAGATAAAGACAGTTTTATAAGATGGGAGGAGCGTAGAGGTGATTTTGTCAAAATGTTGTATGTAATGACATGGAAAATTAGCTAACAAGGCAAAATTCTTCACAGATTCCCCCTTACCCGTACATCTCCGTACCTCACCATATATTTGCACATAACAGCAAATGTTAGTTAGCTACTGCCAAGAAAAACTATAAAACTGAACCATATCTGCTTTACTTTCAAGACAGGATAAGAACAAACAATCCATTATGCAAATCAGTCCTCTCCTTATTTCCAGACATTAAGTGTTTCTTTTTTATCAACAAAGCAGAATAAAAGTATTGTGACGGAGCTATTGCATCAATTGAAAGCTATTTACTGATATTGTGCCACTGCAGTAAGCAGCAGAGCCAGTCAGCCTGCTGCAGCAGCCGTTTGAGACTAAGATTGCCAATGTGGAAAATAAAGACGAGCTTTCAGACAGGCGGGCTAAAGGAGAGGCCCCATCTCCTCCCTTATGAAAAACATTTTCAAATCTATTATGGCATGATGGCTCCCATAGCCAGACAGGTTCTTTTTTTCTGTTTTATTTGCAATATATCAATATTGCGACACAGTTTTATTAAATCTTGAACTATAAGGGGAAAGCACTGACCCTTGAGTAACAATTTCCCTTTTTCATCTGTAAACCCATTAATACATATATATATATATATATATAAAGTAAAAGTAAAGTATCTTATGAGATTGTTGCAAAAACTCAGAAGACATCCAAATTTCCATTTCCTTGAAGGCTGCTCTAACATTCTTTGTTTTGGCCTCCAATATGTGAAGTATATGTCAAGAATTTAGGAAGGAAAAAGCAATGTTTGCAACATAAATATTTATAAGAGCTTGCACGGACAGATTTCTGCAGAGATAGTTATTTTTGCTTTTTCAAGCTGCTCCTCGACCAAGTTTGGTCTTTAAAACATTTCAGCTCCTGTATGGATGGAAATACCTTTATTGTCTGACTCGAGCACTAGCAGGCCTGATGGCCACCAACCTGTTGGCATCTCATTGAGTTGTTCTTCCCCCATGGCCCGACACATCCCCTACCTCCTAACATATCGACCTACTTCCCTCAATCCGTGTCCATTTCATTGACTGGCTGAGGAGGCGTCAGGCTGGAAAAGGCCAATTGGTCTTCATGACGAGCCAAGGGAGATAGAGAAGGTAAATCTGTCAACAGGTCCATTCAATGAAGGAAAGTGCAGTGTTAACAGCAATTTCTATAGTGCTTAAGGCAAAGAGTCAGTTGCTGACTTTATTTGTTTTGTCAGTGTTGTATCATGTTTTTCAAAAGGGATGAGATTTTAAGGGAAGGAAATGATTTAACTGGGCATGAATATGTTGGTTTTTACACAGATTCCCTTTTCAATGAATTCATCTAATACCTCAAAGGTGAGCCATCGGCATGTATATTTAGTAAGTGGGGCAACTCTGATGGTATCCATGGAGACATTTTGCCATAATAAACAGTGACACGAGTAGTGATGAATAGCATCCTTAGCAACTGGGTAAAATATTCATATCTATATGCACAGATTGAGGAAATTGAAGCTACAGCATTGATTGCAAACATAATCCTTTTACACATGTGGCATATTGCTCATAATCCCTTATGATTTATTACTGTTGGGGGACTTACAGGAAGATTTTTTTTTCTCGAGACAGAAAAAAAGCATCATGTTAATCTCATGTCATGTGAAATTACTGTGACTTAGTAATTGTTCTTTAATAACAATAATGCTTCAATGACCATGAAAAGACTTCAAATGAATGTGAAACCATGGAGATGCTGCAGTGCTGATGTGTTTCCACTTAAAAGATGGAATGTGAGCTTGAGATATTGTTTGACATATCAATGGGCTCTTTGTGTTCTTTGCAGTTGCTGAAACTTTCTTTGTCTGCCACTTTGTCAACATACAGAGTGGCCCGGTAATTGTAACTGTAAAGTCACAGGTTCAATCCTCGCCACAGCCAGTCAGCCTGTCAAAGTGCTCTTGTACCTTTGCTCCAGGGCTGCATTTCCTGAAATCCATACATATGTACTTTATATGTATGTATTATATGTATTTCAGAAATCAAATCAAATCAAATCACATTTATTTGTATAGCCCTTAATCACCATTACAGTCTCTAAGGGCTTCACAGTGCCCAACATGTGAAAATAATAAATGATTAGTACACGACAACCCCCAGCCTTAGACCCTCACAGAGGACAAGGAAAAACTCCCACAAAACCTTATTGAAAAAATTGGGAGAAACCTTGGGAGGGGCTACTCAGAGAGGGATCCCCCTACCAGGACGGTTGGGCGTGCAATAGATGCCGAGTGGCAAGCAGAGTATACACAATATATGAAAGTTCATTTTGGTGGAACATCCAGATCTGTTGGGGCGGCATCACAGCAACAGCAACTCAGTCAGCGTCATCATAGGACTAGGGGACCACGCAGGTGCCAACTCTGCCCAGATAGGAGAACGCAACGCCTGCTCAGTCAGCATCGTACTAGGAGGGGGGACCACGCAGACGCCAACTCTGCCGGGCTGCAGCCTGGAACAGATAGGAGACACACCCACACACACCCATACACACACTCTCACTCACACAGACAAACATGACCAGCGTCAGTGGACAGGAGCAGGTAGACCAGGAGAATAGGACATGTAGACAGGATGCTAGTATCCATCGGCAGGACCCTGAGCTAGGATGAGCTAACTGGTCTAGCCTTACTCTGAGACGAGACTGAGCCACTCCCTCAAGGCTGGTCAAATGACAGAGAGAATAAATGGGTTTTTAGCCTTGAATTAAAGACTTCGATAGAGCCTGCCTCTCTGACTGAGGCAGGCAGACTGTTCCATAGATAGGGAGCCCGTTAAGTAAAGGCTCTGTTACCTGCAGTTTTCTTTTTGACTGCTGGGATAGACAGGTAGCCAACGTCCTGAGATCTGAGGGCATGTGGTGGTTTATATGGTTTCAAATCGGATAAATAGGACGGTGCCATCCCATGTAATGATTTATATGTAAGCAAAAGCACCTTAAAGTCACACCTGGCCTGAATTGGTAGCCAGTGTAATGAGGATAGAATGGGAGTTATATGGTTGAATTTCCTAGTTTTGGTCAGGATTCTGGCAGCAGCATTCTGAACCAATTGTAGTTTTTTAGTGCGCCCAGTAGGTAAGCCCGAAAAGAGAACATTGCAATAATCGATTCTCGATGATACAAAGGCATGTACTAAAATTTCTGCGTCTGCCTCTGTTAGCATGGGTCGAATCTTGGCAATATTGTGAAGATGGCGAAGATGATAAAACGTTGTTTTAGTGATCTCCTTAATGTGCAACTCGAATGAGAGGGTAGGGTCGAATTTTTTACGTATGGACTCTGGGAGATAACACAACTATCAAAGTTGAGAGTACTATTCTCAAATAAGTGTCTATGTCTAGCTGGTCCCACAATCAGCATCTCAGTTTTGTTGCCATTAAGAAGTAGGAAGTTTAGGGACATCCAATATTTGACCTCTGATAGGCAGGCCTCTAGTTTTTGGAATTGGGTGTTATCGGTTGGTTTGACTGGTATGTAAATTTGGGTGTCATCGGTGTAGCAATGGAAGTTAATGCCAAATTTGCGAATGATGCCACCAAGTGGTAGCATATAGATAGAGAATAGCAGTGGTCCTAGGACAGAGCCTTGTGGGACACCAAAGTCCATATTGCAACACTCTGAGGTCATGTTGTTGTAAAAGACGCGATGTGATCTATCAAGTAGGTAAGACCTAAACCAAGAAAGGGCTGATCCCCGGATACCAATATAATGTTCAAGACGGTTCAAGAGTATCGTATGATCAATTGTGTCGAAGGCTGCGCTCAGGTCAAGTAGCAATAGTGGTTGAGTTGGAGTCAATAGCTAACAAAAGGTCATTTACCACTCTCATGAGTGCAGTTTCGGTCGAGTGAAAGGATCTAAAGCCAGATTGGAAGGGATCAAGTAGGTTATTTTTTGACAAAAAATCTGTAAATTGACTCGCTATTGTTCGTTCACGTAATTTGGAGAGGAACGGCAGATTTGAGATTGGTCTATAGTTCTGGAGTACTTCGGGGTCAAGGTTCGGTTTTTTCAGTAGTGGCTTGATCACGCTGTTTTAAAGGCGGAGGGCACAGTGCCAGTGGAGAGCAACTGAATGATCATATAGAGAATGGAGGGTCCTAGGATAGGGAAAACTTCTTTAAGCAGTTTAGCAGGCAGAGGGTCTGGAATGCACGTCGTGGATTTCGAAGACAGAGTTAGCTTTGTGTGAGAGTCTAAGGAAACTAACTCAAACTGTGAGAAAAGAGATTCAGCCCGGGAAACACCAAGTGGACTTTTCAGGGGTGAGACGGCACCACCAGTAGAGAGTGTACTGGTGATCTCATCTCTAATCAGTGTGATTTTCTGACTAAAAAAAGACATGAAAACATTTGCAGAAAACAGAAAGCTATCAGAGGGGGAGGGATTCCGTGTTAGTTTAGTAACAGTGTCGAATAGAAATTTTGGGTTGTTTTTATTTGCACTGATTAACCTAGAGAAGTGTGCAGTTTTGGCTGACGAGAGTGCACATTTATAATTTAGCAGGCTATCATTCCAGGCAGGCCGGAAGACTTCAAGTTTGGTCAATCGCCATTTACGTTCTAGTTTTCTACAGGCTTGTTTAAGTGCACGAGTGTCGTTAGTAAACCATGGTGCAAATTTCCTAGCGTGGTGTTTTCTAGTGACTAATGGGGCGATTGAATCTAGCGCGTTGGTAAGGCTAGCGTTTAGTTTGTTGGCGAAATTGTCGAGCGAGCCAACATGACCAGAGAGTGGTGCGAGGAAACTGGACAGTTTTTCAGATAGTAACGAGGCCGTAGTGGCATTAATATGACGGCTAATACATGTATCTTCACACTTTTGGCGTGGGACGATCAATTTGATTTCAAATTTAATGAGATAGTGATCAGATAGGGCGGGCACATAAGAGGAGACCACTAAGGCAGAAACAGGAATGCCGCGGGTCAGAATCAGGTCAAGGGTGTTGCTGCCATGGTGGGTTGGTTCATTAACAAATTGAGTGAGGCCGCAAGTATCAATAAGATCTAGGAAGGCCTTACTGAGAGGATCGGTGGGATAATTCAGATGAATGTTAAAATCACTGATAATGAGAATATTATCAGCTTGGGTCACTAAGTCCGAAATGAAATTGGAGAACTCTTCTAAGAAGAGCGAATAGGGTCCAGGTGGGCGGTAAAGTACTGCTAGGTAGAATGACAGGAGATTCGTAGCTGTAGGGCGCAGAGTCAGGACTTCGAAGGATGTAAATTTGTTGCTCGTATTGGGAGTAAGACGGATAGGGTAGGGTAGGGTAGGAAGGGTAAGGTAGAAGGATAGGGTTAAATATCAGGGCAACACCCCCTCCTTTTTTCGTCTCCCGGGCAACCTGAGAACTAAGAAAGTTTGGGGGAGAGGCTTCAATTAGAAGCAGAAACTCATTTGGCTTTAGCCAGGTTTCTCAGAGACCCATCATATCTAGATTATGTTCAATAATCAAATCATTGATCAGCAGCGCATTTGTTGACAATGATCTTATATTGATGAAGCCCACAGTGAGGCGTTCGATACTGCCAGAATTTTTATCAATGTTAATGGCAGTATGCGTGGGTCTAATTTCAATTAAATTGCTGTAATTTACTGTGGGTCGGTAGGAAATTTGACGGGTGCGGTGGAGAAGAAGAATTTGTGCAGAAACAAAATTATTAATTACACTATTCATTCGAGTTGCATATTAAGGAGACCACTAACACAGCATTTTATCATCTTCACAATATTGCCAAGATTCGACCCATGCTAACAGAGGCAGACGCAGAAATTTTAGTACATGCCTTTGTATCATCGAGAATCGATTATTGCAATGTTCTCTTTTCGGGCTTACCTACTGGGTGCACTAAAAAACTACAACTGGTCCAGAATGCTGCTGCCAGAATCCTGACCAAAACTAGGAAATTCAACCATATAACTCCCATCCTATCCTCATTACACTGGATACCCATTCAGGCCAGGAGTGACTTCAAGGTGCTTCTACTTACATATAAATCATTACATATACAATACAATATATATATTTTGGTGTATAAATGGTGTGTTAAAGATACAAATCACTCCATTGATTTGTAAACATGACATACTGTATCTTTCAGAGTTCAGACATTTGTTTCGCTTTGTCATGAGACTGTTTGATCATCATATATTACTACCGTCATTTTGAGACGTATGTCATTACTGTAAAAAACAAGAACATCAGATTTGGCGGGAAATTGTCTGGGTTGCTTTACGGCAGAAAAAGTAACATTTTTAACATTTTTATTTTTCAATTCAAACACACTTTATTTAACTATTTTAAGTGAGTAGTTTCAACTTGACATTAGCTCACCTGGTCAGAATGCATACTGACTGCTATTAAGTAGTGACATACTCTTTGTGACAGGAAATAATGGGATTTATGGGAAATATATAATATATTTTGAGAAACATAAAATTAACCTTTCTATTTCCAGTGCCGATCTTTTATCATTAGCCTTAGATTCCCCTATGCTGCCTAATACAACTCATCATGACATTATCATCCTCCCATGTATGCTATTATTTTGGACGAAGAAGAACAGCCACCAGCACACCTCAGGCAACGTATCACTCCAAATCTCATAATCTCACACGATTGAAGTAAGTTAATGATACGACTCAGTTTTGGCCTTTTCAATTATTGCTTAAGTTTAATTAGCCCCCCACCATTCTGTCTCCCTTACACACACACACACACACACACACACCACATCTCTTATTTTAGTTGTCCCTTGGCATGACTGTCAGAATGAATTACACAGTGGTGTTTTTCCAGCGAACTGTGCAACAACTCCAGTAAACTAACAATCGGTCGAGTCCTGGGAAAGACTTAGCAAGCTGTCATTGGCTATCACGGCGCCGTCACCAACAGTTTACCGCTGGGGGTCTGCCAGTGTGCCAGCCAACTAATTGTCTGGGTTCCTTTTACCCTGCGTGAAGTAGCTGTACGGGGGCAGTTTACTGCAACAGGGTATTTCAGAGAGTGCCAGGTAGGAAATGATTTTCAACTACTGCCCTGTGTTTCATCATGGCAAATCCCAAATCATAAAAGATACTGTTACACATCTCCTCTGCTGCTGCTCAGCTACTATGCAGCTCATTTTCTACTCTGTGTGTGTGTGTGTGTGTGTGTGGTTTGGGGGGGGGGGGGGGGGGGGGGGCTCTGGCTGAATAGGTTGATGGGCAAGAGAAGGTGTTTTGAGGTATGACAAGGTCAGAAACAGATGCTATATGGAGATTTTTAAGCATCAATACAATAATAGCCTCAGTCTCATGCCGGTGGTACTGTGCGAGTGTTTGTTAAGCTTATAAGCTTAAGACCTATAATTACGGTAAACCCTATTGCTTCCTGTTCCACCTCCTTTCACCATGTGCCATAGTCAGAAACTCTGAAAGCTTTAGCTCCATTTGCACTGGGAGAAGGAACAGCATCCTCTTCTTGTTTTGTGCCGTAAAGCAATCTCCCTTCATTTACAATAATTCTACAAATATTTCAACATTAATGTGCCAATGATGTATTGGTGTTAAATGTTATACAGAGCTCATTTAAAGGGTGAGAGGGGACAATAGCAGGGTGAGTGCTAAGCTGTTCGCTACGCCAATGTTTCATTGTCTTATAAGCATGGAACCTGACAGGGCTTCTCCGTGACTCCGCCTCCTTCCCCTCCTTTAAATCATCCCAATCATCCCAATCATCCTTTAGTTTGTTTTTCTTTTCCCTCTTTGTATTCTTTGTGATTTTAATGTTAAGCGTCTTTGGATATAAGAGCTATATTATTATTATTATTATTATTATTATTATTATTATTATTATTATAGCTTTCACCTAAGATGATTGTATTGGGGTGTTGTTGGAAGCCATTCATAAGGAGCAAAATAAGGCTTGTGCACGTGCACACGATTTCAAGATGATTGAGGGTTTTACAAATCTAACAAAAAGACTGCGTATGCATGTTTCATGTTTTGTGCGTACACAGATTTCTACACTTAACATATTATACATTTGGCCCCTGGCTGTAATTCTAAATCCAAAAAGCAAACAAGTCCCCAGTTGCCAGCACTGCCATCTGAGGGCCAGCCATCCAAAGACAGCCGCTGCCTTGTTATCTGAGCTTTAATATTCTTGGTAGATTTGATTTTTATTTGAACAAATTCACAGTATAAGATTATTTCACTAAAACTCCTTTTGCACACACACATAATTAAACATGAACATGTTTATTTTGAGAGCAGTTGGGTGATTAGCGTTATGGTACTCGCTGACATGTTGGCAAAAAGGATTTTAATTTAACTGTTTTACTTTTGCTTGAAGTTTTTACACCATGGTTACGCTAAAATGTATTTTTCCAACTCATCATTGCTGCTGGCTTTCCTCATGTTGCATCATGACTTCTGGATCAACCCTAAAAAGAGAAATTATTTCATTATCAGCATAGCCTGTAACTAAAACACATACAGTAGGCATAGTGGTGTGCGTGTTCTAGTAGAATAACGACAAAACACAGGATACGTATCCTGACACTAAAGGCAGTTGCTCTCCACCAACTAAGATTAGAGGTAACGTTCGGCGTAAGGTGAGGTTTTGGTCATGGTTAAATGAGAAACTTATTGAAAATGAAAACTTCACAGTACCAGTAATTCACAGTAGAAAACTTCTTTGCGTGAGTTGGGACTTGGACCCGGGTCGTCGGAGGTAAATGTGTCCAGCCGTCCACCACCCTGACCTCCACACCCTTCCAATCTACCGAGCTGTTTCAATGTCAAACTACCGTCTGTCTCCTCCACAGAGGGAAATGTATTTCTCTCACTATGTATTTTTGACACCTCCTCACCTCCTCCTCCTCCTACAGCTTACAACACCTAAACGAAGCAATAGATTTTGTTGAAAATCCCCCGGCAGCACTCTGCAGTTATATAAGCAATCATAAGATATACATATTTCTGGAAGTTTTGGGGAAAATAATTTGCGTGCAAAAGTACCTTAAAAGTACCTTTTAAGGTAGTCAATGAGTAACTCACCTCATTTTATTCGGAACTCTACTGTTAGTAGTTTCCTTATATCAAGTAATCTGTAATGTATTAGAATAGGCAGAAGTGACGTCAAGTTTTGCTCCTTATTATTATTGTTATTGCTGTTGAAATTAATTTGACAATTAAACATAATGAAATAAATAAAATTAAACACAAACAATATACAAAGCACTCCACCTGTGGTGATCCATCCCATAACTATACAAATATAGTGAACACCATCTATCTAAATTGTAGATCCTATACATGGTCTAATAGTTTTTATTCAAGATGATGAAAAATAAATTCAACCAAAGTGTGGGAAAAGTATGCGTGGCATTTTTTCAACTTGTTATCGAGCTACTGTGTACACATTTCAGTTAGGATTAGCGTTTCAGCTTCAGTTAAACCTGCTCTGTGCATTCTGGTATTTCACATTGAATTTCTCCCCGAGCCGATCCCTATCTGAGCTGCTCAAAGGAGAGCAGAAAGAAGCACAGTAATGGAAGATGAGAGAGAAAAACAAAACAATGCAAAACGCTAAACCGCTCACTTTTATTTTCCATTAATGATGCTGAAGTAGGAAAACATTTCCATAAGCATTAGCATTTAGAAGCATAGCAGCATAGAATGAAAATACAAATTACTACTACTCCTTTAATTCCTTAAAGTCTGGCAAGAGAAAGCATGGCTGTGTTTCCACAGTAAATAAGCTGAATCATGAGGGACTACAAATTTCTTTTTTTATCTGGACACAAACATTACCAGGGTTCAAATTGACTATCAGTGCTCTTAATCACATTTAAGCTCATGCAGTATCACTCCAAACACAGGAAAGCTCTCGTAAATACAGTTTTTAATAAACCAATCTGACATTCAGTAGATATTAGAAATATACATCAGTTTAAAATGGTTAGAATTTATCTGTACAGTGTTTTTCATTATGATAATTGAAATGATGGAATGGAAACACAAATGGAAGATGCAAAAGGGAAGCTCAGACATTATTAAAGAATTAAATAAAACAGCAGAGGTGGTTTAAACTGCTGCACCTCCGAAACAGTATATATATTTCTTGTTACCTGCATGGTGGCCCCTTTCTTTTTCATAGAAGCCATTTTCTGTATGCCATGCTGACCTGTATGCCATTGTGTTCTGTCCCTGTTGTGTGCTCCTCTTTTGGGAGAAAGGACTAGGTGAGTTGGGGGTACCCTGTACATTTGCCCACATAGTTGACCTGTGTCTTACACACCGTGGGTGCCTCCACCTGCATCCTCCTCCTAAGCTGCACATGCATGCTTGTGCCACGTTGGTTGAAAAAGAGTCTATAGAAGGGATTTCTAAGGTCAACATTCATGTCAGCACAGCTTCCTCCTCCACCCAGCAGGTCCAGCAAATCAATAGTAATTACTGTGATTACATTGAACTCCCAATCTGAGGTGTTCAATTACACTTTTGCATCAGTCAGGTATCAGGACATAATACTTTTTGTCTCTCCTCTGCTTCTATTTGAGGTGGAGCAATTCTGTGCGTTGCAACCATAAAATCACAGAATTAAAAAAATCCTGTCCAGAGCATCAGTCAGGTTGGAAAGAGCTCTGCCAAAGGACAATCGATGACTGCCTGGATCCAGAAAGAAGAGGTATGTTTATTTTAAAGTAAATGGTTCAATCTGTCCTGTTTGTTTTAGTTGACATGACGCCATGACACATCATTTTTTCACTTCCTCAGGACTCATTCTGGGAGCAGCAGTGCTGCTACTGATCTCACAGGATGTTTTATTTTGTGTAACACCACTGTTGTTTCTCTGGATCCAAATGTGCCGACACAACAACGATGTTGCAGGTTCCAGAGGAGGGGAACCTGCTGCTGACTGAGAGGACAGTCTACCTTGATGGCATCCAAGATAGCATGAACATAAAAATATGCCAACACGCATGTTAATGCTAGGTGTTTATACAGAGAAGATATGTTTTTAAGATTGAACCTGGCTCAATATGACTGCCGCCTCCTTTGCCTTTTAACATTTTATAGGCATCACTCAGTGGTAAGCAACTGTGCCATGAATGTGCTTTTCACTTACGAATGATTGGTGTTTATCAACCTACTCACGTAAGTACGAGGGAAATCTGTGTCCAAATCCAGGCCATTAATAAATGAGGCCTGATGTCTCTTATGATGTAAGATGAGTTTTGTGAATGCTTGGTAAGATGTTCTTTCAACTCAGTTTTAAGTCATGAACTGATTATAAGTTATGAAGCTAATAGCTCTAAATTGTGAGTTGAAATTGACAAAGCTCTACATATACATTGAGTTAACGATTAAAAATTAGTTGGTTTCATTAAATTGAGAGTAATTGTGATGAACTTCACATCACCATAAGTCCCTGATTTAGCCTCAATATATATATATATATATATATATATATATATATATATATATGCATTCTTAATATCATACCCCATATCTCTAAAACTATATTTCTTCTTCCTATATTTCCACCTCTCTCCATCCATCCACCTCCCCCATGCTTTTCTTTACTTTCTTACTTCTGCTGCTCTTGATGCTGTTTTTCATTCAGAGGAGTGTCTTCAACCTTATCGTCACAATTCACAGTTCATCAGTGATTGCCTGCGCTCTGCCTCCCTCCTAGTACCTGAAACACACATACGCTTATTTTTCTCTCCGAGATGCGCCATCTGTCACACATATATGGATATCCAATTATTATTGTTTTTGTCCTTTCCCTCTGGTCCACAATGTTTTCTGTCTCTATTTTCTATTCTGTTTTCATTCCACTTCTGCTTTGGGGGGTTACAGAAAAGATTGAGATACAATTAGATTGCCATCATAATCTCCTCTGCCTTGGCCAGGCTATGCTTGGCTGACACTGTGTGTGTGTGTGTGTGTGTGTGTGTGTGTGTGTGTGTGCTTCTGTGTGTTCGTGTTTGTGCTAGTTGACGAGAGTAATTGAAAAAGACGGTGTCACGTGTGCAGTGTCTCAACAACTTGTGTGTGTATGTGTGTGTGTGTGTGTGAGTGTGTGTGTGTTTGTGCTTGTGTTTGTGTTTGTGCTAGTTGATGAGAGTAATTGAAAAAGACAGTGTCTCGTGTGCAGTGTCTCAACAACTTGTGTGTGTGTGTGTGTGTGTGTAGAAAGGTACTGACCAAAATCTAAGCATGCCAGTAGGTACAGCTATTGATTATTTTCAGTTTTCAATAGTGTATTAAATCTTAGATATTCAAATAACCTATACTAAAAACATATTATTTCACTATTTTAATGTGATCTATTACTTTATTCACTTACAATTAAATTGTGTCTTTAAGAATGCATCTATTTTTGATTAAATGATTTGTTTGATTAAAAGAAGAATTAGAGAGATTTAGAGACCTCATGGAGCTTGATCATGATTTTAATGCAAACTTTTTATATATTATGCAAACTAAAAAATCGACCACATTGAAAACACTGAAACTGCTTCACTGAATGTATCTATTTTTTTTTTGTGCGCAATTGTGTATTAAGTTGTGTTAGAATGCAAAACAGGAAGATTTCACATTTGTCATGGTGCATCATTGTGCTTTGCAATGTGACGATGTCTTCGGATTTGTTGAATATTAGTTGCAACCATGATATAGAACAATATATAGTTGATGAAATGAAATGAATTGTATCCAAAGATAATCGTATTTTACATTGTAGAAATGGCTTTGTCCTCTAGTCTAGAATGATTTATGGATAAGAGCTGCAAAGTAATCTCTCAAATACATTTCATATCATACACACACCTCGTCTGAACAGTCAAGGTTTCTGTCCAACCCGTCACTCTTCGGCTCTCCATCAGACGCATGATGGAGCAAGCTCCAAATGAAATGAGTCCCGGCAGCCTGAAGCCTGAAGAACGATCACCCCTCTCAGTCAGCTTCCTCAGAGAGACAGAGAGAGTGGAAGGAGGAAAGGAATGGAAACGAGACATAGAATTGGGGGAAAAGGAGAACGAAGGAAAAGGAAGAGTAAGAAAGACAGTAAGACAGGATAGGACAGTGATGGAGGGAAGTAGGGTGAGGATATGAAAGTGATAGAAAGCAGAGATAACGAGAGGGAGAGCAGGGTTCACATGGTCACCTTTAAAACTAGCTGTACTCCATCAGCATGCATAGCCCATGAATCTGACTGGCAAGGGAGGGGTAAGTAAATGAAGAAAAACAGGGAGAACAGGGCTAGGGTTCCCTAAAGCATTGTAAAAACTAGGATCATCCTACCACCATTCTAAAGGTGCTACATTTTACCATAAATAAATCATCACCACATTGATTTAGAGACATTAGCATAATTATCATAAACAAATAAAAGAAGAATAAGAACATTGGCAGCCTCCACCGGCCTCTACACTGCAGCTTACATTGTGTGCCATCAGGTCAGATAAAACGGGAAAATCTGCAGGATTGCTGTACCGTACAAACAGGAAGTGCAAATGGAGCTAAAGCTTTCAGCGTTTCTGGCAATGGCAGCTGGTGGAAGAAGTGAAAGGAAGATGGAAAAATTGCTTCCAACATGTTGATCCTCTTCAGTAAAGGCAAAGATACCAGGGAGGGGAAGCAACATGGTTTATGGGAAATGTAGTCTTAATTTGGAGAAACACTAGCACTAACAATACCACTGGAATGAGATAGAGGCTACCAAACGTCTCAACCATAGTCTCATTTGTTTACGGTAATTACACCAAGTCATCACAATTAATGTGACAATGAAATATTGATGTTTAAAAATTCCGCACCTTTAAATAATGGAAAAAAGATTATGCCAGTACTAAGCCGCCTTTGGGAACCTTGGCACAGAATAAAACACTATGCTCAACCCATACAGAAAACAAACTCATTCCAGTTTGAATCTTTCTGCCATTTGAATCATTTGGCAGGCATTTCCCACAAGCATGCAAGGCCGCTATTCTTCAGTTATGTGTTTCAAGAACTAATTGACAGATTTGCTGTTCTCGGATTAGCCATAAAGCAACTCTCTGATCAGTTCAACTTAGGCCCTCCCGATTCTGGGTTTATTAAACACTGGTCTGACCGTGGATGAATTCTCACAAGGTGTTTTTTTCCACACAAAGGCCAATAAGTACATAGTCAGTGAGTTGAGCCAAGACAACAACAATGTCCTGAAAGAGATTTAAAAAGCATTTCTGAATCAATGTAAAGAGGAGCTAAAGAAAATGCAAAGATGATATTAAATAAGCAGTAAACCACGTATTACTACATCAGGTACATGTTAATACCAGCAAGAGTCAACAACATTAACATTAAAGAACATTTAAAGTTTTTAGCAGCTTTGGATTTGGAGACAAATTACCGCCAGTTCTGACTGAAGTAATATGAATGTAGAATTTTACTGCAAACCCCCACAGAGCAATCTCGCATCAGCTACACAAATCCTAACCTTCCATGTTGTTAGTAGCTATACAGACTAGTACTAGTACTAGTAACATAACATTTTTCTGAACTTTTCTTTGCCCTCTTCAGGATCTTAAATTGTAATGTAATTTCTCCTGAGATGCTGCTTCAATGATTGGTTGATGATGATTGATGGTGTGCAGCGGTCATGTAGAAAACCAGTTCTTAATGTCACCAGCAGCAGTATTATCCTGTGTGTGTGTGTGTGTGTGTGTGTGTGTGTGTGTGTGTGTGTGTGTGTGTATGAATGCTATAGGCAGTTGACTACATTGATCATGTCAATGACATGTAGTCAATACAATGTACATTATGTATTTGTCAATTTATTGGAGGGAAGTTTCTCCGCTCTAAAAATAGTGTGTCATTCCAGGAGGGTCGGCTTGACAAATGAAAACACTTTACTATAGTTCTGTTTCATTTTCACTATACATTTGACTTTATTCTTAATATACCCTTCCAGTAGAAATGATTTAGCAAAATTGAGTGACTGGCCAAGTATTGACTGTTTGAAAGAGTTTGAGACAGTGGTAAGCCACTGCAACATACCAGAGCCAATGATTGCACAGAAATCTCCTTGGCCTGAGAGAAACCAGGCCATAAGGCACTCAGGCCACATGTATGAGCACTAAATCAGAAATAACAACACAATTATACATTTACTTCTGTACATCCATTATTGACCATGCTGATTCCAGATTAGGTAAATTATCACAGGTGTTTCTATTGACAGCATCCAGAGCATCAGTTAAAATCTGCACATACAATAAGATATGGACTTTCTGTTTTCGTCAGTGTGCAAGGCCAGCACAAAGTAACATAGACACTCATGTAACACATTTAAAGTTATATTGACAGGTAGAGCTGATATGAGATATAAATGTGTATCATATCTGTCACATGAATGATATATATGTGATACGTGGTTCATATCCTCCTCACAGATTTTTGCCCTATGTCACCACACTTTGCTCTTTTCTTATTCTCTTCTCACACTTCTGCAAGCTTATTTCTTTGTTCTCTTATTAAAGATTATTCATAGAAAATAGTGGCATCAACAATGTGGGCAAGCATATTCAGCATTACATTATTATTATTATTATTATTATTATTATTATTATTATTATTATTATTATTATTATTATTATTATTATTTTACAGCATCACTACATTGGAGGATGTAACATCATCACAGAACGTAAATTAATCAATAAAATATATATATATAAAAATGTTTTCCCCATTTGTTATATGAGAAAGTTGTGGAACTGAAACTTGACTATGTGACTTCCATGGAAAACGCTAAAAGCTATATTTGAAAAAAAATAAAGCCATGGAGAAAAGGGTGGCATATCATAGAATGGAGTTTTAGTTCTACAAACATTTCTCGGAGGGAGCTAATATGAAGCCAAGAGCTCTTGCTTACTGACCAAAAAAATGCGATAGCCATATTGTTATCTAGCTAGTAAGACTAGCTGACTTTCTGAGTTCAAACTAGCCATACCAGCCTATGGCTATGTAGGTATATGGCATTCATGATCCTGGTCATGAATGACTGAAAAAAAGTCATTCTCATTTATATTTTGAATCATATTTTGAACAGAATTCCTTCTTTGCCATTCAAGTTTGCCAGTTAGCTAGCCAAAAATGGTTCTGTGGCTCCGCCCATTGGTTTAACTCCAATGAGGTTATTTCTGTGTGCAGAGCAGCTCTGTCGCCGAGAAATGTTTGTACAAGCAAAACTCCAATCTGTGGCAATAAGTCAGAGCAAGTATCAGAGCGATTACGCAATAATAATTAAAATACATCAAAATAATTAAGCTTAGAACAATATCCAACAGTACTATAGAATGCTAGATTCATGCTCATGGGCATTCATTTTCAGGAAAATACTGAATACTTCTCTATTTTTATTTTTTAACATTTTTGGCATTTTTGAAAATGGTCAAAATAAGAGATATTGAAAACCAGCACAATATATTATCTATCAGCACCTTCAATCCAAAAGTATCAGTATCGGCCTACCAAAACCCATATTGGTTGAATGCTACTGCTACCTATTTAGCTTCCCACAGTCCTCATTAGTAGACCATATCAGTGGATGGTGAATCCCTGGTGGTCAGCCAGGCAATTTGGAGAGTTTTTCCAACTGAGCTACAAGGATCATAGGCTGCCTGAGGGAAGTTTTGAACCAGTACATTTCTTAGACTGTGACCAGTAGTTACACATCATCTATGGTCATCTGTAATAATAATAATAATAATAATAATAATAACAATTATCAATCAATTTAATTTAATCTAAAGTGTGATTCTTTTCAAAAGTAGCCCATTTCCACTTAAATTCATTATTTGTTCAAAACGTTATAGCCTAATCCTAATTTCCATTTTCCAAATTAAATTCATTATTTGTTCAAAAGGCTTAACAACTACAATTAAGTCTTACTGCATATAACATAAGCAATTGGAGAATGCTTGGAATGCACTTTTACACACATACTTGTTTGTGTAGTTAACAAAAAGGGGCACCAAAGTTATGTTGCACATGGAAGTGAATTATTGAGGATTGGAGGATGAGTGTGATAATTGTAGCATTGTATTACAGTGCTGTTAATTAATTAATGAATGTGTCCTGAATCCACCCATAGCTGCACATTTACATTTAATTATGATATTTTGCGATTCAAAATATTTGATACATCAGTTGATACATACATTGAGTATCTGAAATTCAGCCTGTTCAGTCCAAAAGTTGTTATGAAACTGCCTTTTAATTATCTTTTGTAATGATCATTTTAATGCTTTATTCATCATCACACCCTGAAATATAGAGAAATATAGATGTATTCATGAAATCCAGGATGATGATGATGATGATGATGAGGATGACTGGGAACAGCATGGTTTGTCCCTCCTGCCAAGACAAAGAATTTATTTTTCATTAAATGACAAATGCTGAATACTTTAATCTGACAAGTGAATTACAGAATTCAGAGAAGATCATGTCTACAATCCTTCTGCCCTCTGTGATTAAAAAAAACACTTTAAACATTTCAAGATAAAACAGTTTATCTAGGCACATTTTATGCAAACAAAAAGACTTATAAGTACATTCCGTCCATCTAATGGAGACTTAAAAAAGTTTTTTTCTTATGTTACTCTCTTCTAACAGAGGGGCTCTTCACTCCCAGCACTCGGCAAAAACGACCATGAGCTACAGTACTGCTCTCCCAAAAGCAGCCTGTGGCAAGGTTCAAAATCTTGACAAGCATTTTTTTTATTATATCATATATCATATCATGTCTATCATATCCTGCTATCTGGTCTACCTGCTAGACAAGCTAACTGCTAGCTGTTTTGCCAAGATGCTGCAGTTTACATCTCTCACATTATTCCACTATAACTGACATGTAGACAAGCATTTTTATTACAGCTGACTAATTTAGAAGTTGAGGAGACATACCAACTGCCTTCAAGTCAGCGAGAGTCCCTTCTGTTCTCAAGAAACCTACCGAAGGCAAAAATACACTCTGCTAAAGCTGCTTTTGTCTTTTCAGTCATCATCCCCCTAGATCAATCTGCTGTTGCCTTCTGTACCAGATGCTCTTCACCACTCTTGCTGACCTGATAATCTCCAGATCTGCTCTTTCTATGATTTGCCTTCTACTTGGCAGACTATATTTATCAGGTACTGTGGAGGGGGGCTCTGTCTTGACACTGTCCACTATCTCCACTGGGGTTCCCCAGGGATCAGGCCCTTGCATTTAATCCAAATCCTTCGTGCTGACATTCAGGGCCATGTAGAGATGTGCACCCCCATACCCCCAGGCCATGGTCCAGTCCTTCACCTCCATTCTTCGAGATCATGGTGTAGTCCTACACCCCCATACCTCCAGACCATTGTGCAGTCCTACAACCCCATACCTCCATGCCATGATCCAGCCCTACACCCCCATACATCCAGGCCATGGTCCAATCCTACATTCTCATGCATCCAGATTATGGTCCTGTCCTACATGTCATATCTCCAAGTTGTGGTCCAGTCCTGTGGCCTCATTTATAAAGGTTGCTACGCACAAAAAAGTGGCGTTAACGGGGGTGAAATGTGCATACGTATATTTTACCGCAAACGTCGGGATCTATAGAAAAATTCTATGCGGTAAAAGGTGCGCACTTCTACGTATCCTTTCACCCATGCGTAGAGCTAACCGCAAAGTTTTAAAGGCACGGGAATCAGCGACGCCCGATGGGGAGATCACAAAATAAAGCTCAGTCCTCTTAAAAACAAAGTTTTATAAGTGTGCTTTCACAGGGTTTGTGGTCTGTTGTATCTGTTAAGTCACTACTTAAAACCTATTTTTATAAAAGGCATTCTCTTAACTCTTATTTTATTCATTATTTTACCGGGCGGCGCCAGGATGAAGGGAAATAAAACTCATTGATTTAACCATGCAATAGCCTCAGAAATGCTAAATAACAACAACATAATGCCACTGTTCAAAATCAAAGAATACATTTATTAATCAGAGACTCACATAAGAACGGAGCACTGCAGAGAATTTATGAACGATAAGGATTCTGTCAAAATCAGCAGGAGGAGGAGTAGAAACAGCAGTTTGCGGCCTGTATGTCTCTCTCTCTCTCTCTCTCTCTCTCTCTCTCTCTCTCTCTCTCTCTCTCTCCCTCTACAACGGGGGAAATGGAATTAGGGCTGAAAGTTGTATTTACAACCACGAAAAGCAAGCAGGCTGAGAAACCGAACTAAGTGACGTGTCTGTCTGTCTATCGATCTCCTCCGCTCCGTTTCAGTGGGCTACTATGGACGCCCCAGCATACACCTATGGAAATATTTTTCTATAGATACATAAAGCTTAAACATAGGGGGCAAAAATACAACTAAGGGGCTAAGCATATTTTACTCTTGCTCCTCATGCTCAATGTTGTATAACTTTTAAACTGTTTTAAAATTGTTTTTATCATTTTGTTTATCATCAGTTTGTCTCCCATTTTTATTCTAAAGCACTTTGTAACTTTGTTTTGAAAAGTGCTATATAACAAAAGTTTATTTCAATTTTTATTAAGGTGTGCCGGATTATTAGAGCTTGTGCGGTTCTCCACAATGTGGCACAGATCCTCTACTGAGCCCCAGACAGTAGCTACACCTTTACGGTGCTCAACCTCAGTGATGAGCGCCTCGATCTCGCACTCCGCAAATTTCGGCTTTCTTGCAGCTGGCGTCTCTCAGTCTTTCCCTCATTGATAGTCCAACAAAGGCTTCTTAACAATGTCGGCATATTCATGAGCTATTTAGCATTGACCATTTATGGATGATTGTGGGATGACACTAGGAGGAGTAGTGGGAGGACACTGGGAGGAGTACACGAGCGCACAACTCACCGCAGGTGGGTATTTATAAAGAGAAGACTGCGTACAGGTGTGTGCCGCACGGTTTTATAAATCAGAATATTTTTTTTGCGTTAGTAGATTCTGAGGTTTGTGCGTACGCAATGTTTTAGGATGGAATCTACGCAAAGTTTTATAAATGAGGACCCAGGTCATCTCTCCGCCCAGTCTCTGCTCTTATCCCTCCTGCCACCCCAATGGTGGAATTACCTTTGACTTCCCACACAAATCAGAACATCACAGTCACTCCACATATTCTATTGAAAGCTAAAACCTCTTCTTTTCCATAAGTACCTCATATCACACCCACTCTCCTCTACTCAGTTTAATCAATTTATCTTAAAAATCCCTTCTATCTCTCTCCTTGTATTTCTTTTCTTAGTGCTCCTCTCTTACATAGTTATTCTGTGGTCACAGGAATATTGTCAGGGGACAATGGCTCCGACCTTTGACCTCTTTTCTATAGGCTGCTTATCATTTTGGTTGTTGGGGATTTTAAGCTTATTCTGTCGCACTCAAGTTCCTCTGGATAAGACTGTCAGCTAAATGCCTAAAATTTAAGGTAAGGGAGAAAATTGCTTTGCTTTCAATACATATTAAACATGTTGCTTATGAATACATTTGAAAAATGTATGCAGATTAAAACCAAACTATTCTGACATCAAATTCACCCCTGCAATACCATTGACAACCCTAGTGCAACAGTTTTGATCAAACAGCACACAATATACTATAATGCAAGCAGTCCATAACCTGGCAAGACATTTAGGTTGCTCTTGAATAGAGATAATGGCAACTAAAAGAGAAAATTATATGATTCTGAATACGTCAATTTGACACTGCACCAAGTACAAAAGTATTTGTGTTGTCTACTTGTAAGTGCATGAAATAAAATGAGGACACTGGGGAGAAGTAAGAGCAAATTAGATGTATCTGAATGCTAAAAGTATGATGAATGGAGCTGTCGATGAGCCAAGTGGAACAGGGGACAGCGGTATCGATACCAATGTATTAGGGACAAGCCAGTAAATCATTTCCAGCGTTTTCACTCATATCCATTCAGATTAATCAGATGCTTGTACTGCTCACTGTGCAAGATCAGTGGGAGTAGGGGGATGAGATAATAAAGAGCTAAAATTTGAAACAATTGCAATAAAAGAGTCCTGGAAATCTTAATTGAAAGACTGAAGATATTTTGTATGGTATCTGCAGCATTTCGCTACACAATACATCGGTGTGGGAGAGAAATGTGTGTGCTTATGTGTGTGATCCAGCATCTGATCGGGTGCTGGGAAGGTGCCCATTTAAATGTAGAGTTTTGGCCTGTGTGGAGATCCCCTGGGGAACTCGCCTGCATCACTCCTGGCATTAAGCATCACAGGATTTCCATAATGTAGGGAGGGATTCAGACCAGGTAGACCAGAGCCAATAAATCACCCTGTAAGAACTGGGGAGATACAGGGAGACGCAGAGAGAGAGAGAGAGAGAGAGAGAGGGGTGGGAGGGAGTGGGGAAAGATACAGAAAAGAGAGAGATAAACAGAGAAAGAGAGGAAAGAGAGAATGAGGAAGAATACGAAAAGGTAGAGAGACAGGGCGAGAGAGAGAGAGAGAATAATGTGAGGGGCTATTGTGTGGCAGCCAGAAATAGCTTGCCATCCATTAAGATAAGCATACCAAGCACTCCCTAAGACAGATGCATGCTCCTTCTGAGTCCCAGTGTATGTGAGGCCTGGAAAGCTCCTGTCACAATGTTCCCCTTTATGTCTCTCTCAGAAAGCCTATTGCATAAATAGGGGATTAAGCGCATTCCTCACAGGCCCCATGCACCATCTGCAAAATCAAAACGTCCTTCAATGGAGAGAATCCCCGCACAGTCCCTAAAGTTAGGTATTTATCTTGTTAGGCACAATGGAGTAAAAAGAGACAAGGTACTTAAAAAGTGCCTACACTGTATGCTAGGCCTCTAGCCTCCCCGTGGGGGTTAGCATATCTGATCATTTGTAGCCTGCAAGATAATCAGTTATGCACAAAATGAACATTTACCTTAACATCTTGGATCTAATTGCACTGAGGTATTATGTGAGAACATTTATTTTTTTTGCTGTACAGTAAGCAGCACCTCGAGGATATAACCCTGTATTCAGACCAGAAATGACACAAACACCTAGATGACAGAGATCATTTCACTTTATATGAGAGCTGAACAACTGAGACAAGTTGTGCATTCACACTGAGCAACTTGGTTGATGGGTCTCTGTCTTCTGAACTGTGGGCAATGCGAGACGCTCTGATTGCATCTATGTATAGGTCTCATGCTGGTGTTGTACCTTCATAGATGCAATTTTGAATGGGAATGTATTTTATCCTGCTTTGGCTTTAATAACGTTATATTGTTTTGAATTAACATACTGTAGCTAGCAAGTGCTAATTAGGTAGCATTAATCGAAACAATGCTAACTAACCCTAACAAACCCCATAAAATAACTTCAGATCTTACCATCAACCCCCTACAAAAGATGCAACCATTTCCCAGCATAATTTTTGAGGTGTTTATTCCTGTAGTCTTTCAAATAAAAGTTGTAGAGAACTGTGAAGCTTTGAGTGGCTTTAATCAACTTATCGTCCATTTTGCACTTGCCAGGTGGAGCTATTACATCGGCAGGTAAACAAGTAAGCACGGAAATCTGATTAACTGTTGGCTGCCGATGAGCACAAAACGTTCATCCGTGGCCAATGTTTTCCTTGGCCAGCTTTTCTTGGCCAAAAAGCTTGTTGACCATACACACATCAGCCGAGTTTCCCTGGTCGCTCAACTCCATAGGAAATGAATGAACTTCCAGTGTCTTGTTGAACGAATACACAGAGAGAGAAGAGAGAGGGAGAGAGAACATTTGGGGGAGTTTAGTGCAATCCCATTGGCACTACAACCAGATATAGGCTAATAGACAGTAAAATGGTGATGAAGTTGCATACAGTGTAAGATAAGATTAGATGAAACTTACTGATCCCTGTGGGGAAATTGGGTCATTGCATCAGCGACACAGCAGTAAATGTAAAATGTCCACAATGACATACTAGAACATGTTAAATAGAAATGTTTGAAAAAAGGTATGGATAACAGCATTGATATATTGTGTAAAATAGCAGCAGACAACAACTGAAAAAATCTATATATGCAACACAAAACAAATGAAAAGACGATGAGAACATGAAGAAAAACTATATGTACAAATTGCAGCATTAATTCATGATGTAAAAAAAGTGCTGCATTCACATTAGCAGGTCTACAGAAGGCCGTACATGTACAGAAAGTGTGCATTACTAGTTGTTCATCTTAGTAAAAACTCCAGATGGAGGAACCAAATATATGGAAAACTGATAATGCGCTCATGTGCATTGTTGTCTGTTCGCATTAAGATTAGTTTAGGTATTAGGAAATTAATATAATCAATGGTCCTCACAAGTATAGTAATACAAACATGTGTGTGTGTGTGTGTGTGTGTGTGTGTGTGTGTGTGTGTGTGTGTGTGCTAATTCCATTAACCTTACCCATCTCTCTATCTCTTCCTCCATCCCTCTCTTACTAATTCCTCAATCCATCTGTCTTACTTCCTGCTAGTAAACAGTCCAGAGCAGGAGGTCATGTTCTGCCTGCAGTCAAAACCATCTTCAGCCTGATTATATTGTTTGGACATGTGATCACATATCCAGAAGGTACCAACGCCCCCTTAGCAACGTCCAGGAAGCCCCTGTAGCACTGGTTAAAAGTGTGGGGTACCTCTCATACGGCCATATGTTATCTATATGGAATCATCAGTTGCACTCATCCTCATTTACAACCTATTGGAGCATTCTCTTCAGGGTCTGACTGAAGCACTCTATGAGCCCGTCGGTCTGGGGTGGTAGACTGAGGTGTGAAAGTGGTGAACCTTAAACAAACTTGACACATATAGGCCATTACCCGGGAAATAAAGGGGGTCCCCTGCACTTCCTGAGGCGGGGGGGTGGGGGGGGGGGCGCTTTGTGGTATTGGGTAGCGTAGCCGATGACGATTACGGTAATGTACTGGTGACCCCTGGAGGATGGGTGTAACCAGCTCCATGAGCAAGTTGATTTTGGAGTGGGTGACTACCAGCAGCTCCAGCTCTTCTCCGCGCCACATAATATAGGAGGTCGTTCTTGACCGCGAAGTACTGGCAGGGGAGCCTTCCACCTCTCTGCTTTCCCCCCCTTCACCATGACATGGGTCCAGCAGTTTTATAGGCGCCTGTCTCATTTCTGCTCTGGCAAAGGAGGCCTCCTCATACACATACCTCCAGTCCCGGGGGACTGTATGTATCTGGTCAATGGGCATTGGCTCATCCTGGGGGAAGGCAGTTTGAAGGCTGACCACTCGATTTCACTTGATTCTCTTCCTTCCTCAGCATGGACTCTCTCCACGGAAGGGCCAGGGGTTTCTCCTGCTGGGTAGACAATGCCGGGTAATATCCATCTGTGGCTTCAGAGCCTTTTGCCCCACAGCCCTCTGCTTATCTGCCACCACCTTGGTGCCGGTCAGCAGCTTGGGTACAGGCTACTGGCGGATGAGGCACAGCATCTGGGCCATCTGCACATTGGGACTATCCCTTGTTGGTAGCGCATCCCATGGAACTGCTGCGGCTTGTTCCCCTCGCAGCATTTTATCTTTCACAAAATGTCTTTGCATGAGTTCTTTCATTAAATGAATTTGGTGTAGCTGCTTGTTCCGCTGTAATCTTGAACCAGGGGAATAAAGAACTCTAAGGGAGGAAAAATACAGCATTTAATGAATACATTGTAAGTAAATCTGTGACTTACTGTAATATACTTTTTTGACTCAGAAAACAGCAAGCCAGCAGCAATGCCTTATATGGACACTATACGTATATAGTGAGTAGTATTCAGTAAGATTATTCAAACATTATCTCTTTTTTTTTAATGGTTTGGCTTTGTACTATGTACTCTTATCTCTTTGGATTTCAACTGATACAGTGACTATAAGGTTAAAACCTGGTGAGTCTTTTCTTGTGAATTGCATGCCAAGAGGTCTGAGTGGTACAAATTGCTGGAGGAAGGTGGTGTTGATGTGCTATGGTTGGAAATGCTGCATCTGGTGATGTTACTTGTAAGGAAGGATTGAAGATGCTATACCAGACAGAAGTCTACAGCAGGACAGCAAAGTGCATGAAGTTGACAACTAATTAAAAACCTCTCATGTAAAACCTAAAAGACATTCAAATACATCACTATTTTAAATAACCCTGGAAAAGTTAATTTTGTCTTGCAGACACTGTAATTTCTCAAACTCATTAAGGTAATTCTATAAAACAGATCAGTAAAATCAGTGGATTCATTCCTGATGTACTACTTAAGTTTGCGGATGACGAGAAGGCCTACCAGGAGGAAGTTGCTGATCTGTCACTCGGGTGCCAGGACAACAGCCTCCTCTTGAATGTCACCAAAACTAAGGACCTGATTGTGGACTTTAGGAGGGCACAACAACAGAGGACGTACTCGCCACTGTGGATTAATGGGACGACTGTGGAGAGGGTGAGCAGGTATAAATACCTGGGAGTCCACATCACTGAAGATCTCACATGGTCCACACACACAGACACAGACAGAGAAAGGCAAGGCAGCGCCTCTACCACCTCAGGCAGCTGAGGAAATTTAAAGTCTCCCGGAGGATCCTTCAGTCCTTCTATTCTGGAGCTGTAGAGACCATCCTGACAGGAAGCATCACTGCCTGGTTTGGCAACAGCTCCGCTCAGGACAGGAAGGCTCTGCAGAGAGTAGTGCGCTCGGCTGAACACACTATTGGAACTACACTCCCCACCCTGCAGGACTTATACACCAGGAGGTGCAGAACCAGAGCCTGCAGGATCATGAAGGATCCTCACCACCCCAACAACGGAATGTTTCAGCTGCTGCGGTCAGGCAAGCGCCTCCGTAGTCACGCTGCCAAAACAGAGAGACTGAGACGGAGTTTCTTTCCTCAGGCCATCAGGACTGTGAACTCCGACCTCACCAGGGCCCCAACCAAGACCCACACACTTATGCACACACACACACACACACACTTAGGTAATGACTAAACATAATTTATATTATATTACATACATACTATATTTTTATTTCCAAAGTGCTCTTACTGTAAATATTGTGTTGCTTTTTTTATATAAGAGCTCTTACTGTAATACTGTAAATACTGTGTTGTTTTTTTTATTGTAAATACTGTGTACTGTTGCCCTTTTGCACATTCCCGTTGAGCATTGCCACTTTTTCATTTCACTACACACCCCGTGTGTGTATGTGACAAATAAAGTTCTTGAATCTTGAATCTTGATGTTCCTGGCAATCTAGGCTCAAGACCTTTTTGGTGCCAGTGTAACCTATTGAACCTTCTGGCCTTGTAATGATCCTAATGGATCAAAACACAATTTTTAAAATAATGTAATCTGCATTTAATTTGAAAACAGTGCTGTATCATGGATCATCCAGTCGAGACTGCCATTGTTCCCGTTCATGCATGGCAATAAGGTTTAAAGGAATTTTGCAGTCATGCTGGTTGAATGAGGACTTTTTAATGGAACAAATTCAGTGGCTATGATTGTGAATAATGCACAATCATAGCCACTGAATTTGTTCCATTAAAAATCACACAATGAGAAATCAATTCTTTAGAGTAGATTAAGATCTCATAGAAACTTTAACATGCTTGACAGAAGTACTAAAAGTCTGGATTATGTAGGCAAAAGGAACATTCTAGTCAGACATTTTGATGACAGGCTGAGCCTCAAACAAAATTAGGTGATGCTTGCTTATTTGATAAAACTGTCTGATAATGGATATATAATAACCATCCAAAATAGAAGCAGTAATATTAAGATTGGAAATAAATGGAAATTAATAAATACAAATTAATTAATGACAACTACATTTGAAATGACAAGTGTCCCTCAACTGAAATCTGCATAAATTGTGAAATATAAATAATCAACCCAAAACCAAACTAGCTCTGCAGCTTTGCACTATCTGCCTGACATCTGCCTGCCTCAGTCCTGTAGCTGTGGTGGTTTGCTGCACTTCAAACAATATGCACTCACCACTGGGCGGATTGTTTCAAACCTCAATTGTTGGCAGTAATGTCATAGGTCGCCGTGGTCTACTGAGAATGGGTGAGGAGGGTGGGGGCCGGGTTCCAGGCCTCAGGAATACATTGGGGACACTGGGTCCACCTCAATAAAACATTGGTGAAGGAAGGTACCCACTTGCTAACTCCAATGAGTTGCACTCACACTTCAAACGCCTGTTGCTCTTACTGTCGCTATCGTTCTATCCACCTATAGTCATATTTGTATGACTTCTTCATGGTGAAACCTAACAATACTGGAAATAAATTCAATATTGCAGATTTCAGCAGCTTCCATTGCCAACATTTTTTATTTTATTTTGTCACAACCTGGCTCAACAGTATGTGACAAAAGGAGGGAGACCACACAGTCTTAATTAAAAAAATTAAACTAAATGTTTTAATTAACTAAAGGAAATAAACAAGGCAATGGAGTGTGTCTATCAGCAAGTCAGTATGAATGCAATGTCTGTGTGAGTGGAGAGGAGTGTATGAATGCGTCAATGTATGTCTGAGAAACACAAAGTATATACAAACAAATGCTGATCAGTCAGCAGGCCAAGGGAAGAGAATGAGGAGATCTTGCAGGTCTGATTTATAGCCTCCTGAGCCCAGCCTACTCAGGTGTACTGCATTTCTGACGAGGTTTCAGCTCCGCCCAACCACTTCCTTTAACAAAGGGAAAACGCAGCCAATAGGGCCAACCTGAGGCCGTCACAATTTGTATTTGTAAAAATATATCTTGCCCCCTTCACATGAAAATTTCAGCTCTGCTGCACTGCCAGCTCCACCCAAATCAATGACTAAATACAGAAGATTCAGAGGTAGTATGAGCTAGGTGGGCAAAAATAAAAAACATTGCCCCTGACTGGAGATCAGTGGATACATTGAGGAGAGAAATCCTCCACTTGAAAAGACCCCTCAGTCCCAACAGTGCCCAGAGACTTGGTGTCACTCTCCATTGTGTAATGTTAGCAAGCTAGTAGGATAATCTCCAATATGTTGTCAAATGGATGTGTCAGAGGGTCACGCCCCCCAGCCCTCCAGTTTTACAGACACACCCCCTTCGTCCCTCGCTGTCCACCGCTCAAACTGACATTTTTCAATCTGCCGGGCAGATACTTTTTATGGACGGGATGAAACTGTGTATTTCATCACTCTGTAAGCCCTCCACAGCACAGTAGTTCTGCACCTGAAGGTCTTTTGATGAATAACTGAATCAGAATAGGATATTGATTGCCTAGTGTTTGCTGATACAGTAGAACCTTATTAGGCTATTGGCCTAATGGAGGTATGGGTGATTTGTTAAAATTATAGGCCTGAATGTGAGTATCAAGACTTTTTCATTTTCGTGCATGTATGTTTTATTTCATGAATGACAATGTGCAGGGTTGGCTACATGGATAATAAAAAAGATGTCACCAGTTTCCCCACAGTGAGTTATCTACAATTTGAATACAAAAAAAATTACTTTTTCTCCACGCAATCTGTTTCAATGAGAATGAATATTTAAAGCTGCTTCTATGTAAAAATCAAAGCGTGGCTACACCAGAGAATAGCCTTATTTTCCCCTTTAAGACACCATAGGTTCATAATGTTTTTCCACATCACATTATGGTGTTATAAAACAAAACTTAAGAGTGGAATCCAATGGAAACCTCTTTACCATCTCCACCCCCACCAGACAGTCACAACAAGACATTTAGTTTACTGACACCACCTTACAGGATTTATTGGGTATTGAAGTCCTCAATATTAAAAAAAAAAAAGTCACCCCTCGCTGTGATTTGGGGCTGGTAACGTGAAAATTGTCCAGTGCAACTTTGAGAAGAAAAAAAAAGGAAGTTATTTTTCAACAACGTGACATCACTAAAACCCATTTGGAGTGTCAGATGAAATGACCCCCTGTCGCAGTGCCCAAGCAGCTGGATGTTGTGCTTGTTTTTTAAATAATGAGGGTAGATGGAGAAGCCATGGGGATAGGTAATGTTTAACCGTGACATTTTTGCAACAGCAACACAGAACATTTTGTAATTGTTTCCACAAATCCTGATTTTTTTTCATACAAGAGGTGGAGGCATTAACTGTATGATTCAATCCACACATGGAAGGACGGAGCAGATGGAGCAGATACACTTTGACATTGCGCATGAGGTTTAATGAAATGCAAAACATCAACCTTTAATCCCCTCCCATAATTTCTTGAGATCGGAACTGAATGTAAATGCGCCTGCCTTCTGGCCAATAAGAGTGTCCTTGATTTAGAGGAACAGGTCAATCAATCTCAATCAATCCAAACAAAAAATAAAAAAATACCCTGTTGCTTTGCTCAAACCCTCTCTGAGCTTGCATTTGCAGAAAAGTGACCTTTCATGATGAATGAAAAATGTTCCTATGAAGCTGACAGACATTCTTAATAGGTCTGAACACTTTACATTACATTACAGTCAGTTAGCAGACACTTTTATCCAAAGCGACTTACAATAATAAGCTATCAAACTACTTTTTTCAAACAAATAAAACAATTAGGGAAGTGCAGGTGCTTTATACGCCTGCATTCGTTATGTATGTTCATGTGTCATATCACAGTAATTGAATACAAATCAAATCAAATAATTAATTTATTAGTACAGCCCTTAATCACCGTTACAGTCTCTAAGGGCTTCTCAGTGCCCAACGTGTGATTTCAGCCTTAAATACAGTTTTTTTTACTATAGACCGGGAACATATGTTCTTTAAGTGGCCTTGCTGCTTTTAGAGAGAAACTTGGTCATTTAATTTCACGCCATTCTGAACAGTTTGAGCTTCATTCACTATTTTGTTAATAATCAGAACTGACCCCAAAAATCCGAATGGTGCATTCAGGGTAAAAAACCCATTTAGATCCTGCAGCACATTTTTAGTGAGTGCTTCCTAGGAGGCAGATCTGTGGCCCTTATGGAAGTGGGTCATCAGGTTTGGCCCAACATGGTTCTGCTCTGTTGATACTAACATGCCATAACCTGGCCTGCTCTCCATGTGGCGCGCGGGCACACACACACACACACACACACACACACACACACACACACACACACACACACAGATTGTAGAGGTGATCAATCATAGCAGAGGGTTGACAGGTGTGGTGAGGAGACAAACATGCAGCTCTGCTCTCTGTCTGCTGCTCAGAGACCCTGCACCTGGCTCTTGTGGAGGTAAGGTGTGTGTGTGTGTGTGTGTGTGTGTGTGTGTGTGTGTGTGTATAGATGCTGGAAGACTGAGCAGGATGCAGGGTTAGCACATCTGCTGCAGTTGTACAGTGGTAAAATATCTCTCTCTGTATGGAGGCTGGCAGAGGCAATCTGCTTCCTATGATTCACAGCCATGTTATCTTGATTCATCATAGCCAACACGTACACGCACACACACACTGTTGATGAGAATGAAATTAAAGGTGCAACTGTGAAATGTAACAATGTCACAGTTTTATCTTTGACCATCCAGTGAAAACAGCATAAAACCACATCCTGCTCTCACCCAGAAACCCAGTGAAACTCAGGATTTTGTGTCAGTGTTCAATGTTTAATGTCCTTAAAAACCAGCGATGGAAGAAAGTATGTAAGCCTTTCCTCAAAGGTCCGTGTATGAAGTATAATTTGTTTGCAATTGTTCAAGTTGTGTACTGAGGAATCCCATTTCAGGGGGTATTGCCTAATTTCATTGTCCTACTTGTACTAATGCAAATGTATGTTGACTCGTTCTTCGATAGCCGATGCTGCCTAAACGCTGTTAACGCTTTGGCTGTGTTATTGTTGCATTGACTGAAGACGTGCAATGCAATTCAGCGCACCAAAATGTCACCTTGTTCCTTTATCCAACTTGTACAATGAAAATTGAACAAGGAAGTCGAGAGCCGCAACCACGCCTTCAAAGTAAAAGTTGCGCTTTTTGAAGCGTGTTGGCTGCAGCTGCGGTCAATTTAAGGAGAGCTAAACTAAATAAATAAACAAATAGCCTAAAGACTGAACATAATTGTTATAGAGTCATGTTTCTGCCACTTTCCCATAACTGATTGTGAATAAATTGCCAATGGAATTATTAGGCTATAGAGTGCTGTGATTCATGTATGTAATAATTCATGTGTTCAAGTTTATTTACCGTTCTCTCTTAACTAGGCTACATAAATTAAAATAAATAAATGGAAAAACTTTTTTTTTGGTGGATTATCCTCTGGCCTGTATAACGAAACAAAACAAAACCCTTAAAAAGGGTTTTCAATACAATAGTCTCTTCCATGGTGCTCATGTGTAATCTGCTCACAAACGGGTCTGTATTACAATCGTTATTAACAATAGAAATATGACATAAAACAATGTTTTCACTTTTCAAAATGCTTTACTTTTTAAGAAATTACAGATTTTTCTACCCACGCCTGCTGCCCATTGGCATTGTGGGTAACATGATTTCAAGACAGCCAATAAGCTCTTTCCCATTGAGTAACGCGCGTTTTGGTGCTTCAGTCAGAGCAAAAATGAATTATTTTAATGATTCATGTGACTTAATGTCAGAGCACAAGGGATTAACATTATCTATACATAACTTATCAAGATATTAGAATGGACATAACTCAAATTTTTTTTTCATTGACCACTTCAGAGAGCATAAAACATTATTTCACACTCATTTGTCGTGTATTAAGTAGTACTAATAATCATAATTATTGTTACTTCTTTGTTAAATGACATGTAATTGATTCAGTGTAGGCTACACAGATACACTGCACACATGAAAAGCAAAATTAAGTTGTGCAATTATTTTTGATCTGCAAAATTAGATCTGCTGGCTTTATGACCCCAGTCTTTGCCCCCAAATGCATGTGCTCACCCAAAAGGCCTAGCAATATGTCAAGCTGTGACAATATTTGGCAAAGCTTTAATTTCTTTGTGTGGCAGCTGGGAGGAGGGTGGGGTGAGGCTGAACATGGATCCAGGGGAGAGTGGAATCTACCCTGGATCCGGGACCGGCTGCGGCCAATTAAGCCGAATTGCAGCCGGGCCCTTTTTAACCTGTGTGTGACTGTGAGAGCGAGAGGGGGACGCGCCAGTGTGAGAGGCTGGCTGCGTGAATGTTTGGAGCCGACGTGGACTGAGGATCCACGTCGTGGGGGAGCGGGCGTCGGAGGCGGCGACCGCGACCTGCCGAGCTCCGCGGAGGATGCGGCCGGGTGCAGCCTGGAAGGGCTGGCCAGTCGGGGTTGGGGCGGGACGCCCCTGGAAGCCCGGCGGACTGGACCAGCCTTGGTGCTCCGCGGCTGACCTGCCGAGAAGGAGGAGGCGCGTGCCTCCTCCTTGTATTGTCAATACATTGCAATTAATAAACAGATCAGAGTCAGGTTCTGGGTTTCATTAAACAACTTTTAATGCACGTGAACAAACTCACCTTTTAACATTACGAACAACAAAACCAACCAACTAACCAAAAAAAAAACTGACTGCTCAAGACCTCTGTCTCTAGGACCTCCGACAGGCCAGCCACAGCAACAGTACTGTCCTGCGTAAGCAGAGTCCTGCACTTTGGACAGGCTTCACTCCCAGTAAGTAGAACCACAATGCACTGCTGGCATTCTATGAAGCTGCGGCAGCACAGCGCCAGCAGTGGATCTTCCATCCCAGCTGTAATGACATTAACACAACAAAATTTGAGTGTGCTTGCTTTAGCTTGAAGTACCTGAATAAGTACTAAATAAAATGAGTTGTAGTACTATAGAAATGTAGTAAGGTGTTGAGGTAGTTTAGCTCTCCTTAAATTGACCGCAGCTGCAGCCAACACACTTCAAAACGCGCAACTTTTACTTTGAAGGCGTGGTTGCAGCTCTCGAATTCCTTGTTCAATTTTCAAGTTGGACCTGGGTTGGCAGTATGACTGGGAGATCAGGTGGTGTGAAAAAATAAGGGTTTTAGTAGCCCAAAAAAAAAAATACAGTTAAGAGGGATAACAAAACCAGTAACAAAACAAATAACAAAAGCCATAGACTTCAACTTAAAGAACTGCTCTAGAGACAAATGATATCAGTCAAAATAAACAAGAGAACTAAGTCAAAATAAAGGCATAGGTGCTGTGACTAAACAAAAAACTAACTCACTTCCAATCACACCAGCAGTGCTATATATACACACAATGGGCTAGCCCATAGTTGATTATAGGGTAAATCATCACTTTATTGTGATTACTTCCTGCCAGAAAGTCCCAAACCACCCCTCTGGCTGTAGCTGGTGTGGTAGGGTCCAATCAGCCTGTTGGCCCACATAAGTTGGTCTGAGGCAGCGGCTCGTCCTTGTTGGACTGATGTTCCGCAGGATACTCGACAAAGGAAAGTATATATTATAGCATGTCACATTTCATATGAAAGATTGCGTGTAGTGATGGTGAAATGCCAAATGGGTTGAAAATGGGTTTTCTCGAGGCTTCAAATGCACACTAGGGCCACCTACTGGTCAACAAAAATCATCGTTTCAAATAATAACGTAGAAATGATTCCACCTGCAACAGCTTTTCATTCCGTTCGGTGGCGGAGTGTGCAGCTATACCGCTCATAGAGCCCTCCAACAAAAATGGGATTCACGGGTTCAAATCTGGCTTGTCGTCAGTGTTATTTATTTATAATACAGCATATCATTATATGGCTTATTATAATGCTATGATTAGTAAAGGGGCAAATGTACCAGTTGTATAGTCCATTGGTGTAATTATCAGTATGATAAGATTTAAATATAGCTACAGAAGGACAAGGCATGTCGTGGCTACAGAAGCCTTCAACTGATGAGTGACAGTGCTTCTTTTAACTGGGCGGTGTATGGGGTTTTGAATATGCTTATGTAACTGGTTTGAGGACAGGGAAAGTGCTTGTGTAACTGGTTTGAGGACAGGCAAAGTGCTTGTGTAACTGGGCATAGGTGATAGAGGCTGACAATGATTGACTTTTATTCAGAGAGATGAAAATTATTGATTTTTATTTAGAAATAACAGTTGTTCCACCGTGTGAGGACTCAGCCGGTTTCTTTCTTTTGTTACAATGTCCCCTGCTTTAGAGAACACACGTTCACAGGGAACTGATGACGCAGGGGTGCACAAAATGCCTAAGCATACCTTAAGTATTGTTATTGTACATCAATTCCTTGGTGCACAACAAGCACTTCACCTTAAGAATAAAATACATTGTTAAAAAGGAAAGTAAGGACCCTCCCAAGCAATTCAATGTAGATATAAAAGACATGATATCTGTATCTAGTTATGACATGACACGTATGCATAGACATACCTTATTGGGAGAAATTAAATCAAAGTATGACCAGACTGGGGAAAATCTACGCTTTCTCTGTGGCTCCTCCATCTCACCGCTATCTCAACACAAAGTCTCCTGTCCTACTACAACCCACGAATTATGGGGTGAATTTATTTCCTTATATCCTGTGATTCAAAACTGTCCGCCAAACCCGAATCCATTCCTGAAGCACGTACGTGAATGAGGCTTCAAACGTCATCGTGATGTAATGACGTAAAAATGATACACGCCTCGGCTCATAGGTTCACGAGAAACTGCCCTACGTTCTCGATACGCGCTTCGAAGCCCCGGTATCAAGCGTAACATCACTAATTGCGTGTACTCACATCATATTCATGTCACAAAGCTGATAAAGGTTTTTTTAAAAACTACCTATTGTCCGTATCATTCCTATGTTAAAAAGGTATCTATTTGCATAGGGTTACCGTTTGTGTGCTACATTGATAGTGCAGCTGGTAGTTGCAGCCGTCACAGACACTTTGGTGCGCTGAATTGCATTGCACGTCTTCAGTCAATGCGACAATAACACAGCCAAAGCGTTAACAGCGTTTAGGCAGCATCGGCTATCGAAGAACGAGTCAACATACATTTGCATTAATACAAGTAGGACAATGAAATTAGGCAATACCCCCTGAAATGGGATTCCTCATTACACAACTTGAACAATTGCAAACAAATTATACTTCATACACGGACCCTTAAAGGGATATAGTGCATCTTAGATTGTCAACAAGTCACTAAGTGGTGAGAACATAGTGAGGCTTCATGCTAACACTAGCATCCACTATGTTTCAGTGATAGCAAGCTCCGTGCTAACACTAGCATCCACGATGTTGAGTGGTAGTAGGCTCCATGCTAACACTATACTATGTTGAATGATAGTAGGCTTTATGCTTACACTAGTATCCATTATGTTGAATGTAGAGACAATTATTCTAGTATTGCTATAAATAAAAGTAGAAGTTTTGTATAAGTATTTTCTGTTAAATGTATAAAGTAGGTAAAACCTAAGGTGAAACCAAAGGGGCTAGTAGTCCAGTTATGCTTACTCTGCTGATCACGCTTTATTTGGTAAACCCTTTTCACTGACATAATAATAAATTAATGTGTAATATAGTAGTAGTGTGTAGTAGTAGTAATTTAGTAACATATATTATTCTACATCCTGTTAATTTAATAACATCCAATAATGTTATATAATCATTATTACTAGCAGGAATAAAGTTAATGGTAGGTAACCTTGGTAACCTTTGTTACAATGATGGGAAATGTATTATGTTAACAGGATTATTACACTAGTCGCTGCAAATTGGTATTACATTAATGGTTTATTGTGTTTATTATATACTACATTACCAGTTGTAACAAGTGGGATGCTCAAATGAAGTAGACCACAGATCACAGTAAGCAACCAACCAATATAAAACACCCAAACATTAACACTGACAGATAAATGAATGAATCAGGATTAACAACACTTTACGAAACTAATACATGCATTAGAGTAAATCGACATTTCTGATGACAAATAATAGAAAAATTCCCATTTCATTACCCGTAGCGAACCTGTCCATCACACCGCTGTCTCACTCTGTTAACATCGGCAGAGCTAATAAAATTTGATCTAATTTGTAAAACTCGCAGGAACCCAGAAACATCGGATTTCACCTCAGGATAGCATTTGTGACGGTCACCTTTAGCTCTGAGGAAGCACAAGCCATAATCTAGCCTGACAGCAGGAGGCAAAACACTGTTTTTTCTGTGTTTGACATTAATGCTTATTTCAAGAGAGGAAAAATATGTTTGGAGGTAGGGGGGGGGGTGCAGGGGGGGATCGCTCCTGCTGAGATGGATAAATGGTCATCACTCTTCGCTGCTCACCCTCAGGTCAATCCCAACTCCATCATCATTTGCATTTTTTCCTGTTGAAGGTTTTTGTTTGTTTCTTTCTTTCTTTCTTTCTTTCCCAAGTCACTTTAATAATTAATTGGTATTTGCATTTCATTTGAAATTGCAAAGCCTGGGTTGGAATAGATTAGAGATGGAGGTTGTCTTCACGATTCACAGTGACACAAACACAATACACAATACACACAGCTTCATGGAAGCCATTTTCAATTATCAAATCAAATCAAATCACATTTATTTGTATAGCCCTTAATCACCGTTACAGTCTCTAAGGCAGGGGTGTCCAAACTTTTTTCAAAGAGGGCCAGATTTGGTGAGGTGAAAATGTGCGAGGGCCGACCTTCAGCCTGAAATTCTTTGAACCATTAAAAATGAATGCAAATAAACTATTTTATGACATTTTTATTGGAAATGGCATACTTTTCATTTCTTCACATGGCACACAAATTAACAAGTTTTACCAAAAGCAGTCTGCCTTTCATATTTAAAGGCCACATAAAATGAAGAAAAGCTGTCTTAGAAAAAAAAAAACTTTCAAGAAGCTTAAACATAGAACAACTTAGGTTCATTTGAAACATTACATATTAACTATTAAATGCTCACTGTAAACTTTTAAATTCAAAATATATGACATATAACAGTTATCTTATTCAGAAGTGCAAAACATTGAGGGCCATAAGACTCAGTGGATATTCAAAACTGTGGCTTTGATCATCACAAAAAAAAATTCACTGAGATTTTGGAATGTATTCATCTCAGACGACAAAAACAAATAACTTGCCTTGCCTGCACTAATGTGATGGGTGACACTGAGATCTCGATTGCATTAAATAGGCCAGGTCTGGCTCAAAGACAGTAGTTTTGATGCGCAAGATGTCACGCAGGTGAGAGTCACTTAGTCTTGTCCTCACACGGTTCTTGTTAAAGTTCATAACCGAGAATGTCTTCTCGCACCGATACGTCGAGCCAAACAAACTCAGCATTTTTTTTAGCAAATGTCAGAATCTCTTGGAACCTGCCTTTATCAAGCTGGTGGTAAACGTTGACAAGAGAGAGCTGTTGGTGCCGGCTGCGCCACTCGAGGTCACACTGCAGCTCAATGAGCTCCAGCTGCAGGTGGTCCGGAGCATCATCAGGTTGCACAGAGAAAGGAGAGGAAAAAAGCGTGATCTCCTTTTCAATAGCTGCGAAATCCCGAAAGCGTTGTTGAAACTCCTCAGCCAGAGATGAGATGTCTGCTGCATACCTCCCTGTTTGCGCACCGATATTGTTCTGTGGAAAACTGGACATTATTTCCTGTAGCGCTGGGAAATGTGTGGTATTGGGCTGCGTTTGAAATATAAAATAGCTTTTTTGTACATGCATATTTTATACTCTGGTCAACAGTGCTGGCAGGCCACATATTATAGATGTTATGACAGAGACTGCGGGCCGGTGGAAATTTGACCACGGGCTGCAATTGGCCCCCGGGCCGGACTTTGGACATGCCTGCTCTAAGGGCTTCACAGTGCCCAACATGTGAAAATAATAAATGATTAGTACACGACATCCCCCAGCCTTAGACCCTCACAGAGGACAAGGAAAAACTCCCACAAAACCTTATTGGAAAAATTGGGAGAAACCTTGGGAGGGGCTACTCAGAGAGGGATCCCCCTACCAGGACGGTTGGGCTGCAATAGTTTGGGCAAGCAGAGTATACACAATATATGAAAGTTCATTTTGGTGGGACATCCAGATCTGATGGGGCGGCATCACAGCAACGGCAACTCAGTCAGCGTCATCATAGGACTAGGGGACCATGCAGGTGCCAACTCTGCCCAGATAGGAGAACGCAATGCCTGCTCAGTCAGCATCGTCCTAGGAAGCGGGACCACGCAGACGCCAACTCTGCCGGGCTGGAACAGATAGGAGACACACCCACACACACGCTCGTACTCACACAGACAAACATGACCAGCATCAGTGGACAGGAACAGGAAGACCAGGAGAATAGGACATGTAGACAGGATGCTAATATCCATTGGCAGGACCCTGAGCTAGGATGAGCTAACTGGTCTAGCCTTACTCTGAGACGAGACTGAGCCACTCCCTCAAGGCTGGTCAAATGACAGAGAGAATAAATGGGTTTTTAGCCTTGACTTAAAGACTTCGATAGAGCCTGCCTCTCTGTCTGAGGCAGGCAAACTGTTCCATAGATAGGGAGCCCGGTAAGAAAAGGCTCTGTTACTTGCAGTTTTCTTTTTGACTGCTGGGATAGACAGGTAGCCAGCGTCCTGAGATCTGAGGGCACGTGGTGGTTTATATGGTTTAATCAAATCGGATAAATAGGACGGTGCCATCCCATGTAATGATTTATATGTAAGTAAAAGCACCTTAAAGTCACACCTGGCCTGAATTGGTAGCCAGTGTAATGAGGATAGAATGGGAGTTATATGGTCGAATTTCCTAGTTTGGGTCAGGATTCTGGCAGCAGCATTCTGAACCAATTGTAGTTTTTTAATGCGCCCAGTAGGTAAGCCCGAAAAAAGGGCATTGCAATAATCGATTCTGGATGATACAAAGACATGTACTAAAATTTCTTCGTCTGCCTCTGTTAGCATGGGTCGAATTTTGGCAATATTACGAAGATGATAAAACGCTGTTTTAGTGATCTCCTTAATGTGCAACTCGAATGAGAGGGTAGGGTCGAATTTTACCCCAAGATTTTTAACGTATGGGCTCTGGGAGATTACACAACTATCAAAGTTGAGAGTAGTATTCTCAAATAAGTGTCTATGTCTGGCTGGTCCTACAATCAGCATCTCAGTTTTGCTGCCATTAAGAAGTAGGAAGTTTAGGGACATCCAATATTTGACCTCTGATAGGCAGGCTTCTAGTTTTTGGAATTGGGTGTTATTGGTTGGTTTGACTGGTATGTAGATTTGAGTGTCATCGGCGTAGCAATGGAAGTTAATGGCAAATTTGCGAATGATGCCACCAAGTGGTAGCATATAGATAGAGAATAGCAGTGGTCCTAGAACAGAGCCTTGTGGGACACCAAAGTCCATATTGCAACACTCTGAGGTCATGTTGTTGTAAAAGACGCGATGTGATCTATCAAGTAGGTAAGATCTAAACCAGGAAAGGGCTGATCCGCGGATACCAATATAATGTTCAAGACGGTTCAAGAGTATCGTATGATCAATTGTGTCGAAGGCTGCGCTCAGGTCAAGTAGCAATAGTGCTGAGGTTGAGTTGGAGTCAATAGCTAAAAAAAGTTCATTTACCACTCTCGTAAGTGCAGTTTCGGTCGAGTGAAAGGATCTAAAGCCAGATTGGAAGGGATCAAGTAAGTTGACTCGCTACTGTTCGTTCAAGTAATTTGGAGAGGAACGGCAGATTTGAGATTGGTCTATAGTTCTGGAGTACTTCGGGGTCAAGGTTCGGTTTTTTCAGTAGTGGCTTGATCACGGCCGCTTTAAAGGCGGAGGGCACAGTGCCAGTAGAGAGCGACTGAATGATCATATAGAGAATGGAGGGTCCTAGGATAGGAAAAACTTCTTTAAGCAGCTTGGTGAGAGAGTCTAAGGAAACTAACTCAAACTGTGAGAAAAGAGATTCAGCTCGGGAAACACCAAGTGGACTTTTCAGGGGTGCGACGGCACCACCAGTAGAGAGTACTGTGATCTCATCTCTAATCAGCGTGATTTTCTGACTAAAAAAGGACATGAAATAATTTGGAGAAAACAGAAAGCTATCAGAGGGGGAGGGATTCCGTGTTAGTTTAGTAACAGTGTCGAATAGAAACTTTGGGTTGTTTTTATTTGCACCGATTAACCTAGAGAGGTGTGCAGTGTGCAGCCGGAAGACTTCAAGTTTGGTCAATCGCCATTTACGTTCTAGTTTTCTACAGGCTTGTTTAAGTGCACGAGTGTCGTTAGTAAACCACAGTGCAAACTTCCTAGCGTGGTATTTTCTAGTGACTAACAGGGCCATTGAATCAAGCGCGTTGGTAAGGCTAGCGTTTAGTTTGTTGGCAAAATTGTCGAGTGAGCCAACATGACCAGAGAGTGGTGCGAGAAAACTGGGCAGTTTTTCAGATGGTAACGAGGCCATAGTGGCATTAATATGACGGCTAATATATGTATCTTCACACTTTTGGCGTGGGACGATCAATTCGATTTCAAATTTAATGAGATAGTGATCAGATAGGGCGGGCACATAAGAGGAGACCACTAAAGCAGAAACAGGAATGCCATGGGCCAGAACCAGGTCAAGGGTGTTGCCGCCATGGTGGGTTGGTTCATTAACAAATTGAGTGAGGCCGCAAGTATCAATAAGATCTAGGAAGGCCTTACTGAGAGGATCGGTGGGATTATTCAGATGAATGTTAAAATCACCGATAATGAGAATATTATCAGCTCGGGTCACTAAGTCTGAAATGAAATTGGAGAACTCTTCTAAGAAGAGCGAATAGGGACCAGGTGGGCGGTAAAGTACTGCCAGGTAGAATGACGGGAGATTCGCAGCTGTATGGGGCAGAGTCAGGACTCTGAAGGATGTAAATTTGTTGGGAGTAAGACTAAGGATAGGGTTAAATATCAAGGCAACACCCCCTCCTTTTTTCCGTCTCCCGGGCAACCAGAGAACTAAGAAAGTTTGGAGGAGAGGCTTCAATTAGAGGCAGAAACTCATTTGGCTTTAGCCAGGTTTCACAGAGACCCATCATATCTAGATTATGTTCAATAATCAAATCATTGATCAGCAGCGCTTTTGTTGACAATGATCTTATATTGATGAAGCCCACAGTGAGGCGTTCGATACTGCCAGAATTTTTATCAATGTTAATGGCAGTATGCGTGGGTCTAATTTCAATTACGTTGCTGTAATTTACTGTGGGTCGGTCGGAAATTTGACGGGCGCGGTGGGAGAAAGATACAGTCTTAATTGGAAGGACTGTACTATAATTTTCAGATCGAGAGGTGCCGCTGCCAGAGGATAAAGTAGATGCAGACTGGTAAAACTCTGGGGGGGAAATGGCGAGGGGGGGGACACAGTTTCAGTCTGTTCTGCTGTAAGCTCTAACCTGGCAGACACCACACCCTTTCTAGGCCTAGCAGGTCCTCTAATCACCTGCATCCCGGTGAGCTCTATGGACAGATGTCAGCTTTCCCTTAAGCATCTATCTATGTTGCTAGATAATAAAGCAGCGCCTACCCCATTAGGGTGGAGGCTGTCAGCTTTCAGCAAGCCGGGTTTGCCCCAGAAGGAGGGCCAGTTATCTAAGAAGACTAATCCCTTTTCATCACAGAACTTCGCCAGCCAGAGGTTGAGGGAGACTAATCTGCTATAACTCTCATCATTGCCCCTCGCGAAAGGTAAGGGACCAGAGACAATTAATCGATGCCGACACATCTTCCTAGCGAGGTCACATGTCCTGGCTATGTTGAGCTTGGTGACCTCCGATTGCCTCATCCTGATGTCGTTGGCACCGATGTGTACTATGATGTTGCTATACTCACTGGGTGGACCGTTTGCCTCTTTCTTACCCTTGTGACTGAACCTATTGCTCGCCAGCACCCTTAAGTTAGCCTCAATGTCAGTAGCTCTGGCCCCGGGTAAACAGAAAACCTCAGCCGGCGACTGAAGCCTAATATTATGGGTGATGGACTCGCCAATAACTAGGGTGCGAGATAGTCGGCGGGTCCGGGCAGCTGGGGAGACGGGCCGACCACAGGGACTAGCAAGAACAGCAAAACGATTAGCCATCGGTAGCACCAGTGGCGAATCGGACCACACAAGTGGCGGCTGGAACCGGCGGGCTCTCTGACGTCCGGAGACCGGGACAAGCTCATCACCCACTGCTGATGGAGCTATGCTATCTTCGCTAACGCTCGGGCTACTGCTAGCGCTCGTGAGCCGGCTAGATGGCCACGTATCTAAGCTGTCTGGGGTGCCCGTCTCGTCTAAGGTAATCGGCCTATCCGCTTCTAACTGACAGACACGTCTCTCTAACAGAGACAACCTCTCTAAAACGAGCACACAAGAGGAGCACGGAGAACAAGAAGCCATGCTTACCCTTGCCGATATAGTTGGGAGACTAGGTCGGGTTGTACGGGGAAGCCGGTGGCTGAGACCAAAAAGTACGCTGGTGGAAAATTCAAAAGTCGGTTGAAAAATAATAAGAAAATGAAAATAAATAAAATAAACCGAATCTGTAGTTGTCTGGTGGGATTCGGTGATCTTAAGTTTTAGATGGAGCAAAGTTTAGCGGCGCTGTTTGCAAAACACCGGTTGGCGAAAACAGCGAGAGCGGCAAACAAAAAACCAAGGCCTCCTATTTTAAAATCCTGTAGCTCTCAAGTGGGTTGTACTAGGAAGGTCGTGATTCTGCGGACTCCGAAAACAAATATTTAAAATTGAACTTAACCTTTCTTTTAACTTTATTTTCATTTTTAAATGATGGTCTAAAATCTAGAAAAATGCAGAAAAATATTAAAATTAATAATTAATTTCCCCCGCTGCTGCCACTTCCTGTTATCATCCCAATCGGTAGCGAATTCACTGGCCAAATATTAGATCTATTATGATGGGGGGGGGGTTGTTGGGGTTAACCCTGGCTGGTTACGATCGCTATGAAGGGATACATACAGAGGTAAGTAGGTAGCAAACAGTAGCAGAAGTAGCTTTGGTCCAAGCTGGACAACAGTGAGCGTCTGATGACCCAAACAACATAACTGTCATTATTTAAAGCTCCCCCTCCCTTGCTTTTCATCAGTTATATATATATATAGTCTTGTTATAATCATGCTGGCTAGCCTCCATCGCCCATCCCCCGCACCAACAGACTCGGTGCTCCACCAGCTCTTAAAGGGTAATTCCGGTATTTTTAAACCTGGGCTCTATTTGTACATATTAGTCAAAATATCAAGTTTTGTACATATTTGTACAAAAGTACAAAAAGTCTTGGAATTGCTCGAGTAGATCGCCTCAGATACTGACATACTAGTAGAAAATCTTTAATAAGTTTTGTAATTTGTAAATTAGGTTACATGAACTACTTCTCCAGTGGAGGTCTGATGGAGCTGGACGTGGTTGGAGATGTATGACACAACTTCAGAACTTCTATAGATTACATCATGGAAAACCTTCAATATTCTCAATACCATATCAAAGGAGCCAATTGTGTTCTTAGCTTTATTATACTGTTCATACCATACAGGGTGCAGCATTGAGAGGCCAATGTCTCTGTGCCATAATGTTTCATTAGTTCAGCTGATACAACTTAGTTTGATTGGGAATACCATTTGCATGTTAATTATCCCTCTCGGCTTTTGTTTTACACATGAATACATATGATTCCTTCAAAAAAGGAAAATCTAAGGTGGCCCGTTATTTAACAGGCTGTGGTAAAAGCACTTTAGTTCAGTCATGTTCCTCCCCTCAACTTCATCTTCTTAATGTTACTTTTTATAAGAAATACATATGGAACAGGTTCTCATCAGAGGCTTTTGTGGATGCTGCAGCCAACTTCTCTTATCTTCTACTCCATTGGTATTCTGTGTGTGTGTGTGTGTGTGTGTGTGTGTGTGTGTGTGTGTGTGTGTTACAAGATGCCTTGGATTCAGCCAATGTGGCTTTCTAATTAAGCTTTTGGGGACTAAAGCATCAGGCTAATGACTTAGGAGCTTGAATTTGTGAGATAGGCCACCATATAGAAACAATGATGAATGGGTCTGGGGTCTGCATGTCCATTTACATTGCCTCACTGTGTTGTGCTGTGCCGGCATAAACAATGGGCTGTTTGGAACAAAACACCAAAACAAGCTAAAAAAAAAAATAGAGAGAAAATGTGCAAGGTCGTGGCGTTTTCTGTCTGAACAAAAGACAAAAAAAAAACACTTGGGTGCTTGAATACCTAATGAAATGCTTTTTCTTCTTCTATACTTTCCTGCAGAAGTACAAAGTCGCTATAATCAACTGCTCTTTTATTTTGTAGACTTAATGTTTTTGGTTTTATACTAAACATGAGTTTGTGGAGTTGAAACCTTCCTTGGCTGCAGGAAGGAAAACTATGACCTCCGGTCATCGTAAGATACCACAACCACAAATATAAACAAACAAATATTATATTTTTTGATGTTTTTTTTCCCTTAAAGGACAAGTCAAACAACTCACGTATTGATTATGATTTTTTTTTTTTTTGGAGAATAAATGTACATAGCATTTTTGCTCAAAAAAAATAAATCATAATCGTCAATCAACAATCAGATTTCATTTTGGCATCAAGGCTCTGTTGCACCGCCCTCTGTGCAAGGTAATTAAGACAGCCAAGTGATGCGGGGAGCGATCGATAGCATCCCCCCCGTAGGGGCCTATGAAACAGAGCCCACAGCTGGATGGGGGGGTGGGGGGGGGCAGATTCATGTGTGTGAGCTCAGCTGACACATCATCTGACTGAGCTGTAGCACTGAACTAGCTGCACAGGCTCCACATAACTCACATCAGTTTGATAGTACTAAAGATGTCATCTCTGTCATTCAGTTTCTTTTCCTCCTCTTCGGAGATCGAATAAGAAAATATGGGGACATGCAGTTTGCATGTATTTGCATTTTATTTCTCCATGCAGATAATACAGTCAGCAGGTTTTGGTATGCATAAAATATAATAGTTTCCTCTGGTAGTGTTAGTGTGTATGTGACCTGATTGAGGAACTCACAGTTACACACAGTTACATACATACATCACCTTTTAAATGTCTGCTGAAGACTCTCCTTCATAGACTAGTTTTAGTTTTAGTTAGTTTTATTCTATTGTATTGTAAACTCAAAATTTCTATATATTTCTAAGTGCTATATACATTTTTAATTATTATTATTATTATTATTATTATTATTATTATTCCATAAATAGTGTTGTGTGTGCATGTGGTTGTGCATGTTGGTTCTGTATATGTATACATGATTTTAGTGTTTAGGTTTCGTTTGTAATATTCTTGAGGAGTGGCATATCTCTGTTTCACATGGACAGACTGCAGTGCTGTTAGCTGCAATCAAACAGAGGTAATGGGCCCTAGAGGGAGACTGGTAATTAGTAGACACTCGTCCCTGTTAGCAGCACGGTACACATAGTTAGCATATTGTTCTATTTGCGCCTTACATACAGTGGGGTGATTTAATGCAGCCGGCGACTTCAGACTGTGTCGGGGGATCCTTTGGGGGCGCTGAGGAAGGACGGGGCGACCTCAGTTTGAACTTGATTCATTAACATGGAGCCTGATCTCACATCTGAAGCAAAGTTGACCCTAGATGAGGTCAGATAGACTGATGGACGGACAGACAGACAACAGAGGTCCACTCAGGCATGTAGAGAAACCCTGCGAAGAGATTTCCCCCTTGGTTTCGCCTGTCAGACTTATGATAATGTCTGGAGCTTATGCTGTGGTTGCTCGGAGGATTTACAGAGATTGCCTCCGAAGGTGAAAGCAGAGTAGCCTGATTCCATCTGTTGAGGCCTTTGGTCCTGGCCTCCTTAATAGGATCAGAGACTAGGATAGGATCAGAGCAGAGCTGTCGCATGCTTTTGCTCTTCCCTCCCAAAACCGCTGCTGTCAATATTCACTTGTTCTGACCAAAAACTTTTTTCTTTCCCACAGGCCTTCAAATGGGTGTGGAAGGAGTGGATGGCGGTTCGGGGAGTGTTTATGTTGGATCCCTTTTCTTAGTTCAATCATTTTTTTCCCCTGTTTGTAAGTCAATATGTTGAGATAAAAATGATAAAAGATTATGCTGGAAAATCTGTTTTTTAATCTGTTCTACATTGAGTTAAATATGGGAGAATTTTGGAAATCGCCCAGGAGAAAGACCAAAACTGTTACTAGTTTCAAAGGTTTCTTCATTTATTTACTTTCCTTCCTCGTGGTTGTCACTATTCCATTGTGCTTATTGATTTGAAGATTTATCATCATATGAACCAAGGAGGTTTGGAGGAGCAATGTAAGAGATGAAGAAGGATGTGTGTGTGTGTGTGTGTGTGTGTGTGTGTGTGTGTGTGTATGAAGGTGACAGGGGGGGCTGTACAGAAAATGCCATTCGCAGAAGATGTACTACCACAGTTGCATTTGTCAGGGGGGAGGTACCATCTCCAGAGATTGAGATCAAGCACAGACCTCATTGTTGTTAATAAGACTCCCAGGAAGGATGCTTTCAAAGAACTACTTTTTTGACGTCCAGCATTACATTTCTGGTTGTAATTTTTAATGCATGTTCAGTTTCATGACAATAAAATACAAAGATACAATATAATTCTTTAAAAGAAAAATCAAGTTATTGGCAATGCACCTTGCATTTCTGAGCCCATTTTGTTGTTTGGTGGTGTATTGTTCTTATTCCCATGGAGAACTGAAACCGTAAAGATCAGGTTTTGATATCAGTCCCTCACAATCTTCTTTTTAGACTCACTATTTTGCACCAACGTTCAACAATCACAGAGGAAGAAATCCATCGTAGAAGAGAAAGAGACACCTTCTCACAAAAGAGGCATCTCAAAAACATTTGTTGTCAAGTTTATTAACATATGGAATCAACAGTACCTGTAAAGCAGAAATACCTGACTGCAATATCAACTGTTGTCCAGGTAACCAAGAAGCAACAATTTGTGGGGAAAGGTGAGAAACAGTCCTCAGTTGACTATGCAGAGAAAATACAGTACATTAGCAAATTATGTACTTTCTATTCTTTCTACTGAACCTTTCTAAAAGGTCATTAACTGTCAAAAGCCAATCAGATTTCGGCTCTCCCTCGTTTCCCTTCTGCCTGGCAAGTGCAAAATTGATGAGAAGTTGATTACGGCCATTCAAAGCTTCCCAGTTCTCAGCAGCTTTAATTTGAAAGACCAAGGGAATAAACGTCTCAAAACGGTTGCTTCCATCGATGGTGAGTCATTTATTGAGGGTTTTTGGGTTATTTTTGATATGCTACCTAATTAGCGCTTGCTAACTAGCTATGTTAACTCATCAAACCAATGTAACATTATGAAAGGCAACATTCCATGAAAGAGAGAACAAAGCAGCAACCCATGAACCAAGCTCCTTACAGTGTGAATGCACTTAGGTTCGGGGACTAATATGCTTTGGAAAATACGTGCATCCTTACTGGTAATCAACCATGTACATGCCTGCTCAGCGATCCCCAACACTGCACAGCAATGCAAAGTGTGAAGCCATGTACGTGCATGTGGGTTACACTATCGTGCAGCGCGCCATACTACATAAACACCCACGGCGCTGAGGGATGCGCACATGGCAGCAAACCAAACAAAGACCATTTATCACCAGCTCTCCAGAGCCCATTATTTTTCATTCCCAACTCATGGGAGAGATAATAAGACACGTTCAATTTCTGTCAGCTGATGGAGAGGCAGCCCTGCAGGCAGACACGCCTCCTAAATATTGTCTGTTTGCCTGGTGACACACACACACATGCTCATTTTTAATTAATACACCTAACGCAGGCTTGGGGAGACGTATCGTACAATGTCTGCTGACATACGCACACACACACACGTAATCACAATCAGTGCCAGTTCTTGCTCCAATGAATCTGACTTATGACAGCAATATCATAGACATGCTATTGATTTCCCCTCTCTCTATCCCCAACTTCCCCGCATACTCTCGTCTTTTCCTTTGTCCCTCCTCCTCCTCTGCCCATGTTGTCTCCTCCTTCGCCCTCCTAGTATTCACATGCCAATGAGTGATAGGCTCTTTGTCGGCAAGTAGATTATTGCTGGAGAAGCGAATGCAGGGCGCAGGGTCGTGATCCATGAGATAAAGTCTTTTCTCCCTCTCTCTTTTCCCGCCTTCCACCTGAGATCTTGCATTTAGGAATATGATTCCTTCTTCTTCTAGTGAAAGATTACCTGCTGCCCCCACAACCTGGACATTGACATCTCAAGGCAGAGGGTAGAAAGCAAAAAGCAGCGCGCTTCTGTTTCCCCATAATCGCCTTTCATTTAATTCTTGCAGGGGGACTTGAGCTCTTGTACGTCATTAGGTCCATGTACAAAGCACAATGGACCCATTGAAATGTGCCTAACCGTACAAGCTGCTCACTTAGAAGAAATCAGGCATGCCTCAGCTGGCTTTAGCATACAGAATGTGCAGTGGACCATCTGTGCAGATTTCCAGATTGGTCTCAGATTGATGCCCTGTTGGCACAGTGGTAGTAACAAGCTACCGCCATGAGCCAGTGTGACACTCCCCGTGGTGAAATTACACTTTCAATTAGAAGGGGAGCTTTGAAATGCCTGGTGCATCTACATCGTACTGCATGCACGTTGGTAGCCATCGGCGTACCCCTGAATCCATCTTTGCTACAACACTGCAATAGTTCAAGAAGCATGTAAAAAAAAAGGTAGACTTCTGCATTGGCTCCATCTGTCCAAAGAATGTCAGGTTAACCTTACTTTGCCCGACACTACTCGACAGCAGTCCAACGTGACGGATACCAAGGGTCTTTCATAATATACTGCCTGGCCAACCACCGAAACAATGCACTCTGGTTTAAGACACCCGAGTTGTAGAAAAAAGGCACGACACTCGGAGGGAACAGGGTGTATTTGTGTTACTGAGTGAACCCTCTTAATTGCTGATAATGGTGGAACTGCCGGGGCAGTCAAGCGGAAAATGAAGACTCTATTACTGTGAATTGTAATTTGAAGGTTTTCCGAGGCACTATTAATTGCTCGTCTTTTACCAAAGGAGAGGTTAATAGAGGCATTATATTGCAGCCAACAAGGGAGAGAGAAAGAGAGAGACTTTTGACGTTCTTTAATGAAACAGGTCATACTTTGAAATACTGAAAGCCAGTAGGACAGATAGTGATAAAACCTTACACTGTCTGTTCGTCACACACATACAAACGGATAAGGAACTAAATAGAAATGAAGATGAACAATTGCACAAGACAAAAAAGTACACATGAAGCACATGCAACCTGTTCAGTTCCAAGATGTATAGTATAGTAAACACACAAGAAGTATTTGTAATCTCATCTGTTTTTTCAGTGCTTGGCACAGTATCAGAATTTAATTATGACTTCCAGCAGGATTTAAAAGAAAAATCCAAACCTAAAAGACAAGATTGTTAAAAAAAACCAAACAGCTAATGGCGATGTACCTCGCATTTCTGGGCCCATTTTGTTGTTTGTTGGTGTATTATTATTCTTTCCATGGATAACAAGCCAAATGTGGACAATGTGACTTCACGTCTAGATATTCGGATTCGGATTCGGATACATCAGATTTCGATGTCAGCTCCTCAGAATCAAAGATCAAGGGTTTCCTGGTCTTTATTGCAGCCATCTAAATCAGTGAAATGGCAGGTGGATGCAATTAACTGGTCTTATCTGGTAGGATAGAAAACCAGCAGGGCTCTGGGCACTGAGAACCACGATTGAAAACCCAACGTTCAACAATCATACAGGGAGAAATCCATCATAGAAGAGGAAGACATTAATGTCTCCACTGACACTGACAGAAGCCCCAATAGACCAGAATGCAATGTGGCCATAAGACATTGCGTTTTAAGTAAGGGGCACTGCCACGATCATAGATACGAATCAATGTTCACAGCTATATTTATATGGCCTCCATTTGATTGAAAGCATTCTCTGGGGGTTGTCAAAAGGCATTCTGGGAAATGCAGTCACTAACTAAGGTATGAGTAGACAAGGCAGGTCGAGGGAAAGTGGGTACAAGAGTACAGTAAAGTAAATTAAAGCACTTTATCACAAAATAATTCCTAGTAGCCATTGAACACCACAGATTGATGATACATAACAGTGTAAAGGTGGATTTCTCATTTAATCTGAGGAAATTCTCCACTGGTTCGTTGAACAAGGAACTCAAGTATCAGACACTTACTATCAAGAAGTCAAAAGGTTTACTACATGCAGCATGGAGAGAAATCAGACTCAAACAGCATCCAAGCATTTCTCTGCCCCTCTGAGAGAAGGCAGGGTCTTTCTATTTTTTAGCTTCATGACAGGTCACAATAAGGTCACCAGGAGAGACAAAACAGTGTTGGAAGACAAATCACTTGAAACCACTTAGTGTCTGGCCCCAGGTCATATAGATAACCTTGGAACCACTCAGTGTGCAGCCCCAGGTCATATAGATAGCCTTGGCGACACCGCTAGGCTTTAGATCGTCTTTCACTTGGCGTGAACCAGGGACGAACATTCATTCATTGATGCGTCTACCGGAACAGGAGTAAGTGAGCAGAATACAATATGGTTATACACTTCTATAAGTCAAACAGAGGAAGGGAGGTAATTATAGTCCACATTGGCCATACCAGGCCTTGAGCCAAGACAGATGGGAGAGGTCACAGCAATGTAAGACAAAACATAATGTCTACACCACATACATTTTTTGTGAAGGGAATATTAGTGTCCTTGAGCGAGGTATTTGAAGTGGGAATTCTCAAACCCTTCTCATTGTTTCCTTCTTAGGTGCTCAGTGCTCATTGCTGTGATGTTCCTGCACTAACCAGATCACCTCACCTCGCCAATCAAACAGCTTCTTTTCTTTGTCTATTCAGCCACGATGGTTATCGCTGCTCATGCTAACTATCCGGTTCTTCTTGTATTTATTCCAAACAAACTTCCTATGTTCCAGAGGACTTTTTGAAGGAAAATCCTACCCGACACCGGGGGCCAAAGGTATAAACCATGCATACGCACGAAAAGTGTACTTACGCTACTTTAATATGTATATAATATTTTATACCCTCAGGTGACAACAGACGCAATATAATGTGGTGCACAGCCATGCCCTCTGTGGTTGAGTGTTGCATTGGGCTTTTAAAAGGGAGATGGTTTCGGTTACTTTCTGCCATACAACTTGTTTCATTTGGTTGGTAATGCCAGAGCTTAGGCTTCCAAATAATCAGTCGGTAAAATTGTGTTTCTTCTTCTTCTATTGCTTTTTAAATGCTTCCGCCGTTTCTGCTCAAAACTAAACTAATTGCTGGCCCCATATGCAAACCAGGCAGTTCAACTATGAATCTCCATTCATAGTTGAAAAGCGCGACCACACAAAGATGACCTTCTGGCTTAAAGATGTGAGTTTTCCCCCTTGCCTACCAAACTTGCCCAGTTTCTGAAAGGCAGAGGATTTCATTCCCCCTCTTCTCAGCCTACCATCAAAGAAGGAAACTTGCACAGACAGTGAGGTTGCAGTGTGAAGGGCTACAAGCCAAGTCAGTTGTGCTTACTCCTTGGTTTTCTCTTCTACTGTCTCTGGGAGGCCTGTTTAATGATGCAGCCACACAAGGTATCTGAGTAAACTACTCCACCGAAGTAACTGAAGGTTGAAGAAGACTGCCCCTTCCTGCGCCCAGGCTCAAACCCAAACCCCAGCCATGTATTCCCAAGCAGACATCACACTTTGAAACAATGAAAGTATTTAAAGCATCAGGGAAAGCTGGAGGTCAGACCTAAACCACCATCCCTCCTCAGTGGGGGGACATCAGACCCTCCCAGCAGATTGTCCATATGGTACAGCAGTATCTCCAAAGCAGCTATCAGCCCTCATTCCTGTACCAATGGTTGCTTTTTAGTGTTTTAGTGTCTAATGATCTAAATGCTGTTTCAGAATGCATTTCTGGGAGAATACTTCTGAATGTTTGGCATGAACAGAACATGGTCAAATTTAAATATATTGAATATCAGCAAAATATCAGATATTGGCTTCATCGTTGGGTTATGAAGCCAGACGTAAGACTTGGAAGTCACACCTGTCCCTGACCTGGAGTCATATGTAGGCAGAGACTGGGTTTTAAGCCCTCGCTCCACCAAGTGCTGCTCCAAATACCATCTGGCACCAACTGAACTCAGAACTCAGTGCTTCGGAGTACTCCTAATGATCCATCCCCTAGGTAATGCAATGTGTTGTAGAGCATCGAAAAAGCACAGAAGGAAGGAAGATAGACAATTTTTTATTATAATCATTACTACCTATAGTTCTGCCAGTCTTTTATTTATTCCTCTAATTGTGCCTAAATGAGGCATCGGGATAATAATTTGCATCCCAGCAAAATGTTTTCCCACAACCAACTGCAGAGATAGTATTGAATCAACGATTAGGCTCGTCTGTCTTAAATAATTTAGTGGTTTTCAACTCCTGCTGAGAGACCGATTTGACTGAAAGTTCTTCTGTTTTGTCTGGAGGGACACGACAAAAAATCAGATAAAGATAGCATAACGTTGCTGTCATAAAGATGAGTCAACGGACAAATGAGTTAACAGCTTGATTTCAAGGTTTTCCCATAGATCACAGTGCTGCTATTGTCCCCAAACCAGAACAAATTTGAACACACAGAAATGAACACGTCAGATGTAATTCGATGTGTCCCGTTGCCACTGGGACAATTCACCCACATAGCTAATATTCATTTCTTGCATTGCTGTGACTGTTGGCAAAGGCAGCCTCCCACAGGCTGGACTTAATCACTATTGACAAAGGCCTAGGTTCATATCAAGTCAAATGAATGTGGATTTGGGCCCTCAAAGGCTGAGGACAAAAATAGAAGCTCTTGGATGGTTCGTCATCCGAAGAAATTATTTCTTAAACGTCCACTGACAGTTACATCACATGCGAGAAAAAGTCAAGTCAAGAACTTTATTTGTCACATACACATACATGTAGTGAAATTAAAACTTCTAGGCAAAATAAAAAGGTACATAATAATTCTTTCTCATGGTCTAAATGTTATTTCTAATTTTGCAACAATATCCATACATTTTGTATGTGTTTGTGTGTTTTGTATGTTCAGTATATACATAGAATTATTATAATTTATTATTTTTTGTTGTAATAAAGATGATTTGCGGTGCCTCAGGCCATTTTGGCTGCTTCATGCAGTTGCTTGGGTACGACTGAAATTTAAGTCATGGATAAACTTCGATCGAATGAAACTGCTAATGCTTATTCTGTTGCTGAGAAGCAAATTGACCAAAGCCGGAGGCAAAGTGATTAATACCAGTCATCAACATCAGATCTGACACAGGAGAGCCTTTGGGGAAAGAAATTCACTTCAACTGCCGCATGTGGTCCTGTAAGATGACAAAGCAATTTGTGTGGGGAAAATATTACATAATTATAGTTAATAGTTTAAATGTACACGTGTGCATGCACACACCTTGTCAATGTACAAAACCCTATTTCATACCGTTGCAGTTTAAATTAATTTCCATTTCTCTAACTAGAGGCATAGGATTATGTGTCTAGGCTTCATGTTTTTTGACAGCTAGGAGACAGTACAGCTACTGACTTCAGAGATGCTCACTGTACTCTCAAGTGAACGGTGTGTGTGTGTGTGTGTGTGTGTGGTTTGGCACCCCTGAGATCCTCTATCCTGTCGCTACCTCAAGCAGAGCATCGTGGGAAATCAGCGTGGCACATCAGGCAGACATGTAAATAGAAATAGAGTCAGACAGTCAAACAGACACGGAGACAGAAAGACAGACCACCTGGGAATTATAGATACAGATGGACAAACAGGCAGACAGACAGGTAAGGCAGGGGCATGTACAGATAAAGTATTTGCAGCGAATAGGTGAATCGTAAAAGAAAGATTGACGGGTGAACGTTCAATGTTCAATGTTGATTGAAGCTTGTTCAACAAGGATTTGACAGGGATGGACCTTTGCATTGTCAAACTGCGCTGAAGGAAGGGGGGCTGTAAAATAATGCTGATCAAATGAGCTTAAAGATCCATCAACATGCAGGATTTCCTGATGCTGGGTCACATTCCAAAATGTTCTAAAAGGAATAAAAGAAAGAAAGGGAAAACAAAAAAGCTTATATTGTCTTTAATGTCATTATCAATATATATTTCGACCCCCTGAACCTTGTCTGGTATTAGTCTAGTGAACTTTGGAGAGCATATACAGATGTTACCTTGTTCTGTTTTTTATGTGACTTTTGTCTGTATTCTGACTTCATAAATTGCATGTTGTTTGTCTGCAACTTGCAACCTGCAACCTTGAAAGCGAGCTTCTCAACCTCAATGGGACTTGGTTCAAGTGAGGTTAACTAAACTTTGGAGAGAAAGTGACAGGCAGCCTGATCAGACAATGAGCAGCGTTTGATTCCCATTCCCTACGTCTGTCTACCTAGATCTGATTCCTTATATCTGTCACCTCTTTTTTTCAGTTGGCGGAGAAGCCAGGGGACTATGAAATTGGATTTCCATTGTTATACCAGAACCTGCAACTCCTACGTATAGGATTTATGCTACTGCTGTCATTCATTCATGCATTTATGTATTAGAAGATGTATTGATATGTATCTGCGTAGAAATGTCTGACACCTGCATGTTGAAATGCCCATAGACATGATTCAGCACCATGGACAGCACTACGGCATCGGCTCAGACACCAGAAACTTTCCTCCACGAAAACAATAAATTAAGAGGCTTTATCAGTGCATGCAAAGTCAATGGAAGGAGGCAAAACGGGAGGGAGACGGGCCAAGTGGACTGAGCAGTGCGGCAGTTAGCTCAAGGCAGTGCAACTTGAGACAAAGTCCAGGTGAAATTGTTCAGCTTGAGTGAGAAATTGGCCTGGCGCTGTGAAGCCAAAGCCAATGAGCTGTATTGCGTCCAGCAGGACTCTAACAGCATATGCAAATTTCTCCCCCCACCTAGTATTTACAGCAGTAAAATGTCCATCAGGCATTTGTGACCAGTAACACTGACCAATGACATTTGACCATTTATAAAAGCTAGATTCCCCAAAGAAGACATTGATGGTGCATTGATGGCGTCGCCTCAGAGCAAGAAGGTCCTCAGTTCCAATCTCCTGGCTTCAAGGTCCTGGCTGTGTGGATTTTGCATGTTTGCCTGGGTTATAATAAAGCGAGTGTTTACACTCTCAGCCGATGCTACACCCAAATGAAAGCCATTACACCACTGTTACCGCTATGCTACATGTGTCTAACACCTCGGTCTCGATTGAAAGTCAATGTAAAGCCGATGTTACAGCTAGGCTACATGTATCTATGCCTGGCTTTCTTGCTGGCAGTCTTGCTGGCAGAGCTGATGAAATCTTAACCTCTAAAATTTTGTCAGATCTGATGCTAGATTGGCGATGCAGCAACTGCAAAGATCACGGTTAATGAATCAAGGATAAAGCTGGAAATCCAACTTCATAAGGTGACATGCCATAAAGTTGTTCAAGATGCCAACATGAATTTTAAGCTGCATGAACTTGTATTTATTAACTTATGTATTTATGTTGATCCTTCATAATTAAAATAGTGCTCTTCTCCCAAACCCCTGTAATACCAACACTGTCCTATGGAGTGGATCACAAAACCTCTTGTGTTTCTGTGTATGTTAATGTATGTGTGCGCCTGCATGCATGAAGCTGACATTGCAGTGAGGATCATTTCTCTGGGAGATAAATCTCGATGGCAGCATGTTCCATCATGTGCTGTCCCCTAGTATATGTCCCCTTGTTTTAACCTGTAATTGTCCAATGCGTGTACGTTTGCCACTACACGGCGGTGAGATGTATCACTCTCCAAAGTTTCATCAAAATATGATCAGTAGCGTCTGAGATATCATGTGGCAAACAAATGAACAAGCAAATGAAAGGAGACCAATCCATAGTCCTCCCTCTCCCGGGGGATGATGGAAATCTATTACAAAATAAGTCTGTTGTGTCTTGAAAAAAACATATTGAAAAACATATCGCTTCTGGATTATATTCTGATCACTGTTTTAAATTTTGCTGAGGATATTCACAATCAAATATTGAAATCATTATTTTTTATTTTCTAATGCCCTTTATGTTCGTTAACTGACCTGAAAGATTGAAAGTGTATTGAAAGGAGAAGGTAGAAATGTATAGAGGAAAATGTAAAGATGTGCGCAGGTACAAGTCACCAATGATAAACTTGGATTTTTATTTATTTAATTATCTACCTTTTCTTTTTCCCTGAGAGCTTTCTTTTTCTTGTTTACCTAGGGGTATTTGAGTTGAATGTGAGCAGTGTTTTGCACTCCTTTTCCCCGAATGGAGAAATATCTTGGATACCTAAAATCTTGTAAAAAACAAAGGGAGAGGGTGGGTGCAATTCACTGTTTGTCTGTATCTCATAGACTTTGCCAGATTGAATGTCATATGAATAATGTCTCTCAGGAGTAAAACTTGTACCACGCATAGAAGGACATGGATAAATAATGTGGGATTGTAATATCTTGATGGTCAATAAAAAGATAATTTAAAAAAAATAAATAAATACTGAAATCATAAAAGATTAACCTCAAGTATGTTGATGAGTACTGTGGCATTTGAAATAGTGAAATCACAGGGTTGCTGGGTCTCATGCGCAGTTTTCTTTTTTTGGCAATCACAAATTGGAGTCAAATTGAGATCACTAAACAAGATGAAAGCTGACCATGGGGTGAAACAGTGAACCAAGTCATCCGTCGGTTTTATGTTTTAACGTGCCGAGTAACTAGGTTTTTGAGGCAGCACAGATCACTGCCCAGCACTGCATCTGCTGTTCATGAGCTCTAAAGAGAGACATCAATCTCCCCTAAGTACTCTGATTAGATGCTTTATTAAACTCATTTATGATCATTCATCCACACGGTAATAGGTAGAGACAGAGGGAGAAAGTGAGAGGGTATCCTATGTACACACACAGGCCAGTGTGAGGGTATAAATGAGCTGAACTGAGACAAATGGAGATTGAGGTTCAGCTACTGTTACGATCATGCTGTAGATGCTACTACACTAATGAGAGGTAACGGATGTACTGTAACCTACCTAGTCACCAGGTCTGAGGTTGAAGTGTATTAGGAGTACACTGACTTTTTGGGAAATGGGCTCCTTGGTCAATTTAGCTTTTTCATGTCACGATAGGAGTACCAACAAATTCATCTCTTGTGTCTCACTCTGTCCTGTGCACATGCTAATGTGTTAGCATACAGTATGTTATGTGCCTGTTGGCAAGTAGCATTATCTAACATAAGAAGATGGACCTTTTAGTAATCTTTTTTTTCCTGATAATTTTCTCATCACATAAAGGATAAGTTGACCAATGGATTCAAATGTTGTGTAATTAAGCTAGGCTAAGTTTACTAAGAGCAAGAACACAGATGTACAAACTACAACTCAACATGGCAGAACATGGCATTCTAAAATTTCACAAACTTTTTTGTTTTGGCAGATCCAACATTGGGCATCCTACATTGGGAAAGCAAAGATTTTTTCCCCCTGTTAACTTGAAACACATAATGTAATAAATAACTGTATATAGATATTACAACCAGTAGCGCAATGACTAGCTTAGCTAGCTAGTTTTGCCGTTAGCTTGGTGGACAAACTTTTGCCTCGGTCTTCATCTTTTAGGAAGACAGAGGCATCACAGGTTTCGGTCAATCTGCTTGCTGCCATTACATAGATACTATTTGGGTGAATTTGACCTGGCAGTGAATATGGAGGCTAAAAGTGGTTAAAAGTTTTGACCAAAATTAATTTTTTTGTGTAAGTAAAAATGCCTAATCTTATATATTCTGCACAAGCACAGCAGCTTTGATAAGTCGTATCCACTGCCACTTCTAGATTTCCCTCCCTCTATTTTGTGCTCCAGACTTGGAACAGCCACAAATGCAATAAGGCAAAATAATTATTTTCATTTTACTAGTGCATCCTTTAGTAGATCTTCCAGGGTCACTACCGGTGGCTTGTACATCACTCTCCCTCTTTCTACATTCTGTTTACCATCATAAACGTTATGCTTGTTAATGTGCAGTCTCACAGTGCAAGAATTTTGATTGCTCCAAAGTCATTATATGCACAAAGCAGAAAGTGCGTCCATTCTGCAGAGGATGAATCTTTACAAAATAAGTTAAATGCGTAACATTGGGTTGCTGCAGTTCAAATCATGTGAACCATGTTACCTTGCAAAACAATTTTCCTATTTGCTGAACTGTGTATGCTGCTCTCCTCAGTGCTGCCCTGTATTGTTCCCTACTGTATTGTACTACTTATGTGAGATGCATTTGAGGGTCATATGCAACACAAACACTTGAGCAGCTCTATCACTATGGATGCACACACACACAGCAGCTTATGTAATGTAACATTAGCCTGTTATATAAAGTAACATTCTATTTTCTTGTTGGCACTGCCTAATGATACTGCCACATCGCTGGGTAATGTACAATGTTTTGGATCACGCTCACATTTCCGATTATTATCTACTGAGAATAATAGTTTCAGCTCCCCTCTGTCTTATAGGGCGACTGAGGATTGCAACATCTTCAACGATAAGCTAGTCCTACTCCCACCAATAATACAAATAAAGGCACTTCTCTTGCAGTCAATGTATATCATTCATCAATATTTTGTTTTTTACCGTGACCATGAACCAAAACGATGTACATTTTCCTGCAGTGCAGCGGCATCATTAGGCAGAGGTAGGTGTGTGAATGTGTATTTATGTGTGTGTGTGTGTGTGTGTGCACTTGATGTTAAGCGTGGGGGTGACAGCCAAACAGTCTTTCTATGCTACATCTCTCTGGTTTACTCTCAGATACATCTTCCCGACTTGTGCTTCCTACATCCATTTTCTTCTTGCTCTCTGTCTCTCCACATTTGGCTTTTATCCTCCCTCTCTCTCTCTCTCTCTCTCTCTTTCTCTCTCTCTCTCCCCCTCTTCTGGGGAGTCCCTCCAGTTCCCAGGCCAGCCCTCATGATTAATCACACAATTCTGCAAAAGTGCGACTTCAGATGTTTACTCCGTCAAAACATTACATTCATTTTTCATGGATGTGGATGCATGCCACTTTCTCTCAGCCCTGTTTCTGCAACCTGCAACTTGTGTGGGCTGAGAGATGGGGGGGAGAGAGGAAGAGGAAGAGGGAGATAGGAAGATGCAACGAAAGCACAAACACAGAGCATAAATTCAGTTGACATGCATGACAAAATTACATTTTTCTGTTCTTAGTGTTTTTTTCTATTAGTAATTATCATTCAATCACTACAATGTATGTATTGCTGAGTGGACTTAATATTGAATACGTGTTACATTCAGATGTGGGACCACAAGCCACATCAGCAACACTGCACACTGTTTCTAATAGAAACCCTAACCCTAGGTCATGTATGACTATACAAATATAACAATTTACCATATTTTGTGCTCATAATATAGCTTCTTCATCTTTGGTATCCAGACTTTACATTGAAATAAAATAAATGCCAGGTTCGAGTTGATTGTCTGGAGGGCATGAAGAAGACATAAAGAGCAGACTGGGCTGCTTTTCCAAGCCCTGTGGTAATATCTGACTCCGACGGTTCGAGTGATGCTGCGGTGGAATTCCTCAGCCTCTTGCGGTGAGTTGTGTATAGCACTCATCTCCCGTGGATTATGATGGAATCTCCCAAAATTTCCCACGGCAATAAACATCATCTTAACACTGTTGAACTCGTGCCGCGGGCAAAGCATTTCCGCCGAGAGATCCTGAATGACTGGCGGCTCGATTCCATCACGCAGGATTGTCTCGTCTCATTGAGCGGAGGAACAAATTTCCTGGAATTTCAAGGAGGATAGCTCCTGTTTTAGTTGTGTGAGGTGTCCGTTTCCAAACTAAAAAGATTTGTCAGGACTCATTCCCACTCATCGCGGTAGCACGGCGTGCACAAAATCCAGAATAGGCTGCCAAACACCAAACACCCATAGATTTTTCTTTCTGCTTCAATTCTCCAAGTCGTCTGTCTTCGCTTCAACGCATGCAGTCCGTTTTTACGGCGTTTTAAGTGTTTTCAATCTGTTCCTCTGCCACAGCGGTACAACCTGCATATTCCTCATCAGTTTCCGAACAATTCTAATGTGACAAGAGTTTTGCCACGTCACTCAGTTGGCCGTTTTGAGCCAAATTCAGAACGGAGTCAGTTCTGTTAGCACGTCAGCTATATTTGCCACCTTTTCGGTAACAGGTTTATTTGTGTGCCTGTTTTTGTGCGCTCCAGTGAAAATGTCATACTCTTTAGCTGTAGTCAGAATGTGTTGCGCTCACACATACAATCCATACAAATATACACTCACCGGCCACAACTATATAGTAGAGGGTAGGACTCCATTTTGCCTCCAGAACAGTCTGCATTCTTTGTGGCATGGATTCAACAAGGTGCCCTTTTGCACACCACTGTTGTAAAGACCTTTTGTTCTGATTGTCACATCCCCCCTGACCATGGCATCCAGCATCCAGACAAATTCAAAGGTTTGTTTCCCCCTGTCACAGACGTGTTGCCCCGCAGAGTCTTGAGAAAGAAGACGATTTTTCAGAGTACAGAGAAAGAGTGCAAGATAAGAGATGGCCCTTTGTAATTCTATTGCAATGCACTTGTGGCCTTCAGTACGTTGACAAAACAGTAAGGCCAGTAAGAACGTGCATCAATGAGCACCACAAGTGCTATTCGACGCAAAAATGAGAAGTCATCAGTTGCAAGGCATTTTACTGAAATGGGACATGCCATTTCAGGAAGCCTATACAAGGGGGTGCACAACTTATTAAAGAGGAATGCAAGTGTATTTAACGTTGCATCCCCTAAGACTTAATTAGGAGCTTTTGTCCCTTTAATACCAATAATACTGTAGAACATTGTTCTCCGCTTCATGTTAGAGATTTATTATGCAAATAGCTTCATTAGGAGAGGGGCCCGCCCCCACATGATTAAGTAAGTCATGTTGCATGTCCTCCTATATATGTGACATAAGTCACATATATAAGTCATAACTATAGAAGCATCCTGCCTACATACCCTATTCTCCTGGTGTGGCATAGGGTATAGGGTGTGTGTGGGTGAGTCTCCTATCTGTTCCAGGCTGCAGCCCGGCAGAGTTGGAGTCTGTGTGGTCCCCCCTCCTAGGACGATGCTGACTGAGCGGGCGTTGCGTTCTCCTATCTGGGCAGTGTTGGCGCCTGCGTGGTCCCTAGTCCGAGTTTTTCCTTGTCCTCTGTTGAGGGTCCAAAACTGGGGGATGTTGTGTACTATTTACTAACTGTTTCACATGTTGTGCACCGTGAAGGCCTAAGAGACTGTAACAGTGATTAAGGGCTGTACAGATAAACGTGATTTGATTTGATTTAGACTTTGACTGTAACCACATAGGGCGGCACGGTGGTGTAGTGGTTAGCACTGTCGCCTCACAGCAAGAAGGTTCTGGGTTCAATTCCACCTTCCACAGGCCTTTCTGTGTGGAGTTTGCATGTTCTCCCTGTGCCTGCGTGGGTTCCCTCCGGGTTCTCCGGCTTCCTCCCACAGTCCAAAAACATGTGGCTTAGGATAATTGGTGACTCAAAATTGCCCGTAGGTATGAATGTGAGTGTGAACGGTTGTTTGTCTCTATGTGTTGGCCCTGTGATGGACTGGCAACCTGTCCAGGGTGTACCCCGCCTTTCGCCCAATGTCGGCTGGGATAGGCTCCAGCCCCCCCCCCCACGACCCTGAACAGGATAAGCGGTGATAGATAATGGATGGATGTAACCACATATTTATGCATCTGAACTGCTGTACCAGTTAGCCATCATACCCTTGTGCTTTCTTTGTGGTACTTGAATTGATATTTCTTTTCAGTTTAATTTGTTCTTTGAGTAGCAAAGAGGTTGTGGAAATTACTTTGTTTCCTCATATTAAACAAAATCACAAAAAGTGTTGTTAGGACCGATGATAGTATCATGTGGTATAGATAATTAAATTACATTTTCTGTTCAAGTAGGGTTAAAGCCATTTAGCACGACTAAAATCAACACAGAAACTACCCCACAGTTGATTTTATCAGATGAGATAGTAACATTCAGTATGACAATGAATTGTCACTCACTCTCAAGTGATGGGAAATTCTTAATTGCATTCAAACAATACAAGACTATAACAATGACTTTCATTAGCATGAAATTGCTGAAGGTATTTTCAACTATTGAAATCACTTTTTAATTATTTTTCAAAAGCAGCTGTGAAAGATGAAAATTATTACTGGGACTGCAAATAGCAATCTGTTGCTTCTCCAACTCAGATTATGACCAAGGGAAACAATACAGAATGACATCTTGGCCATCAATTCATCACAAACCGTGATAGCCACAGTCGGCCAACCATGCAATGCAGACTGCACCATCAATCAGCTGCATCTTACTGCATCACATACATGCAGTCGTGCATCCCCTCACACACACTTGCACACCACCACCCATCCTGATCGATTTATGAGCTGTTCCTCTGTATGGGGCTACAAGGTGATAGAGCCAATGTAAATCTCCTTCCCTCAACCGGAGTTGACGTGTTTATGCTCCCGCTGACAGGTGGAAGGGTTAAACAACGAGGGGAGTTCATTCACTACACTAGAGGTCATTCCACTTTATCTTCATTCATTTAGAAACTGACAGTGATGAGATTAGTCCCATATCTCAAACATTTTTTTTATCCGTTTATTTCCAGATTTTCCCTTCTCATCCGTTAGCTTGTGCAGCCACCGAATATTAAGTATTTTATAGTTCACAGAATCAATCTCAGTGTTGCAGCATGTTTACCTTTTCCACCTATAGCTAATATTTGAAATCAAACCACCGAGATGATGGGGCTGGGAGAGATACCATTTTTTCAGCCCACTCACTGAAAAGGTATCAGCGCTCACTCAGAAATGCGAGCTCATGTGCAGACTCTTCATCTAACAACATAAAAGACAGGCGCGGCACTTTGAAGAGGCCATGGAACAAGATCATTACGGCCCGAACTCCTTTCATTTATCTGGTGTGCTCATTTCCAGACAAAGACTCCCAGGTGGTGCAGTTGGACGGCGTTGTGAATCATCAGAGCTAGACCTCATATTGGGTCGGGCTAGCTGAGAGCAGAACCTGCCAGACACCCACTGTCAGCAATGAAAATATCCTGAGATATACTGACAGGATCATATGATAATCAATGATGGCTCACGGTAAAAACGCAACATGATTCCACATTTAATACAGGAAATAAATGTCAGTATTTTAAGGCGGCTTTAATCATTTTCTTGTTTATGTTGTCAAGTTTAGTTATACAGCCCTTCATCACAAAGCATGTCTCAAAGGGCTTTACAGACGTGGCAAGGATGAAAGCTTGCCTTTACAGTTAAAAAAGGAGTGTTATGACCTACACAGAATTAGAGGTACCCTATACTGTAAAATATAAACTGCAGGAAGCAGCTCAGAGGATAATAAATAAATTGGAATAGTCAAATTAAAAATGGGAAAAACAGTGATAGACAGATCGACAGTCACATTTCTTCCTATAATAAAATACACATATTAAAGACACATTTTACACCAAAAGATTTAAATAATCAAAATACGTCTTAGTCACATGTTCATTAAATTCAAGACAGCAGTTTCTTGTCACTGATCTGCCCAACACGCCCTCCTTCAGGCGGAGGTTGATGACTGGAGGCTAGCAGAAGGGCAATAATGTCAATTATTGAGTGTAGTGGCCTTCCCTCAAAAACCTGCTTCACTAGGCTGAATAACTGTTGTGGAGACGATAAGTGCTCCCATTACGATAAATAATAAATGACAAGGGATCTGTGCAGAGTTAAAAATGTTTAATATGACCTACCACAAGGTGAGCGAAGGCCTGCTAAGCTTTGCACTAAACACTCCGACTCAGGCTTGGTTTCACCAAGGAAGGCCTAAAACTCCAATCTCCCTTTTATTTCCTCCCTTCCTCCCCCAGGTCCTAGAGATGACCTATTTCTCCAGAACCCTCTCAAACAAACTCACGAGGCTCCGGAGGCATACCTGCCACACAGAGAATGAGCCTACCTACATTTAACTAATCAAGTCAGCCACAGAACAAAATGCTGCAGTACTGAGGAAGGAAGGAAGGAAGGAAGGAAGGAAGGAGTGGTTGGTGAGGATTCACAGGGCTTTTTATTAGTTAGTCTGAACATAGCTTTGTGAGACTGGCCCCAATACTGTGAGGTATTTTTCCTTGAATATTCTGTTGAAGTTTAAGTTTCTGTAGGTGGCGCTTATTGCTTTATTCGTTCTACCTACCCAGTTGTACTTATTCCAAACAAACTGGAAACATAAAACACCTCTCTTCCTGTGCACCAGAGGATTGTTCCTAGCAAAGACCACCAGATGTTGAGAACACAATGTAAAAGCTTTCATGAGCTGGCCAGAGGTTGAATCACTATTGTATTATAGCAATGGTTTCAAGTCCAATGCTCTTTATTGAGGAAATGACTGTATACTGTTGTATTGACAATATTAGATTGTCACAAAAAATGCTTTAAAGTGAAGACATATTAATTGTGAATCTTCATTAACTTTTGTACATTCAGTATGTTGGGATCCAAAGTTGAAGAACCACATGATTATAGGTTATCAAACTTCAACAACCACAAAGTGTAGCAACTACAAAATGTGCAACCACAAAAGGCAAAATATCGCCAAGAACCACACACAGTCACCAAATACCACAAGATACTAGAAAAACAAAGTGTGCATTGTGTCTCTCTGTGCCGTTCTGTCATACTTGTTGTTTGTGTGCGTTTATTTATTGTGGTGATATGTATGACTCATGCTGCAAAACTCCACTAATACTATTTGGTATAATGGCTCCAAGCAGAGCAACAGTGCATTACCGTTCCAATCTAAGATGCATCTAAGACTGCTGAGAGTGCAAGATCATTCAAGTAACTCCCATTTTTCCACTCGCTGTGCTTCAGTGAATGATTCTGTTTAGCATTAACAGCAGATTGCAGAGGCAGAAATGCTTTGAGCTTGCTTTGAGTGTCCCCCCGTCCCACCTCAAATGGTTTTAGGTGACAGGAGAGTCATGCTGAGACTGTGCTGTGAACACATTACATTCATTATTGGCCTTTATGGTGGCAGATTTGGCATTTTAGTTCAACACATTTTCAGAGGCGAAGAACTGACAAGGAACCTAACATAAGGAAATATGTGGTGACCAAAACTCAGAGAACAATGACAACATCAAGAGTGACAAAGGTGTCTGAGGGAAATTGAGGACTTAGTATGTTAGTATGTTAGTCCTCTGAATCAAACTAGGAGACAAGACGGAGAGTTAGAGGAATTTAGACGAGGAGTTCAGGATGTGTGCCAGGCAGTTTGATGGCCTACTGCACTTAACGTCACTATTCATAAATCACACCAAAATGCACCAGAATCGTTGACTCTCCATACACTGGTATGTGGATGTACACAGCAAAGTGTCCATAGACCCTCAACATGGGATCATCTATTGCATGTCAGATTGTGGGAGAGGTGTGCAAGGCCACAACTCCATTGTGCTGATGGCGGTGTGTGATGCTCGCTATGGCTTTGCAATGGTGGACGTGGGGCCCTATGGCCGCTGAAGTGTTGGAGGCGTCTTCCGAATTTGGAAAAGCCCTTCTAGCAGGAAAGCTGGATTTGCCTCCACCAATAGCCCTACCTGGAGCGAGGACCACGAGTCCATGCTTCTTTGTAGGTGATGCTGCCTCCCTCTTGGTGACCCTACCCAGGTATGTGCAGACATATGTAAGTGTGTGAGGTAAAACAAGCGATAGTTAAAATGAATAAAATAAAATTTGTATTGCAGTACAAACCACAACAATAGCTACGCCAGCAATTTGTATTTGTTGGCAATCAGAGGTGGTGAGGGAGGGAGACGTGCTGAATATATAATACATGTGGACAGATAGCTTTTATGATTGCCCTTATGGTAATTTTGTTTATATTCCATTCACAGGTAATAATCTCCCAAATGCCCAGAGGGTTTACAACTACCAGCATTGTAGTGCATGTGTGCACAGTGTGGTTGAGGCGTTGGCTGGATGAGGGAGCGAATCAGGCTGAAAGGCTGGTTCCTCCTGCATCCGACACCACCTGCGACCAGTTGAGGCTGAAATGGACAACGGCAGCCTGGAACTGAAAAGCGAAGAAATAGAAGCATTACACCTTAGTACACATACAATCATGCTGCAGCAACTTCAAAGAACACTGATTTTTTTGAATGAAATTCTGTAACAACACAGTCTAATGTGAGATGTGAGATTTGTGCTTTGCTCTCAATGCAGAAATCCTTTTCAAAACAACAGATGTTTTGCGGTTAGAAATGATGGATTTTGTTGTCAAATGACACACTTGAATAATGGCCAGCAAAAAACAAGTAATACTGCTTGACAATAACAGCACACGTGTGGCAGCCTGGGGGGAGGGTGTGGGTGAGGCGTAGGCTGGATCCAGGAGAGAGTTGAGTCAGTGTGAGTTGAGTCTTCAGCTGCCAGCTGTGGCCAATTAAGGCCGATTGCAGCCGGGCCCTTTTAACCTGTGTGTGTGTGTGAGAGAGAGTGAGAGAGTCAGAGTGAGAACCTGACTGAGTGAGTCGACAGGAGGCGGGAGAGTTGACTGTCGGCTGTATGGCGAGAGCAAGCAGGACCAGTGGCCCACCAGGTTTGCGCAGGATTCAGCCGGGAGCAGACCTGGAAGAGCTGCCTAGTTGGGCTTGGAGCTGGGAAGCTCCTGGAAGCCTGGCAGCTTTGACCTGCAGGACAGAGGGGAGCTGCAGACAGTCACACAGTGGGGGGCAGATGGTTCAGCCAGCAAGACTAGAATGGCACAGCAGGGGGTGGGCCTCTCCACAGTCACTCCCATCCACAGGTTTTCCCAATTAGGATTTAGGGTATATAAGTGGTGGATAGGGCTATGCTCTCTGGCTGTGCATGACTCCTCCCTTGGAAAAACCTGGCAAGGTAGTTGGTATCCAGGTTTGCGTGGTATTTCTCTGGGCATGGTCTTAACTCCATTGTAGGGCATAGATGAGGTAAGGTCATTCTTTACATTCAAATGTTTAACACTGTGTGTGTGTGTGTGCGTGTGTGCGTGTGTGCGCAAATACTGGTTCTGTTTGTGGCAGTCAGTAGCCATTTTTATTAGTCTGTTTTTAGGAAACCAATAAATGTGTTGTCTTTTAGCAAGAATTATTTCCTTATTTGGTTCTTTGGCTCTGCCCATTGAGGTTTAACTCAACCAATGAGCTTATTTCTGCCTCCAAGAACTGTAGCTGAAAAAGCACCCCCACTAAGATGAAGATCCTAGTAATCTAGGTTTTAGTATGGCGGCTCTGGTAATGCCACATGAATGGAACACACAAACACACAGCAGAAGAAAATGAGGAGGTAGACAGTTCACTGAACAATGTTCTCAGCCTGGGAGGTTATGAAACACTGATAACAAAGGCTGTACAGTACATGTCAACCCACTGACTCATACAGGGAGATGAGAGCAACATATCGGCCTTCCCTCCTTCATCTGAGAGACTGACTTGTAACCCGGAGTGCACCGGGGAGGAAGAGAGTGAGTAAAACGGAGATGGCTATACGATGAGAAAAGAAGGATACTGAATAATCTTCTGTGCTGTCGAATTCTTTATCATGTTTTTTCCCTTCTGCACTGTACGTGTTTAATGTCCCACTGGTCATGTTTTGACACTTACATAAGTAGAATATGTGTTGCAAAAAGAGAGGAACAAGGCAAAGCGTGGGAGTATTGTGTAAAGACCTTGGGGCTGGTTAGGATATGAGGCTGGCCTCCTGCCGATGTGGCTTGCTGCAAAATTGTCATCCTTCTCTCCCATAATCCTTTGCTGTAGGCGTGTTCATGAATCATCCTCATCTGGTTCAAGCTTCTCGGAGTCATAAGTGACAACAGTGCACACTGGTTGTTTCTCAATCTACTGGATATGACAGCCCTCTCTCGGGGGGGGGGGGGGGTGGCTCTTCATGGTCAGCAGGGGTCGGGGCAACTACATTTAGCCTTGGGCCAATGTTTTTTTGCAGTTGCTAGGTGGGCCAGACCATAATATAACTGTATTCAAGACCGAAATGTAATCCCATTCTGCATATGCTTTTAATAAATGTCAGTAAATTGTTTTCCTTAGAAAAATTAATGCCCATCAGGAGCCTCAGTAACTTTATTCTCAAACCAAAACGTTTAGGTTTCCATAGCAACAGGCAGGGCAACAGCACCCAAAACATCTGAGGGGGCTCAGAGAAATGCAAGCTGGCACACTGCATGACCTCAACATGTTTGTCTCCTGTATCATGTTGATTGTCAGTGGCCTGATCACTGGATCAATACATAAAAGATGTCAATACCAATATGAATCTCACATGGACCTTTTAGATCAGATTTCTATCTCATTTGTCGCTTTGGCTTTCACCCTTTTTTTTTTTTGAAGACCACCAACACCTGCCCTGGAGACTGGCAGCTTTGGTGCTCCATGGCTGACCGCATGGAGACGCCGCTGAAAAGCATCCAACTCTGTCTGTCGCGGCCCCAGCCCAGTTGTAGCAAGTTGCTACCCATGCTTTTTAATTTTAAAAGAAAATATTGAAGAAATGAGTGATTCAAGTGACGCCCATAATGCTGGCCTCTAGATTGGTGGAAACGTTAACGTTCTTAAGGTCACCTGGTTCCAGTGCTCAGCACCGACTAATTGAGCGTTGACCCTTTGATCCACACTTCCTTATTTCCCTTCCAATTGTTTATGTCCCCAACTATTTACCTACTATTGTTTCATGAACAATAGTTCTACCTGGCAAGTTAATAGTACTCCATTTAAAGTTTGAGGAGTATCCTGCTTTGTACAAAACCTGCAGAAACCATAAAGTTAGTGACGGTTTAAAATCATAAATTATTATAATGAGAGCCCACAAGTGTGTGTGGAGATATCTATCTATCTATCTATCTATCTATCTATCTATCTATCTATCTATCTATCTATATCTCTATCTCTCTCAACAAAAACAGTCATATGTCAACTAGTGTCACATCAAAATGCCTTGGTTTCCAGTCATGCTTGAAATGTTGTGAACTCTACAGGGGGTGGTCATTATTTCATATATTAGAGGAATAATCTCATAAAATTTAAACCTCCAAAAGTTAATGAAGATATACCAAATAGAACATCCACAAATGCATATAATTTGTTTATTTGACAAAACTGGTCAAATCTGGTCCTATAGACATCGATCGGTCTTTGGCATCTTCCTTGATGGATTTCCTTCTTACAGAACTCAGCCAACTCAGTGAGGTTTGAGAGCTGTCCGCATGAACAGTTCACTTTAGGTCATGCCACAGCATATCAATTGGATTTAGGTCAGGACTTAGACTTGGCCATTCCAAAACACTAAGAAAAACTTCTTCTTCCTGAGCCATTCTTGCTTAGGATCGTCACTTTCAGCCCAGCTTCAGATCATGGACTGATGGCCTGACGTTTTCAAGAATTCTGTTTTCCCTCAGAATTCATGGTTCTGTTAATGATGTTGAATCATCCAGAGGAATTCCCATCACCATGCTTGACAGTTTTGGGCAGTTGCCAACATAGCAGTTTTGACTCTGGACTCATCTGTCCAGAGAATCAGAAATCTTCAGGTAATCTCTGTCAAGAGGCAGCTTTGTTCTAGAGGAGGATTCTTCGTGGTTGCCCTGGCATAAATGTTACTTCTATTCAGTGTTCTTCTTATTGTTGGATGCATAATGACATCAGATGCAGCAATGAGGACTTGTAGATCTCTGGATTTTATTCTTGGGTTGTTTTTGATTGTTTTGTTGCCAGCCTCCAGAAGATGTCGGCTGGCAATGACTGTGTGGGTGGCCCACAAAGGAGTGGGCTGTGCATAGCCTGCTGACCACCTCACAGCAGGACTACATGGCACTGAAGAGAGCCACTGGTAGGGAAATGTGAGTACTGCATGGTGCTCAGAGGTGACTCGGGGTTGTCCGATGGGAGGGGCCAGAGGGGTCTTGCCCAGAGGTTCCCCAGGCTCCGGTAATCCACCCCAAATAAGATTTTCCACTAGAGCAGTCTTGTGACAAAGGCCTATGCTTTGCCTTTCAGCGTATGGTGAAAATCAGCAGATGATTACTGGCTGTGCATTCGCAGATGTGCTTAGGTGGTGCAACGCCTGTCCTGAATGTCAACTCGGCCACCCCAAAAGTACCTTTGCGCCCTCTTCCACTGATGGAGGTACCGTTCAAAAAGCTCAATGGTCCATTAAACCGCAGTGCAGGGGTTATCGCTTTGTGTTAGCGAGAGTTGCCCAGGCACTGTTTCAAGTTGGAATTGGAAAGAACCGCTAACTGACTGACCAAGGCACCTTGTTTAGGTCACATTCACTCCAGGAACTATACAAACTAGTGGGCGTCTGCTCAATCCAGATCAGCGTATACCATCCGCATCGGAGCGGTTTAATAAAACACTGAAAAACATTGTTCATAAATTCATGCACAAAGACATACGAAATTGAAATAAATGTTTGGAACATCTGTTAGGTACCCCAGGCCTGCATGGGATTTTCTCTTTGAGCTACTGTTTGGCAGAAGATCCTGTGGTGTTAATTAAGGAAATCTGGGAGAAAGGTCCTAGGAAAAGCAAAAAACTAAATTCAATAGATTTGTTATGGACCTGCGAGCAAAACTCCACATGCTGGAGTGACTGAAAAGGGCCCTTTGTGGTCACGCAGCAAGTTGGGGATGTTGATTATGAGGTTGAGTATACTGACAGGGATGGAGCGATCAATCACCTAAACCTCCTAAAGGCATAGAGGGAGGTAGGGACCGTCTCCCTAGCCACATCAGTGATTGAAATAGATGAGTTGGGTCTGGACATTGCAGAACCGGCCAATCAAACTCCGGCCCTCTCCAGTGCAGATGTGACAGCTTTACAGCAGCCGTTTGCTGTGTTCTTCCCCTTTGCCATGACACACAACACTCATACACCACCACATAGAAACAACCCCGGGAGGGAAAATACGAACACAGCAGTATTGTCTGCCCGAGCATAAGTGCAAAATCGTGCAGGTGGACCATCTGTACTGGTGGTGTCTGTGATTGGCTGTTTTTATTGCAATTTTCTGTGTAGATTAAGAAAAACGGATGCTATCATGGCAAATCTGATCATGACATCAACAGCTCTACAGCAAATGCATCATGGACAAGAAGTTGATTACAGCCATTCAAAGCTTTCTGATTTATCTATCTGTTATCTGGAAGACTACAGGAATAAACATCTCGACAAGGATGCTTGGAGCACAGTTGCATCGATTGAGGTCGGTGGTAAACTCTGAAGTAATTTTATTGATTTTTTTATTTTCAATTAATGCTACCTAATTAGGAAATGCCAACGACTGAAAAATACACAATTTGCCTGTTCAAAATTGTCGATACAGACTACTACATAGTTGCAATCAGAGCCTCACCCACGATCTGTGAGAATAGAGCAACCAATCAACCAAGTTGCACGCTGTGTGAACATTAGGCATCATTTCCTTGATGACAGTGGTGCTTTGACAGGTTGCCTGGGGAGCAGCAGAGTAAGAAGCTGGGGAGAGTGGAGGGAGGTGTTGGTTGGGCAGGGAATACTGTTTGGAGCTCAGAAAATTTGGAGCGCCCTAAAATGGATTTCTCCTTTACAGCAGATATCAGCAATGTCATTTTATTCAAATCATTCCCCCCTCTGCTGGACAACCCCTAAAAAATTTTTCTTTTCATTTATTGGGAGACCTGCTTGGGATAAGGCTACGCTTCCAATTAATTGAAGGGAGAAGAGGTGCACAGTGGCCTGTGGATTGCGTAACGTTCAACATCTGTTTTGTTTTATTGCTCTTTTCTCAGTTCTTTTCATGCTGAGCATTCAGTTGCATTGGTTCTTGGTTGTTAACTGAACATCTGTTCACAGTGAGATGTTTTAGAAGCTGCCCCACCCCCACCAACCCCCCCCGCCACTCTATGCATCACTGGCATTCATTACAGATGTTGCAATCACTGCTTGACTACACTCAGGGTTTACAAATGCTCACAAGACTTCAGGAAAGTGTTCTGTTTATGTTAGTGTTTCAGGAGTACTGCCACTTAAGAATACTGTCTATGCATGCTTAGTGTCAGACCTCAGTTCTGAACAGTATAGTTGAATCATTCAGGGACATCCTCTGGTCAGTTCAGTGCAGTCATGAAATAAATAAATCATCTTAGCATGAATCCCTCAGTTGCTATAATGTAGGGGGATTAGGTCCAGGTCCAAAACCACTATCTAGGTGCCAGCAGTTTGACGTGAGATAACACAAGAAAGAGAAGGCAGCCTGTTTTGGTGCATGATGTCAGACAAAGGCATCTGATTTAAGTGCCTAAAAAGTCCATGTGCACATTGGAGTTTTCTACTTCAATATTTCCTGGAGGCTGACGTGCTCTTGAGGCAGAAATAACCTCATTGGTCAAGGTAAACCTCAATGGGCAGTGTCTGAATGTGATTAGGAGTTACACTTTCGAACGCATCGTTGAGACATGAATCACAAAGTATGTTTGCTTTAGCGGAGATGTTTGTCCACCTGTGGCTTTAACAAACCAGTGAAACGCCATGTTCAATATTCAATATTCCAGCAGCAGAGGTACTGTTCCCAAAACAATCAGACAAGGAGAGAAATGGCCGTTGTCACAGATCACTACAGTCCCCTCAGTACACAGCCTCCCTAATTGAAACTCAGCTCTGGGAGCTGCAGATATATCTCAAAATCAATTCTGGAGGCACAGCAGGAGAATTCACGTTCTCACCTGTCTTACCCCTTTTCTCTTAAAAGTAAAGAGCCTCTTCAGAGTCCTCAAAGCCCTGGATAAATCTGTTCTCCTTGGCTAGCTGATAATTGAATTGGATTTGTCGGATGAGCTGATACAGTAGCAATGCCCAGTTATTGATCGCTGCTGGCAAATGGGAAGGAGTCCAAGTCCGAGTCTAAGACTATTTCTTTCTTTTCGCAGACTTTTTACAGCAACATGAACGAAGATGAAAATTTGTGGTTTTTGAAGTCACGGTATCAGAAGGATATGGTCATAAGGAGAAGGTCATAAGGATTTAAAATGTGTATCCATTTTAAGAGGAAAGCACTTATCCTTACCTCGACATTATTAAGTGAATATAGTGGCACAACAGGCTGTAGATTGACATTGAAATAGCACAGTAAGGGTGTGGAGGTTGGGGGGTGGATGGGCAAATGCATTTACCTTCAACTTCCATGATCCGGATTCAATTCCCAAGTCAGAAGCTAGAAGTTTTCTACTGAGAGTGAAGTTTTCATTTTCAGTCATTCAGTCAGTTTTTCTTATTTAACCATGACCAAAACTTGGAATTGTTTTACTTGCCTAAACTGAATTGTTAGCTGACCTTTTCATGTGACAAACTCATGAAAATGTTGCTCCGTATTAATGCCCATGATTTTTGGCCATGTAGCGTATGTTGGCTTGGGAGTGCAGTGCGGTGTGGGGACAGGATGGATTTTGAATGTACAGCATATTGTGTTGCCTACTGGTGCTGAGGTTTTGACTGTAATTGCTGTGTGTGAGCATGCATATACCAGGGATATACCAGGGGTGTGTTGAGTCTTTATGGGGACAATTTCAGGTCTTTTTTCAGGTTTTATTTTTAAGATTTAGGAACTTCAAAATACAAAAACAATAATTGGATATATACGTATTGATAGGATTTCACTATTCATTTAACTGAATTGATATTCGCCAAATGAGAATCGATTTAATCTCAAAGTACAATACAATGGCTGATGAGAAATATACCAGAAATTTCACTGTCCATCCTGACACACATTGCACAAGGACAACAGAATCGGTGTGCTTTGTGCTTTTGTCACTGTCTTATTCTAACCAGACAGACAGAACGAAAGCGCCCTACCCAGCAACCACCGGCCCCCCAAGCGATAGCACGCCCAATAGGAACCGCAGTCCCGGCCTTCAATCGGCATCCCTAAGCTAAGTATTATGTTCATAAATAAACTAGCGACGGCCATTAATGGGCTACATGTCAGTTTCTCAATAAGTCAGGCTATGCCCGCTGTTGGCTACTACGTTCGCTGGTTGCTGCTTATCCGCTTACTTAGCCATTTCTGTGGCTAAGTAAGCACAACAGTAGTTCTGCACTAAGCAGAGCAGACAATCCTGCTTCCTGTTTACACCGGCACATGCATGCCCAGTACAGGTGACCTCCCCCTTCTTTCAAACGAGTTCTTCATCTGCCTTTGTTATAAATCGTTTTGGTCTAAGTAACTAAAGAATGCGGTTCACGTTTCTTAGTTGAATTAGTTTATAGAAGAAATGTTAGATCATACTATTTACACTAAATATGCAAGAAATATGTTAACCTGCTAATGGTAATGATTTCAGTGTTACTATGGACAGTGTCAACAGGAAGTGCTTTTATTTTGAAACGCAAGGAAGCAACCTGTTCAGTGTTTTGTCGCTAGTTTAACGATATTATGAATACGAGACGTCGGGTCCAAGGTCCGTTTAGTTTACCTTGTTGTTTGTGATACTGCAGTTTATTGGCTAATGTTCAGTTGAATGTCACCCGCTTGGTTCTATTAGAAGCTTCCATTTCACTACAGCCTCGCTAACAGTGCTCATGCTACTTAAGAAAAGAGAAGAAGGGGGGGAGAGAGGAGAAAGGAGGGAGGAAAAAAAATAAAAAAGCCATCTTCATGCAATACCCTTGTTTAACCAAAGGGTGGTGCCCTAAGATGTGAGTTGCAATGCCTATAGATACATTCCACGCCCGTAGGCTTGACCATAGCCCCGCCTCCACCTCTCCAGGAAACACTACCCTTACCCTTCCTCTTAGCCTTGCCTATTTGTCGTCAATGATCTGTATGAGCTCTTGTTTAGTGGCTCTTTATTTGATACACTTATTTGCCTTTGCTCTTGCTCATTTATTTTCCTATTTGTTTAAGAAAAGTAGGTAGCTAACCTACTGCACTTTTACCTTAACACTAGTTATGCTCTAGTTGCTTGTTTAGGAAGGAAATGCACTTACGATTTCTAGTGACTAGTAGTTTTCTTGCCTACCTATGTTGAATGCACTTATTGTCGCTTTGGATAAAAGCGTCTGCTAAATGCCTGTAATTTATGTTCGAATGAGTCTCTGCGATTGGAAGCTCACAGGCTTTCAGTTTCTCCACAGCAACAAAGTTGGTAGTGTACTAACTACAACACGACAGGTTCGTCTATTTGAAATGTAACGTTGAACCAAGCCAGTGTTTTAAAAACAGCTGGCTAATGTGCGGGTCCTGGTATTCAAGGAGGAGGAGAGCTGGATTCCTCAGATGCAGTTATGTTGCAGGACCAGGGCGACCGTGCAACCACGCAGCAGCGATCCTGTGGATGCTGTGTAACGCTTAACATCCACGACTCCAAATCCGTCGTTTGGTTTTTGCGAAATGACTCACCTGAGTGCATAGCCCGTGGCGGATGCTCAAACACTCTTCCCACCTCTCATTCAAGCTCTATAAGACCCTGCCAGAGTCTGATCCTGAATTAGTCTCAATGCTGAAAGTAAATTAGCACAGAATGCAGAATTTATCATTTGTGTTTGTAGTATTGATGCTGGGTTGCCATAGACACGTGGTATGTGCGTCATTAACATGGTATGTGCGTCATTAACATGAGTGTTGTAGAGTAAATTAGTGAGGCCTGGATTCGAGGCCCTATAGGGCAGTAAACAGAACTTGACCAGACCACTACTATGTGGAGAGAGCCTATAGGATGAACCATGTTATCTAAGCATAAGTGAACCAATCATGAGATTTATTCGTAAAGAAACTCTAAGATTGTAGCTGGCTGGATTTCAGTGAGAGAGAGCATGCAGTGATTCTTTGACTGATGACTTTCTGCGTGGCCTGGTTCAAGGTTTTCTCTCCAATATATCTGCATACAATATATTTTATACTTCAACCTATCAGTATTTCGTGTTTTACTTAAAGAGTTTGGAGTGCTCCAGGCAATTTCCACGACAAGGCAGTAGCTCAGCATTCAGGCACTAGTTGGGAAATGTATAATAGCGGGCGCTCACCATTCACATAGTTCAATTCACATAGCATATTCCTTGTTGGCATCATATGCCAAAGGGTCCCTTCGCTCGTCCGACGCCTGTCCAGCCCGCATAAGTCGGGCGCAGTGGCCGGGGACCTCCGGTACCTCGAGTCTACCCTTCCCTACCCGAGTTGGGCCCGAGGCAGCGCCGCCGCAGCCCCGGCAACGGCGACGCTGCTGCACAGCTTGAGTTGAGCTGTGCAACAAGGAATGGCCTCACCGTAGCTGGTGCCCGGCCATACACATAGAACACATAGCATTCACATAAAATAGCCGGCGACCAATCGCTTGCTGCCCTCGATCACTCAACCTCATTATCACGTTGTGCCATTGATTATCTGCCACACAAACAGGTAGAACTCTCATCCCATCTGTGGGTTTTGGGGGGTTCCCAGACTGGCGCTGCTACTCCAGTCGTAACAGCTATCCGAAGAATACTCTGCCTCGATCATTTGGTGATCAGCTTGCATATCTCTGGTGGTGGTGGTTCGTGCTCCGTGCTCAGAAAGATCAGAGGCACATTGATATTTAGAGGTGTTTATTATCAGTACTTACAATAAGTCTATTCCCACGTTTTAAATTCGCCATCGACTAGCCTCGTTCAGCTACGTATTTGATGCGCCGACAGTCGGCGTATATATCATACGTGGTCCATAGCGGTTTCTGCTGTCAGCTTGTCACCCCTTATGTGCGTCATCTAGCCTGCCAGCTAGTTGGTAGCCGACTCCCCAGTCGGCATGTCTATGTCACGTGTTTGTCCCGTAGCTGTTGCTGCATATGTGCATCGTCTAGCCTCCTGTCAGTTAGCGATGCGCTGACTCCTCTGTCGGCATGTCTATGTCATTGTGTTCATAGCTGTTGCTGCACAGCTCCTCTATGCTATCTCATGTTTGTAGCGTCACTGCGACAGCTCGCGCCATCGATCGCCAGTCGATGGTGCCGACTCCTTTAGTCGGCGTGTCTTCGTCATTGTGTTGGTCTAAAGCTGTGGTTGCCCGACAGCTCGTGACCCTATATGTGTATCAACTAGCCTACCAGCTGGTTGGCGCGCTGACTCCCCAGTCGGCATGTCCGTGTCATTGTGTTAACTCATAAAAGGAAAGAAAGCTGTGAGGGTACAGCAATGTCATGTTACATGTTGTAGTTACACCGCGACAGCTCGCTCCATCGACTAGGCTCCTAGTCGATGCGCTGACTTCTTTCGGTCAGTGTGTCTACGTCATGGTCAATGTAGCTGTCCCTCTGACAGCTCGTCACCCTATATGTGGATCATCTAGTCTGCGGCTAGTTGGTTCGCTGACTCCCCAGTCAGCGTGTCTTTGTCACGTGTTCATCCCTTAGCTGTCGCTGCACAGCTCCTCTGTTATGTGTTTGTAGCGTCGCGGCTGTCTGCTCGTCATCGACTTCTGCTAGTCGATGCGCCGATCGGAAGTCGGCGTGGTGGTCTTGTGTCGTTCCATAGCTGTCACTGCACAGCTCCTCAATGTTATATGTGCATCATCTAGCCTCCTGTCAGCTGGCGATGCGCTGACTCCTCTGTCGGCATGTCTACGCCATTGTGTTCATAGCTGTCGTTGCACAACTTTGTTATATGTTGTAGCCGTCGCTGTTGTCAACTCGCACCATCGATTAGCCTCCTCAGCTAGTCGATGCGCCGATTCGTTCAGTCGGCATGTCTATGTCACGTGTCATAGCTGTCGCTGCACAGCTCATCAATGTTATATGTGCATCGTCTAGCCTCCTGTCAGCTAGCGATGCGCTGACTCCTCGGCATGTCTATGTCACGTGTTTCCTGGCAACTAGTTGACGCACCCACTCCTCCCGTCAGCGCGTCCATATCACTCATTTGTTTTATAGCCGTCTCTGCCCGTCAGCATAACTTCCCTCATCATCATCCCTAAAATCTATTTGTTTTGGGGGGAGTTCCTGCTCCTCAGAGATTCGCGGGTTTCGCCTCTAACCCATTCGATCCCAACCGGCGCTACCGCCAAACATTCTCATATTTGTTATCACAATAAAACTTCCTTTTCCGTACAACTAGTCTCTCCTGACTTGAACTATAGTTCAAATGAGCAAATGTTAAATGCACAGAGCCTGAGCCAGGCTGTCCCAGAGGTTCATTCTGGTCAAGATTCATGTCCAGGCCATTGGACAGTCTGTCTGTACAAGGACCCGCAGAGTCGGTGTACATAGGCCAGTGCGTCAAGCCTTCCAGGGGGTTGAGTGCTCACCTGTTCCTTATCAGTGCATCAACTCCTGCAACAGAAAGACACACCACTGCACTCCACACACATACACACCGCAGTGACTGCAACACTAGGGTGACACTTTCACCAGCCGTCTCCCAACTGTATGTTGAACATAACACAAGAAAGGCCAAGCTGGGATCACTTGACGGCTCTTTTGAATTTTACAATTGAAATATATCCGCTTACATAATATTCCTCCATGACTTTTCCTAGACCCACATTCTGTACAAATTTTCAAAGTTACACAAGGATGTAGTAGTTATAATTACATATATCTCCTGGTTTACTTGCACACAACCCTTCAGTCTGCAGCCATTTACCTGCAAACCTTCAACAGGCACAAGCATCCAGTTTACCAACAATTGGAATTCATCAAATATACACCCATTGCATTTTCACTTCGTTAATGTGGCCAAATGCATCTCTGAATGGGTGAACTGATCTTGAATGCATGTTGGGTACACCTGGACATGATGTGATTTTGCATTATCTGATTACAATCTGATCACCCAGGATGCATGTTAAGGCCGTGGGTGGAAAGGGGGTCAACAGATAAAATCAAGGTGTGTGTGTGTGTGTGTGTGTGTGTGTGTGTGTGTGTGTGTGTGTGTGTGTGTGTGTGTGTGTGTGTGTGTGTGTGTGTGTGTGTGTGTGTGTGTGTGTGTGTGTGTGTGTGTGTGTGTGTGTGTGTGTGTGTGTGTGTGTGTGTGTGTGTGTGTGTGTGTGTGTGTGTGTGTGTGTGTGTGTGTGTGTGTGTGTGTGTGTGTGTGTGTGTGTGTGTGTGTGTGTGTTTCGTTGAAGTGAGCAGCTGAGAGATAAAACAGTATGGATGTTGTGCTGGATGAGGGGTACATCATTAAAGGTGTGTAATCGCATAGCATGATTTTAGTTTTCACATTTAATAATTGTAGAATATGATGATCTATAAAAATAGATCATAGGCTAGAAAATATCTCCCTAAGTATTGGGACAGCACTTAGACGCTGAAACGTCATCGATAAGCAGACAGGACGAGTTTGTTGTCGGAGATTACTATGGCAACAATGGTTTTATCACAGTGACATTTGCCGTTCATCTGATGGAGATAGAAAAGCATGGACGCTTGCCATTCATTCACAACTTATACGTTTCACGCTACTAATCGATCAAACAAGTCATCCAATAAAAAAGACCACTGCTTCATTACCAGTCCACTTCATGACAGAATAGCGTTAGCGGTGCTCTGTAGTCTAGCAAGCCGCTCCTAACGTTACCCTGCCAGTCTGCACTGATATTAGAGGAGCCGTAACAAGTGCAGCAACTTCGCTGCTGGACTTTAGTTATAGCCAAGGGGTGAATTGGGATCGGGCCTTGGGCCGATGTATTATGGACCGTTTCTTTATAACAAGCATAACAAAAAAATCGCTAATATGCCGATGTCTCTACTTCATTAGTTAGTTACGTTACAACATTGTTTTAGGCTGATTTGTGCATGACAGTCCCGCATTTTGACATATTTACATGTCGCATTTCCCCCTTTGATGTCATATGATGAATTATAACTAAAGTCCAGCAGCGAAGTTGCTGCACTTGTTACGGCTCCTCTAATATCAGTTTTCCACGGGGCTATTTTAATTCCCAATTTCCATTTACAAACACATCAAATTAAATCGGATAACGATTCGTTTTCCGTTTTTCGTTTTTTTGTTCATCAAAGAAAAAATGGGAAACGACTCGTTTTTTGTTTTCAAAATGAAAAACGGATGGCCGCCAAGTACACGGACCCATACAGCAGAAACAGCTGAGCCATGCACGATGGCTGACAAGAGAAAGGAGTAGCCTAACACTTGATCTCCAAGTAGCAAATAGCCCAAACTGCATGATTCGTTGGCATTTCATCAGTCCAAAAGTCCAGTAAGATTGGATCAACCCACTGATGATAGGCAATTCCATTTCAATTCCTGATAGCAAAAACACAAAATTGTTGGTAAAACGTTATAATAAGGTTTCCAAAATGATTAATGATGAACAAACCCTCAACTAAGGCAAGAATAAATGTAGTCATGCCTTACTAAGCTTTTTACCAATGCATTTGTAAATGTTGCATTATTTTGTGTTCTCCCTTTGCCAGAACTTACTCTTTGGTTACTAAACTATTTACTAACATATTATAAAGCATGCATGTTTACTAGTCCATTTACAAATGCACTTATAAACTCATTATACAAATTTCTAATTGTATTTACCAATTTTACATTACCTGTTGTAAGAAGATCATCCTGCCTTTCCAATGGCTTACAATGGCAAATGCTTGAAAATGTCAAATGGCACTTTCATTTACATTTTCTAATTGTCATAGATTGCACATTGCAAGAGAATGACAATGCAATGGGATTATTGAATTTGACTTAAATGTTGCATGTTGCTTGCAATTATTTTATTGTATTTTAATTTCAAAATTTGAATTAACATTTGAATATTGTTAACTATAAAGTGACTTTTGAAATTAAATGTTATTTCTGCCAGTATATGAAAATGCAAATCAGATTATTGCAATAAAATTATCTAATTTTCTCCTTTGCCTGAACATTTAAGTTAACTGTACGCTTCCATAGAACGGCAGGAAATTTCACTTTGCACATAAAAGCAGTTCTCAATTTCAAAGCATATTTAGGTCTATGCCCAAGCTTTATCACATGCATATGACCCCCTATAGTGTGCAACCTCAGATCTTCATTCCAAAGTCTAGGCTGAACACTAAAGGTTACCAGACATCGTCTTCTATTAAACTATTAGACAGCAACAGTCTGAAATATGAAAACAAAACACATGGTTAGAAAACTATTATGTCCGTACATTGGTTACACATTAATTTTAAGTGGAAATAAAAGGATAACCAAGTGATGAGTTATACTAAACTATCTTGTGATTATATGAATTATGTTTGTTTGTCCCAGTGGCGTTGACCACAGTCAGACGGGATGCATGAAGGTGTGGATGGCTGTAGGAGGAGGTTGTTCATGGGAGGACAATTCTTCTTCCTCTCTGCTGTCTGGATCTCAGCCCAGCTGTCTCATAGGGACAAGGCCTAGCGCGCTAACCTCTGCTGTTACCCCAATCCATCTCTGTAATGCCGTGCCAAGGTGGGGGGAGTGTGAAGGCTATTTTTAAAATGCCTTTGGTATTGCTCATCAGGGCAGAGTGAACCCGCATCCCCCTTGCTGTTAGGACAAAGACTCCTCCAAGAGGATCACGGGTGAGGTTAAGGCTCAAGCCAATATCACCTACCGGTGATATGGACCGGTTTTGTACATCTAGCTAGACAAGAGAGGGTTGGCAGATACAGCGGGGTCCAAATGAGTCCAAGACCAAGAACTTTGTTTTCAAAAACTAACAATTTTTTACTCAGCTGATACTGAGATACATTATTTAGAACTGATACACATTTTTGTTTTAAAAAAAGATTGTTGAGAAATGTTTGTATGAAATTGAAATATATCTGAATATCATAAGCAGGTATTCTCAAATTGTTGTCACACCATATATTTCATTCAAATATTATTCTCCTAATACACAGTGTGAGTTGTTTTGGTCTTTCAACAACTAATACCAGATATTGACTAAATTAATATGGTAATCTATGTTGCTACTTTAGTGCTTTAACTTTGAAAGAGGACTTTCATTGAAAAATATATTTAATTATTAAATAAACTCTTAAGTTATATATTTTTGGGGATCAGTATCATTTAACCAAAAATGTGTATTCATTTTTAATAAATGATGAAACAAAAGAGTTCTTGGTAGTGGACTCTGTGCCCACTGTGTTCTAGTCAATGCCAGCTCTTCCAATATTCACACCACGCAAGCTGTGAAGGCCCCCATACTTCCCAATGTGTGTAAAAATGCCACAAATGTTGTTGAGGCCATGACAGGATGGCATCAAACTGGTAACATCCATCCCTAAATAGGTTAATGTTGTCGAGGCTTTGGCAAACATTAGCTATTAGGATCAGCTGGTCAGTTCAGCTGCTTGCTAGCTAAATTGACCACCTGATCCAACATGGTCGGTGGGCTGGGGGCAGGATTTCAGATCTCAGGCTCATAGAACCACTAGATCCTGAAAACAAAAAACAGAGAAATCATGTACCTTAATTGTAGTTGTTAATTATATTATTATTATTATTATTATTAATAATAATAATCATCATCATCATCATCATCATCATCATCATCATCATAATTTGTTGAGTATTATTATGAATTGTTATGTATTTTATTCATTGTGTATTTATTAGTATATATTGTATATTAGTGTACTATATTATATTCTAACACAATAATTATCACAACATTTTAATTATTGTATCATTCTTTCTAATACATATCTCACTGAGCTATGGATTACACATACCTCAGTGAGGTATTAACAGCTGTTGAGTTCTAGGGGAGATGCATGATGACTGGCAAGAGCCACAGATCATTCACTGACATTGACACTGACATTCGCAGTCTTGAACAGTATTTGCTTTTGAGGCAGGTCAGGGAGAATTTCTGTATTTCTGGTAACAGATCCAGAACTGTTTGACAGGCCTTGACTAATGTGTTCTTGTGCGCACTGTGGATAGTTTGACCAGTTGATCTTCCTCAGCAGTCTACTGCGGTATTTGCCTTGAATGGAAATCCTGAGGAAGTGACAAAATGATGTGTCATGTCAACTAAAACAAACAGGACATACTAACCATGGTATTTACATTATGAACCATTTACTTTAAAATAAACATACCTCTTCTTTCTGAAGTGTCCAGGCAGTCATAGATTGTCCTTTGGCAGAGCTCTTTCAAACCTGACTCTGATGTTGTGGACAGGTTTTTGGTGCCATTTTATTTAATTCTATGACCATTTTATGGTTGTATCAACACAGAATTGCGCCTTCATCTCAAAGCAGTATTTCCCAATACCTGACTACTGCAATTGAACACCTTAGATTGGGAGTTCAATGTAATTACTATTGACTTGCCGCACCTGCTGGGTGGAGGAGGAAGCTGTGCTGACATGAATGTTGACCTTAGAAATCCCTTCTATAGACTCTTTTTCAACCAACGTGGTAGAAGTATGCATGCGCAGCTTACCTGTTTAATGTTGGGGATTGGGTGAAGCCAAGGTCCTTTAGTTTTTTTTCTCCTGTAGGGTTTTTCTGGGAGGTTTTTTTTTATTTTTTTGTCGTCATAGAGGCGCCAGGTTAGGGTAGTTTAGATAGATTGCATAGGCTTGCTATGTACTCCTCTATTAAATCCTTTCAGTCCAGTTCAACCTGCTATTTTTTTCTTATTCTTTTGTTCTGATCATATTCGGTACACATCATAATTGTCATGAATTCATTAATGATTGTCAAATTTATCACAATCAGTTATCAGACAGCTTGTCCTAGTTAGGCCTATAATAAGATCTTTGAGGCTTATTTGTGACAAATGTATATAAAAAAAATAGATCTGACAGTAACAGAGCCAGCTAAGCAAAGTTGGAAAATAAAAAAAAATAAAAAAATAATAGTCACCTCCTTCAGTTATGTAATAACTCGACAAAATGTAATACATTTTCACCTCATTATGTAATAACACCCGCATTTTGTAATCTGCCACATTTTGTAATAAACAGCCTGAACGCAATGTAATAAATTTCCCCGCATTTTGTATTTTGCGGGAGTTGCACTTTTTTTCGATGAAAATGTAATAATAAGGTGCATTATTTAATAACCAAACAAAATGGATGTCTTCATCTGTACAATTTTAATAATTAAACTAAATATTAAATTAGACCCCTATGACCTGTGGTGCCCCCCTTGGCATTATAGTTCACTCTGATCTTAGTCTAAATCACCACATAAAAGCTTTTATTTCTAGCAGGGTTGACTATGGCAATGTCTTTTGATAGGGCTCCCCAAAAGACCATCAAAAATCTTCAGCTTATTCAAAATGCAGCTGCTAGAGTTCTTACAGGGACAAAAAGGTCAGATCACATCACCCCGATTCTTAAGTCACTACACTGGCTTTCTGTCAGCCACAGAATTGAATATAAGGAAATGCTGCTTGTTTATGAATCAATACATGGAGTGGGATCAACATACATTACGGACATGTTTAAGGAGTACACTCCTGCCAGGTCTCTCAGGTCAAGTGGGAGTGGGCTGCTAGTAGTGCCCAGTGCCAGGGCTAAAGTTGGTGAAGCAACCTTTAGTCACTCACTATGCTGTGCATCTCTGGACCCTGTTGATCTTAAAAGTAGCCTAACCCTCAAAACTTTTGAATCAGGACTCAAAACCACACTGTTCATGGATGCTTTTAGTTAAGTTATTTGAGGTCTTTAAAAAATGTTTAACTTATTTTAAATCAAGTTTTTATCTAGGCCCTACACCACTATTTATGTATTCATTGTTCTTATAACTCAATTGTCTTTTCTTATAAATTGTCTATGTATCAATTGCCTCTGTCTTTTAATCTTTGTAAAGCACCTTGAATTGCCACCGTGCTAAAAATATGTGCTATAAATAAAGTTATTGAATTGCCTTGGAAGAGGGAGAATAAATTGTAGCGTCTCACTGGCCACTAGTTGAAAGGCAACATGCTATGATAATGAGTGTGAATAAAATGTTATTTCTCTGCAAAGCATTGGATTTAGAGTTTCTCTCATTTAGAGTTTACTGTAGAGTAGCTTCTCAACTAATATAAAAAGTGTAAAAACAAAAGCTCAAACCTTTATGCTAATAACAATGTCTTTTAAAACAGAGAGACTGAGACGGAGTTTCTTTCCTCAGGTCATCAGGATTGTGAACTCCGACCTCACCAGGGCCCCCACATAGACCTACACACTGCCCCTCTTATACACATACACACACACACACACACTTAGGTTAGGTCCCCCCATCTACCTCGTATTTTATATTTTACACTTCTATTTTATATTTTATTAAGTGCTCTTATTGTACATATTGTGTGTTGTTTTTATAGAAGAGCTCTACTGTAATTATTGTATTTTTTTTTTATATTTCTTGCACTGTAAATATTGTGCTGGTTTTTTAATGTTAATTATTTGTAATATGCCCTTTTGCACATTCCCGTGAGCATTGCCACTTTGCATTTCACTGCATGTACATGTATGTGACAAATAAAACTCTTGAACTTGAACTTGGTTAGCAATGACAACACTCGACTAGCATATAACATTGGTCTTCGAAAGTTTCTGACAGGAAAATGTTTTTAACATCATGTATTCATAGGAATAGTTCATATATTTTACAAATTTCCATGTTTATTGATTCATTTATGAACCAACTAAAAGTTGCTGACATGTTTTTTTTGGCAAGTTTGAGGATTTTAGAGAAAATTAACAATAGCTACGAGACCTGTTTACATTACATACATTTACAATGTGATAATGAGGGAAATTAATAATAATCATAACAATAATACAATCAACATTCTTGATGCATATGCTGTCTGGTCATTTAACCAGCCAAGTGGAAGGGTATAACAATGTATGTACAAAACAGAAAACATTAAGTGAATAGAACACATTTTCACAATGTTCGTGTTAAATTACCACATATTAGAACTAGATGCATGAGCATCATCATGCAGTATATTTAAAGCAATGTTTGATATATATTCATTTTATGTATGGGATATGACAACAGCAATCAATGCGTAAAATGAATTTTGAGTCAGTATGATTCATGCTACAATGCATAAAATAAACATTGTTGTTATGTTATAAAGATTTTCATGAATGAAGATATCCATTTTGGTTGGTTATTATACACTATATTGCCAAAAGTATTGGCTCACCTGCCTTGACTCGCATATGAACTTAAGTGACATCCCATTCTTAATCCATAGGGTTTAATATGACGTTGGTCCACCCTTTGCAGCTATAACAGCTTCAACTCTTCTGGGAAGGCTTTCCACAAGGTTTAGGAGTGTGTTTATGGGAATTTTTGACCATTCTTCCAGAAGCGCATTTGTGAGGTCACACACTGATGTTGGACGAGAAGGCCTGGCTCTCAGTCTCCGCTTTAATTCATCCCAAAGGTGTTCTATCGGGTTGAGGTCAGGACTCTGTGCAGGCCAGTCAAGTTCATCCACACCAAACACTCCCATCCATGTCTTTATGGACATTGCTTTGTGCACTGGTGCACAGTCATGTTGGAACAGGAAGGGGCCATCCCCAAACTGTTCCCACAAAGTTGGGAGCATGGAATTGTCTAAAATCACTTGGTATGCTGAAGCATTCAGAGTTCCTTTCACTGGAACTAAGGGGCCAAGCCCAGCTCCTGAAAAACAACCCCACACCATAATCCCCCCTCCACCAAACTTTACACTTGGCACAATGCAGTCAGACAAGTACCGTTCTCCTGGCAACCGCCAAACCCAGACTCGTCCATCAGATCGCCAGATGGTGAAGCGCGATTCGTCACTCCAGAGAACGCGTCTCCACTGCTCTAGAGTCCAGTGGCGGCGTGCTTTACACCACTGCATCCGACGCTTTGCATTGCACTTGGTGATGTATGGCTTGGATGCAGCTGCTCGGCCATGGAAACCCATTCCCTGAAGCTCTCTACGCACTGTTCTTGAGCTAATCTGAAGGCCACATGAAGTTTGGAGGTCTGTAGCGATTGACTCTGCAGAAAGTTGGCGACCTCTGCGCACTATGGGCTGGATCTACTAAAGGTTTGCGTGTGTAAAAATGTGTGCAAACTCATAGCACGCACAAATAAATGTACAAACTGATCTACTAACAGTGCGCACTGAGGACTGCGTCTTGCAAATGTGCAAAATAACACGCCTTATCCAGTTAGTACTTTTGCCTCAATGAATATGCAAGATGGGGCGTTTACACGCTATTTAGCAAAATACTGGGAGGAGAAAATGTAAATAGATTAATGTAGCACACGCACTGTGATCTATCAAACCTGAACGCAATTTCGTTGATGGAGACTGCGTCTGTATTTAATACGTTTCAAGGGAAGGTGCAAACGCCCTGCATGCGTAATTGTGCACGAATGGCTGCCGTTATTGTAGCGAAAAGGAGACATAGAAACGATGAACGAAGACGTAGAGAACTTATTTTCCCCCCCTCGTGTGAACATTTTTGGAATCACCTGTTTTCTTTGCTGAGGTTTTATTATAAGCCAATTTTTCTTTTGTTCTTCGTCTTATATCTTGCCATCTTCTCTTAATTTCATCCGTTGTTCTTCTTGTTTTACCAACGGCATTTACTTTCTCACAGATGATCTCCCATATAGTGTTCTTTTTTGTCATTCAGATTTTTTTGCTGTAGCTCATCCAAATGTTTATTTGCCTCTTCCACTAACACCTCTAATTCTATAGGCTCAAATTTCATTTTGCGCTTGCGGTTCTGTTGCCCATCCAAACTCTCCATGGTGCAAAACATTAAACACGCAAAACCCTCATTTAAATACTGCTGTCTCCACCACGTTTGCGCCTGTTGTCATTTACGCAATCATTCTTATTAAATCACCCGCAAAACGTCCATCAACCACACGCGCAAACTTTTAGAATGCACACGCAAATTAGTACCCTTTATTTGGGATCTTAGTAGATCCGCCCCTATGCGCCTCAGCATCCGCTGACCCCGCTCCGTCATTTTACGTGGCCTACCACTTCGTGGCTGAGTTGCTGTCGTTCCCAATCGCTTCCACTTTGTTATAATACCACTGACAGTTGACTGTGGAATATTTAGGAGCGAGGAAATTTCACGACTGGACTTGTTGCACAGGTGGCATCCTATCACAGTACCACGCTGGAATTCACTGAGCTCCTGAGAGCGACCCATTCTTTCACAAATGTTTGTAGAAACAGTCTGCATGCCTTGGTGCTTGATTTTATACACCCGTGGCCATGGAAGTGATTGGAACACCTGATTTCAATTATTTGGATGGGTGAGTGAATACTTTTGGCAATATAGTGTATAATGCACCTTAAATAAACATTTTCATCCAAAAAAAAGTGCAACTCCCGCATTTATAATAACCACCGCAATATGTAATAATTTATTACAAAATGCGGGGAAATGTATTACATATTGCGTTCAGGCTGTTTATTACAAAATGCGGCAGATTATTACAAAATGTGGCAGATTATTACAAAATGTGGGGAAATTTATTACATATTGCGTTCAGGCTGTTTATTACAAAATACGGCAGATTATTACAAAAAGCATGGGGGTTATTAAATAATGAAGTGAAAATGTATTACATTTTGTTGAGTTATTACATAATGCAGTGTTGTTACAGGGATACTACAAAGAATGTTGTCTTTTTGTTGCTCTTTCCTTCATCAAGGAAACACTGTGTGGAGTTTGAGTGGGGTGAAAGTACTTTGGTGAACTAATTTAGGATTTTAAGCGAATGACTAGGCTTAAACTAAAGGAGGGAATGTGCACGGTTGCACTGAAAGCTTGTGTGTTTGTGTGTGAGTGTATGTTCCAAGAATTTGATTGACCTGATCAAATTCCTGTCCTGCTTGCATGTAAACATGACCTCATGAATGCCTCAGTTGCTCATGCTAATCACCTTAGCTGACGGAAGGCTATGCTCTGCCTGAAGTGATTCTGTGTTGCATCCTGTGTTGCATTATTCACCAGCCTTCCTTCTCACTCCTAATACGCCCTTAGAAAACACTGAGGTGCAGTGTAATTACACATGGGGCTGTGGCCGGCAGCACCTTTGTCTCTCTCTCCCTAGGGGTTTGGACACAGCCACTTTACCAGTGGTGGTTGGACCATAATTATGCTGTAACAAGGCATAGCCAGAGCTAAATGTAGTACATAGTAGTTGAAGAATAAAAAATGAAGAAGTAAATATGTTGTCCCCCTACAGGCATCCCTTGGGACAATCCGCAGCAACAGGTATCATCAAACTCAGACTACTGGGGCCATATGTATAAACCATGCGTACGCACGAAAAGTGTACTTACGTCACTTTCCACGCAGGTTCCGAATGTATAAAAATCCACGGGCGGCGAGACTGTGCGTACCATGTGTTAGAATTGTGTTAGGATGTAATCTATAGTTAAAAAAAACCTTCACTATGATTACATAGTGATGCGTGAGTGGTTAACAACCTTTTTTGACAAGCCTTCATTTTGTTCTATCTTGAGTAAATATGTTTGTCACTATGCATTATAATAATTATAATGATCTTTATATAAATAAACAAATAAATACATGATATATATTATTATTCTATAGCCTATTATTGGGGAGTAAGAATAACCTATACTATATAAAGGCTGTAGCCGTGCGTAATGGCTGTGCCAAATGATACAATGGCTGCTTTGGTGTTGCTGGAAGATATTGCTATTGTGCAATTTAGGCGAGAACGAGTCTTCAGAGACCGTACTGATTTTCTGGTCCATGATGTTGACTGGCTAATGCGCCACTTTGGATTTCCAAGAGCTGTTCTCTTGGAATTGTGTGCTGAACTGGGCCCTGTGTTGGAACGGCACTCTCGGAGAAACCCTGCCATCCCCATCCATCTACAGGTATTGACAACAATCAGGTTTTTAGCGACGGGGACGTTTCAGCTGAAGCTTGCGGACAGATCAGGGATATCCTGAGCTGCCCAGAGCCGGGTCATGCCCATGGCGTGGGGTGGCATCATTTCTTTGAGTAATAGATCATCAGGTTCCCAAATGCAATTTGCAGCGATGTCTGGTTTCCCAAATGTAATGTATGTATATAATATTGTTTTGTATAATATGTATATAATATTTTATACCCTCAGGTGACAATGGGTATGCATTGAAGCCATGGCTACTAACCCCCAGAGCGCACAACAGATGCGCTATAATGTGGTGCACAGCCGTGTGCTCTGTGGTAGAGCGTTGCATTGGGCTTTTAAAAGGGAGATGGTTTCGGTTACTTTCTGTCATTCAACTTGTTTCATTTGGTTGGTAATGCCAGAGCTTAGGCTTCTAAATAATACACGTTTTCTTCTGTCATTTTGATCAACCATTATTTCAAGTTTACAATCGTAAAATTGCGCTTCTTTTCTTCTATTTCTTCTTAAATGCTTCCGCCGTTTCTCCTCAAAACTAAACTAAATGCTGGCCCTTTATATGCAAACCAGGCAGTTGGGGGTGTGTTGGAAGCCATCTTTAGTAAATTGTGGGCATGGTCAGAAGGCTTGTGCATGTGCACACAATTTAAGGATAATTGAGATGTATGAAGAAAAAACACGTAGGACCAGACATACGTGGGGTTTTATACATCTGAGTGTATGCATGTTTCATGTTTTGTGCGTATACAGATTTCTACACCTAAATCTACACAGAGTTTTATACATCTGGCCCCAGGTGTAGCAGTTATGGCCTTTCTAAGTTTTCAATTTTGACCCTTAGTTATGGTGTCTCCATCAGGCCAATCAGGGTAAGTATTGACAGCTGGAAGGGGGGCTATGTGAGACTGCTGTTCATTGATTATAGTTCAGCTTTCAACACCATAGTGCCCACCAGACAGGCCGGCAAGCTGATTGAGCTGGGACTGAACACCCCCCTGTGTGCCTGGATCCTGGACTTCCTCTTATGCACACACACACACTTAGGTAATGACTACACATAATTTATATCATATATATATATATACATACAATTTCTTATATTTCTATATTTTTAAGTGCTCTTACTGTAAATATTGTTGTTGTTTTTTATATAGAGCTCTTACTGCAATACTGTATATATTGTTTTTTTTATTGTAAATAGTTTGAACTTGTTGCCCTTTGCACATTTCTGTTGAGCATTGCCACATTTCACTACACACCCCGTGTATGTATGTGACGAATAAACTTCTTGAATTTTGAATCAGAACACAGTGCCAAAACAAAAACTGCAGCTTTAAGAGTTTCTCTTTTAATTACAGCAGTTGTAACTATAAAATAATTGTTGGTTTGTATGTCCTATAACCGAAATATCGTTGTTAGTAATGAACATCTCTTTAACCAACAAGGCAGTAGAATTAGGCTCCACGAGGGCCCAAATCTCTGGGGGGTGGACATGTTGTCTCGAGGCTGAGATAGAACAGAATGAGACTGGTGTCTGTACAGTGGTATACATTACACTGGTGTGGCGTGTCGCCTGTTTGTGGGACCCAAAATGCACAGACTGGATCTCGTTATGGTTTTTGCAGATACGCTTTCTCCTTCCATTTCTTGTCCTTTTTTCATCTTAACAGCGTTTCCTAAAACAGATAAGGCTAGTAGGGTCATTAAGGATTGACATGAGGTATTGATTAACGGGTCAGAGCCACCCGTAAAAACTGGCTTTGGGTCATGGTACATACTAGCAGATACTAACCATAAATTGGCCTACATTTAATCAATGTGAACTCTTTGTGAATGTGAATTATATTTATTTTCTTTTGATTCTATGATTTACTTAAATACTTTTATTGAGGTTTTTTTAATTATTGCAAACTGTTATATAAACTGACTTCGAATTCTGCAAGATCACACAGATTTAGAGTCGTGTTCTCAAACAGATACTTGCTTCTAGCTGGTCCAATGACATCTGGTATTATTGTGACCTGTGACCTACTCTGCTCCATTCCATCTTTTTTCCCCCCTTCCATTTGGCGGCTGCCAGCATACAAGCAATTAATACAAACTGTTTACTCTGTATTTGTGCATAATATGACAAATAAAGAAAAGTTTAACTTTGTTTTTCCATGTTGCGGTTTCAACTCTGATATTTTTAAAATTAAATATATTAACTTTGATAGGCTTGTATGTGTTAACTTGATCCTTTCTAATTAAATCAATATGACAGGCTTCACAATCACAGTGGTTGCCTTATTAATTTGTTAAAATTACAGTGGATAAAACAATATAAACTGAAATGATATTGATCTAAAATAATAGCAACAAAATAGCCGAGATGCGGATCTGGGTCAGAACCTGAGTACGTCCGCGCATCCTTACTAAGTGCTAACTGGAGAACTGGGGACAGAAACTAAGAAAAATATGGCAATATTAACAACTCACACATTACTGTACATGTGCCTTTGATAATCACATTTCATTTGGCAAATTAGATCAAATCAAACAGCATTGATGGGGCTATTTCATATGCATTCATTGCAGAGCCACAGGCATGCAGGCAGAGCTTTGTGTCCTGTCAGCCCCCCCTCCAAGGTCTAGAGGGCTGTTACAGATCATTCAGCTGACTCGCCATGGGCGGCTACCTGTGGCCCTTCATTATGACCCCATTCAGTCAGCCAGGCTTCATGCCAGCACCGCTGCCATTGCCTCTGCTCACAGAACTGGAAAGGAAACCACAATGGCTCCTAATCATCACCGCTTTGCTGTTTCTGCAATCCGCTGAGAAGATTGTCTTTCAAACTGGAGGGGGAATATTTATGCATCCAAAGAGAGAAATGAGAGGGAAAAAAACATTAGAAGGGGAAGAACCTCAAAAGAAATAGTCAATATACTGGCTGCAATCAATGTCAACAAGATGAAATGTTTCCGAATATTCCCTGGTCTTGAAATGTATCTGCCTTTATTGGCATGGTGCAAAGCTTTCCAAAGTACCGGTGGACTCAGTACAGAACCTCCTGTCACTATTCTCTGAGCAATATTTGCATTTTCAATATGCAAGGTTGAAGAGATCAGGGATTCAGAATGGGATTTGGCAATTGATTCCCTCTGCCGTCATTACCAAGAGCATTACAGAGAGAGCTGGGCGAGGGCCACGGTCAGCCAAGGATTTAACGGAGACGTCACATCTCCCAGGATGATTTGGCTTGACAGAGTAGTGTAAATTTCCTACGCCACATCAATACATCCAGGCTGGTCGGGAGGAGCCAAGCGACCAGCTGATGGCAGGCTATTCAAGCTGGGAAATGGTTCAAAATGAGGTTCTGTGATGAGACTGATTCAATATGTATAAAAAGCTGCCTTCACTTTCCTTCAATCACAGGCCATATGAACTGACAGCAGCTAGGAGAGGAAAAGACTGAGGTTTGCAGAGAAAGATATAGACGAAGTGAAAGGGAAGACAGAAACAGAGGGAAATGAGAGGAGGAGCCTCCATGGTGATGGGTTAAAATGGAAATCTGTTGACATCAATGTGGTGACATACTCAAATGTCACACCACTCCTCTTTCTCAGCATTCATCTTATTCATATTCTTTAATGTCAACCACCTTGATGGGGGGGAGGGGGTGCAATTCAGACTCAATTCAATTTTTCCTCTCTTTTCAGATGCGAGAGACCTTTTATGTGAAATGTCCCCAGAGGACGTTGTAACAGGACAAACACCTACACATTGGTTTGAGCGCCATTCACTTTGTCCCTTTAACTGAAAACCTACACTAACGCATGAATGTATACCTGGATGCTCATGGATCTAGCTGCAGTTGCATATTCTATCAGTGATTGTCAGTAAAAGCAGCACTGAGGGAAAAAGAGAAACGGTCCAGAAGGGTAAAGATGAAATGTTGCTGACAGGTTGACCGTGCACGGCAGGAGATTGGGTTCCTGAGCTAGAACCCTCCCCCAGGTGGAGAATGTAACCACACCCCGGGGTGAGAAGAACAGTGCCTGATCGGAGTGGATCACCGGCTTCTCAATACGGTGAGACCACATTGTTAATATATAGAATAATAAACACTCATCAAGACCGTTTTTCTCCGTGAGATGAAGTGTAGAAAAACACATAAAGACCGATGACGCCATCATCCATGATATGTGTGTACACAAAGGCATGGCGTCAGTCTATAGCAGCCATTGAAGTTTGGGGATACAACGCAAATGACTTAGAAGAAACTTTGAAAAAGGCCACTAACAGATCTTATTTCGGCTTCTGTAAATAATTGCTATATATATTAAGGAATTGTATCTAACAGTGATGTAAATCATGGGGAAAGAAATCAGTGAGAAATGTAAAATGTAACACTACGGAGTAAATCTGAACTTCATCTGCACAAAAGGAAGGGAAAGCTATGAAGAAATTGTTAAAAACGAATCCACATTTGAAACAAGTGAAATCAGTTGCTGAAATTACTCCAAGAGAATGGGTTCAAATGAAGATAGGATTCTGTTACATTGAGCCATTTTTAAGTGATTTGGAAAAATGGTCAGATGGACGCTTTCCGCTGAATGGAAGTTTTGGTAAGACTAAATTGAACCTAGTTCGTGAATACCTAGTAAAAAATACAGCCGTGTCTGATCTGAAGTGGGATATCACACACAATATCAAGGCCTTTACAATGACGCAGGATAGTCAAATGGCACAGGAGGACATCTCTCAGTGTACCCCCACCCTGCAGCTACGGACCTCACTAATCCAACAGTGAATGAAGTAATGGACACCGTGGACACATCTGGTTGTCATTTGAAAGTGAATAAATGCTACCCGTCTTTGACTGTACTAACGGATCCACCTGCTTATAGTGAATCTCAATGTAATGATGAAGATTTAGAAATGTGGATTTTTTGTGAAGTCAGGAGCACAAGAGAAAAGGTTGAAGGAGGATAAAGTGAGGTTGGTTAGGATTATTCTGACTGTCATTTTTCCTGACATAGAATTAGTGTCTCAAGAAACAAAGGAGTGGAGAGAAAGGTGTGCGCAGAGCTTTTTGGAAAACTGTGAAAGAGCATTTGGTGGTTAGAAAGCATGAGAGAAATGAGTATCAGATTGTTGAGACTCATATGTAGGGGAATGTATGGAATCGGAGTTTAAGCGGATCGTAGCTGTACTGAAGAGAAATCAATCAATTGTACAGGGGGGAATTCCTCTGGTTGGAAAATCAGTGGACAGCTTCGATACAGCAATGAAACGATATGAAAGAGAAGAGAAAACCTAACAAGTGACATAATGAAAGAAATTACACAGGGGCATCTGAAAGGGATCTTGTCCAGAACTTCAGCCCAGGACGTGGTGAACATTTGTCGTTACTTCAGATCAATAACAGAAAGAGGGAGACAGGCGGCAGATGAGCAAGCAGTGTAAGAGAGAAGGAAAAAGGATACAGGGCAGAGAAAGATGGATAGGGAGGCACAAATTCATGCTCCGCTTGTGGTAATGGAGGACAAGGTGATGAGTAAACCGTTAACATAGGCAGAAATTTCACACATTACACAGGACGCACCGCCACCATTGATTAATCCGTTGGGATTCATGAATTGGTGGGCGTCCGCTTTAATGCATGGGTCAATGTCAGGCAGAGATGTGCAGAACATTTTGACAACACCGATGCCAAATATAGAGATTGAAACCTTAATTATGGCGTGCAGCACTCTAATAGGAATGATGGTCCTGTGAAGTAGAATTGGAGGAGAAATATCCACGGTTAGATAAAACTCACAGACAAACTCATTTGGATGAACTCAAGAAATTCTTACAAGAAAATGCAATCCGAGCCCAAGATTGTGACACAAGTGTTAAATTGTAAAAATGCAGATCTTTTGAAAAAGTTTGCTGCACGGTTTCAAAAATGCTGGAAGGAACAAGCTAAGTTGGATATTTCAGATAAAGAAGACCCTTTATTTGTTTCAATGTTACTAAATGGGTTAGATCTACAATAGATCTACATACACGCTGAAGCTATGGGCCCCAGATGTGTTGTCATTGAGTCCAGCAAATGTATTAAAGAAGACCACGGAATTAGATGCCATAGGTTTATTCACTACTGTGAAACCAAAAGTCCAAGCTGTCTTCTTCCCCTGAAGAAGAACAGAATAATTTAGTGGCATTTCAAGGAAATTTTCAGAGGAGTCGTGGACGTGGTAGAGGATTCGAAAGAGAACAAAGGAGTGTTCCTCTGTCTAGGCCAAGTGTCAAGCAGGAGTAGAGCTGATTCAGGAATAGAGGTGTGTCATTACTGTCATCAAGTCGGTCATTGGGCTAGGGATTGTTACCAGAAGAGACCTGATGGGCATCAGGTTTCAAGAGGGCTGTACAATATCCGCCCCCAGCAGTATGACATGCCCCCACAGCCAGTGCCACTACAGCAGGGTCCTCCTTCAGGACCATTACATTACAGTCATTTAGCAGACGCTTTTATCCAAAGCGACTTACAATAAGTGCATTCAACATAGGTAGGCAAGAAAACTACTAGTCACCAGAAATCAGAAGTGCATTTCCTTCCTAAGGGCCCTGTCACACTATTGCGTATGAGAGAAACGTATTAGTTGCGTATGAAAATTAATTTCATACGCACAAAAAGCCCTTGAAAATACCGTATTGAACCTATGAGTAGCGTATGAACTGCGCATGTCCAGCTTACCGCTATCACGTGACATGGTGAACTGCCAAATCGATCAGATCATACTGGTGTTGGAGAAGAGCTGCTACTACTACAGGCCCTGTCACACTATTGCGTATCGTACTAGCGTATGCCAGCGTATGAAAAAAAACACTCATACGCTGGCATACGCTGAAGACGCTGAACATTTTTGAGCATGCTGAAAAATTTTGAGCGTATGCCAGCGTATGGTTTATATGCAAAGCATACGCTAGGTATACGCTGAATACGCTTGAGTTACGCTAGAGGTACGTTACTCATAGGTGGAGTACGCTGGTCATACGCTGGCAATACACTGGCATGAAGGTATACCGTACAGCTAGCATATTGATACCGTACAGCAGGCGTATGCCTGACGATTGAGTAACGTATTTAACGTACAACTAGCGTATAATTGGCGTATTTATCACGTGACAAAGTGTCATACGCATTCATAATACATAATAATAGGCAACTAATACGTTTCTCTCATACGCAATAGTGTGACAGGGCCCCCAGCGTATGACCAGCGTATTCCACCTATGAGTAACGTACCTCTAGCGTATCTCGAGCGTATTCAGCGTATACGTAGCGTATGCTTTGCGTATAAACCATACACTGGCATACGCTCAACATTTTTAAGCATGCTTAAAAATGTTCAGCGTGTTCAGCGGATGCCAGCGTATGCGGCCGTGCTTGAAACGTATAAAACCTATGCCTAACGTACCCCTAGCGTATGTCAGCGTATACCAGTGTATGAGTGTTTTTTTTCATACGCTGGCATACGCTAGTCCGATACGCAATAGTGTGACAGGGCCTTAAACAAGCAACTAAGAGCATAACTAGTGTTAAGGTAAGAGTGCAATAAGTTAGCAACCTACTTTACCTTAAACAAATGAGACAAATAAGAGAATCAAATAAACAAGAGCTAAGACAAATAAGTGAACCAAATAAACAAGAGCTAAGACAAATAAGTGGACCAAATAAACAAGAGCTAAGACAAATAAGTGTATCAAATAAACAAGAGCCAATAAACAAGAGCTCAGACACATAATTGACGACAAATAGGCAAGGCTAAGAGGAAAGGTCAGGGTAGTGTTTCCTGAAGAGGTGGACCAAGGCCAGCGACATTTATGTGGGGCCCCACGCAGGGACTTAAAGGACAGTCCTCTCACTCTCGTGATAAATGCTCCACAATTAAAATATAATTTAATTTAAAAGTACCAGGAAAAAGAATTCCATTTTTGGTAGACAGAGGAGCAACTATTTCATGTTTGAGACAGAAAGATTTAGAATGTCCCTTGAGTCCGGAAACTGTTCACTCTGTCGGTATTAGAGGAGTCCCACAAGTTGAACCTTTGTCATTTCCATTACAAGTTGATTTAGATGAAACGACCTTGCTACATTTGTTTGTGGTCAGCTCGACTGAATGCAATTGTCTTATGTTCACCTGATGGTGTACAAGTTCACATTCCTTCTCATAAAGCATATGAACTATTTTCAAACAGCCTTCCTACGTCTTATCAATACTAACTTTGTCTCTAAATTGTTTACAGCAGATGGAATACGGGAGCTGGTTACTTTCATAAGGTACGCGACCCATGTGCAAAATTGGAATCTGTAAGTGTCACCATGTTTTGATTTAATTTATCAAATTAGTCTGGTTAGTATATTCGACTGCTGGTTAGCTAACGAGCTAGCCACGGGCTTGTGGAAGAAGTAAGAAAACTAAAGCTGGAGTCATTTAAAGTAAAGTAAAAGTAAAGTTATTGGTTGGAGTCAGGACTCATCTTAAAGTCTCTGGATTCATCTTAACAGTCTGTCGAACATGTCAGGCTTGGTAAACGTTAGCCACCATTAGTACAATCGTGTTTGGTTGTTTGGCTGCGCTGTTTGGATGCAAATAAATTACATCCAATAATATATTGGCTAACTAGCTCAACAAAATTGTCAATCCTAGCTTGTCTGCAAGTTGTATTCAATAAGCTTATGGACATGAGCCATAAATAGACCGGCTACAGCAGAGAGTGTCGCTCACACACCCACATACACAAACACAAGGCACGAAAGTACAATATTACACAGAATTGTTATCATTGTCACAGAAACTAAGTTGAACTGCCTCAGCTGCCTCTTTCCATTTTGGGTCAGACTCCGGCTCAAACATGTACGGTCTCAGTGTTGGTTCTGGAGCGGCCGCCATGGTTATGGTAGATTTCTGTATCAAGCTTATTTGTTTACCTTGAGCAGCATGAGCGCTCTGCTCTCCGCTTCCGCCAGGCGATTGCGTGTAGGTTCCAATCCAATCCAATCCAACTTTATTCATGAAGCACATTTAAAACAACACAGTTGACCAAAGTGCTGTACAATCAATCAAACTTAAAAACACAGAGGAGTCCTGGACGTGGACCAGTTTAAGAGACAGAATGACTAATATAAAAGCAACAAGACCAAACAAACAAAAAAAGGAAAATGCAACTCTCATACTGAGTTAAAAGCCAAGGAGTACAAATGTGTTTTGAGGCGAGATTTAAAAACAGACAATGTAGGGGCCAGTCTAACAGCTCTAGGCAGCTCGTTCCAGAGTTTGGGGGCTGCAACTGCAAAAGCGCGATCTTAAGCTTAAGCCTTGCCTTAGGTACAACCAGGAGCAACTGATCAGCGGACCTGAGTGACCTTAATGGGACATATCGCTGTAAAACATCAGAGAGATAAGGTGGAGCTAGCCCATTTAATGATTTATAAGCAAACAATAAAAACTTAAAATGAATACTAAAACGTATAGGGAGCCAGTGGAGGGAGGCCAGTACGGGGGAAATGTGCTCTCGCTTGCGCTTTCCTGTTAAAAGATGAGCTGCAGCATTCTGGACCAACTGCAAGCGTGACAGGGAGGCCTGGCTAACACCAACATTCAGGGCATTGCAGTAGTCAAGTCAAAGCATGTATAACCCTTTCAAAATCGGCAAACGATAAAAAGGACTTGACCTTCGATAAAAGCCTCAGCTGGAAAAAGCTAGATTTTACCACAGAGTTTATCTGTTTGTCCAATTTAAAATCACAGTCCATTATCACACCCAGATTTTTTACAGTGGGTTTTACATATGATTCCAGGGAACCCAGGTCCATATGAAGAGCGTCACAGGCACTACTGGGTCCAAACATCAGGATTTCAGTTTTACTTTCATTAAAATTTAAAAAGTTTAAGGCCATCCAAGCTTTGATGTCCTTGAGACAATCCATCAAAGGCTTTAAAGAGTTAGCATCTTTCCGTTTTAAAGGCAAGTAAATCTGTGTATCAGCTGCGTAACAGTGGAACGAGATGCCATGCTTTCTAAAAATAGACCCTAAGGGGAGCAAATAAAGGGAAAAAAGGATTGCCCTCAAAACAGCCTGTTCTTTACAATGGAGAAAATGAGAGACTGAAACACACACCACAGAAGCTGGTTTTAGGATTTTTTTTTATATAGACTTCACAAATGTCTTGTAAAGACCCCCAGGAACAGTTTAAATAGCCCAAAATGAGTACAATACCCCCCCACCCACCCCCCCCTTTAACATCTGTCCCTTCTAAATTTAGGGCGCAACATGCATGCGGGATCATTGGATGTGGCACCATATCAGGCTAGGATATATTTTGATAAATATCCTGTATATGTCAAACAATATCCCCTGTCAAAGGAAAAGGAAGAAGGTATTCGACCAATCATTGAAAGCCTACTGGAACAGGGAGTTATTAAATGCCATTCCCAAAATAATACTCCAATAAATCCAATTTTAAAACCAGGAACAAAGAAGTATAGGTTTACGCAAGTTTTGAGAAAAAATTATGATGCAGTGTTTCCTATTGCGCCAATAGTACCTGATACTAATGCTATTCTAATAGCGCTACCAGCAGAGTCCAAGTGGTATACAGTCGTGGATTTGTGCTCTGATTTTATACACAAGGGCTGTTTGCTTTTACCTGTTTGTTGATTCTCCAGCCGTTTAGCAGCACTACAAATACACTTGGCTAAATTGGCCTTGCCAAGTCCGTCTGCACTATTGCAGTATGTGGACAACATTCTTTTGCTTCACCGACAAAGCAGGACTGCATCAAAGACTCTCTGGCTCTGCTCAATCACCGTCACTCTCCAAGCTCCAGTTTTGCCAGCCTTCTGTCTACTATTTGGGATATGTACTGAGAGATGGGTGCCGGTACTTATCACCTGAAAGACATCCACGAGTAGGGGTCCCCGAGACATACACTATATTGCCAAAAGTATTCACTCACCCATCCAAATAATTGAAATCAGGTGTTCCAATCACTTCCATGGCCACGGGTGTATAAAATCAAGCGCCAAGGCATGCAGACTGTTTCTACAAACATTTGTGAAAGAATGGGTCGCTCTCAGGAGCTCAGTGAATTCCAGCGTGGTACTGTGATAGGATGCCACCTGTGCAACAAGTCCAGTCGTGAAATTTCCTCGCTCCTAAATATTCCACAGTCAACTGTCAGTGGTATTATAACAAAGTGGAAGCGATTGGGAACGACAGCAACTCAGCCACGAAGTGGTAGGCCACGTAAAATGACGGAGCGGGGTCAGCGGATGCTGAGGCGCATAGTGCGCAGAGGTCGCCAACTTTCTGCAGAGTCAATCGCTACAGACCTCCAAACTTCATGTGGCCTTCAGATTAGCTCAAGAACAGTGCGTAGAGAGCTTCATGGAATGGGTTTCCATGGCCGAGCAGCTGCATCCAAGCCATACATCACCAAGTGCAATGCAAAGCGTCGGATGCAGTGGTGTAAAGCATGCCGCCACTGGACTCTAGAGCAGTGGAGACGCGTTCTCTGGAGTGACGAATCGCGCTTCACCATCTGGCGATCTGATGGACGAGTCTGGGTTTGGCGGTTGCCAGGAGAACGGTACTTGTCTGACTGCATTGTGCCAAGTGTAAAGTTTGGTGGAGGGGGGATTATGGTGTGGGGTTGTTTTTCAGGAGCTGGGCTTGGCCCCTTAGTTCCAGTGAAAGGAACTCTGAATGCTTCAGCATACCAAGTGATTTTAGACAATTCCATGCTCCCAACTTTGTGGGAACAGTTTGGGGATGGCCCCTTCCTGTTCCACCAGTGCACAAAGCAAGGTCCATAAAGACATGGATGAGAGTGTTTGGTGTGGATGAACTTGACTGGCCTGCACAGAGTCCTGACCTCAACCCGATAGAACACCTTTGGGATGAATTAGAGCGGAGACTGAGAGCCAGGCCTTCTCGTCCAACATCAGTGTGTGACCTCACAAATGCGCTTCTGGAAGAATGGTCAAAAATTCCCATAAACACACTCCTAAACCTTGTGGAAAGCCTTCCCAGAAGAGTTAAAGCTGTTATAGCTGCAAAGGGTGGACCGACATCATATTAAACCCTATGGATTAAGTTCATATGCGAGTCAAGGCAGGTGAGCCAATACTTTTGGCAATATAGTGTATATGGAGACGATATCCAGTCATGTCTTTGGATACATGTATACATTGTATACATTGACCCTATATAAGATCCTGCTGTTCCTTTGACACAGACTCATGCTTTGCCTTGTTTGGTGATGTTCGTCTTTGTCCACACGTTGTGGCAGACCAAGGCATCTGCCAGTGGACAACTGTGGGGAAGGGACTACATCCCCCACACATCCAGACGACTATCTTGCCCCAGCTGAACCGCATCCCAATCAGCCAGGTGGGAGCTGATTAGGTGAAGCATAAAAAGGGGAATCTGCACTCCATGGAGAGCAGAGGAGAAAGAGAAAAGATACTTAACCTGGTGAGCAGCCAGGGAGAGCCCCTTACAAGCTGAAGTGTTAAGTTCATTTATGATTTGTCTTTTGCTGTGATTTAGCCAGTAAAGTATAATGACTCCGGAGTGATCTGTGCCATGAGTGTGCCCTCAGATTGGGCTTGTGGCACCTGGCTTTTCCCCCAGAATACCACAACGTGTGTATTAAACTGCTTGAACTAAGATCAACTTGGAGCCTATTTTCAGTTTGCCTAGTTTGACTACAAAGGAAGAGAATCCCAACTTTCATAGTGAAAGGGAGTATTGGACTCCAAATTTAAACTGTTCGGAAAATAGGTTATGAATGGAGGAGAGAGGTAGCCTTCCTGATTGAACTACCCCCAAGCTTCATTTCAATCAGGAGATACTAGGATTATGAATAAAAAATGATTTATTGTAGACAATAACAAGAGATGTGGTGTAGACTCCAAGAGGTATCCATTCTTTGGGTCCCCATGGACAGGCTGGAGAGTGACCTAACTAGGTGGCTGATGAAGGGCCAGTTGATTGTCCTAGCTGCCTGATGAAGGGCCAGTTGACTCTCCTAGCTAGCTGGATGATGAAGGGCCAGTGTCACCAAGTGGCTGATGTAGGGCCAGTTCAATCCTAATTAACTGGTTGAACATAATTCTTGCTACGGATGAAGCTGATCCAACTATGGATAGATCAGTGAAACAGCCTTCAAGGAATGAAGACAAGGATGGAGTTATCACCACCAACAACAATATACATGAAGCTGAAACGTTCTTTGTATGGCAACAATAGCCGAAGGACCGGGTTTAATGTAGTAAACATATGTAGCGCTTGACCAACGGCCTAATTGTTGAAGAGAGGCAGAACAAATACCCTGCATGGCAGCTGAAGTGGCAGAGCCAATCCTAAAACCATGACTTAGACACTGGAGAAAGGTAGGGTGTCAGAAAGTGAGGTGAGGTAGGTAGAGCGTGGGGTCTGGCTTTAAAATACCTTAACATTAACCTGTATTGGCAAAAACGGGTGATAATTAGAGCATTCATCCATTCAAGCAGTTGCCAAGACAGTAGCTTGTTGCAGAGGGACTATATTCTAATGGTGAAGCACAAACAATACTTTGGTCATTGGTCAACAAGTGATCATGGTATAAGCAGGTGAGTGGTACATTGTGCATTATTTTTAAATAACTACACATCTCATGGTGTATTATCCCTTACTTGTTTTCCTATTTGCCATGCATTCAAAAAACAGTGTCAGAACCATTCACAGAACTCAAAGTATGTTATGAAAGCATAGTCCCACTTGTTCATTGGCACTGAACAAGTTTTCATGAGTATGTATTGGGTGCTTTGTCCATCAAATCTAACACAACAAGGGCCGAAATATTCAAGATTTTGAATGACTACATTTCTGGCAAACTGAACTGGGACCTCTTTGTTGGGGTTTGCATGGATGGCGCAGTAGCAATGACATGCCGTCTGTCTAGTTTCATTGCTCGCGTCAGGGAGGTTGACCTGAACTGCGAGGCCACCCACTGTCTCATCCACCGGGAAATGCTGGCAACCCGAATTATGTCCCTTGATCTGAACAGCGTGTTTTTTCTGAACAGGGTCTTTTCAGACTTTTCAGAGCACTGGGTGGTTAAACTTGCTTATTTGTGTAACATATTTACGCACTAGAATGAGTGCAATCTCTCACTACTGTGATCAAACTGGTTGATGCAAGGGTAGGTAGCCATGACAACCTTTTGATATTTTTCACTCACATTTGTAAATCAAGCCAATGATTACCACATAACACAACAAAATTATTTCTTATTTCTTTATTTGTCAAAACATGTAGTCAGACCTGGCCATTTATTTGGGACTGGCTTTTACTTTAAATTTTACAGTAATCTTCCTACAGCTTTTCCATAGATGAGTTTTACATTTAAAGAATTATGTTCAGTGGTCAAGGGGTCTGTAGCAATCCTAGCTTCTACCGGGGCCACACCAGACAAAGACAAGGCAGGAGGGCAGAGTTAACAGGCCAGCAGGCCGCTTTATTTGCAACAGCAACATAATATGACCCGGTGTTGACGGCTGCTTTCCAATATGTTTTCTCTCCCGACAGCTGCTCCCAGCTTCATCCTCCGCAGACCTTGGTCGGTCACCGCTGCTGGCGCTCGCTCGCTCAGACTCTCACTCTGACTCACTCAGACACTGACTGAACGGGAGAGTTCACACATGCACACACTGGATCCAGGGAGTCAGTCCACTGATTCAACTCTCTACTGGATGCAGCCTACGCCTCACCCCCACCCTCCCCCCAGTCTGTCACAGGGTCTAAATTTCATATTAGCTTTTTTGTTGACTTCCATAAAATATCTACTGGAACTGTATATGTATATTTGTACATCTTTATTCGCATGTGTATTTGTACATTTTATTAGTGTGTTTTTTTTGTATTGATTGAAGTGTGTTTTTTAATGTAGGACTCTTGGAGTATCCTAATTAAAGAAAATGACCGAAGGTACTTTTTGTGGCACAATGGCTCTCAGTCTAGATTAATATCACACAGTTAAAGGGTGCAACTTACCTCGCAGTAGGTAGGTCATGCAGATCATTCTATATTTAAACTGTAAAGTAGACACACAAAGTGCTGATTATGTTTTTATTTACTTGTTTTCAGTGCAATTATTGCTTTGCTGTCTATTAAATATTCCTTTGCTGCCAAGGGCAATTACCTGTTACTTAGAATATACTGAATGTGTTTTGTTAGTTAGTATATAATGTGTTATATCATCAATGTTTTATAGCATTTCATGAAGATCTATTAAATATCCTTGAGTGATATCTTTCTGAAGGATTTATGATCCTGAAAATGATCAAACATTTTGTGTAACATTGTAAATAAGTATGAGTATGTCTTGAACCACTCAAAGGAAAAATTGTGAAACAAAAACCATTAAGGCTCAGACTTATAAGAGCATAGACATCAAGGCAATTAATGGTCAAGTAATCTAGCATCAGAGCACTGACTTCTGCATTGTTGTCTATTACAAGGTAAGGTACGCCTAGCTGCAGCATTTTGGTAACCTTGAACTTAATTTTGAGTTCACAATTATTCCTCCCTCCTGCTTTTGGCCCAACTATAACCAGACATATTTTGGTTTAAGTCATGCCTGAGACAAGGTTGAGTTGTGGCTGTGTTCTGACTGCCAGAATCGGATGAGTTCATTGCCGTCATTCCACGGCGGTATGTGAGTCAAATGAAATATGTGGGCTGAATGAAAGTGGTAGTTTGGGCCAGCACTGGGCCATCATTCAATTGCTATCAGGAATACTAGCTTTAGATAACGCTGCGTAGAGAACAGTGCAGAAGTCAGAGCTCCAAATCTGTGAATAAAACACGTTATCAAGTTGGTCATTAAGTACAGTACTGTGAAAAAGTAAATACACCCCCTGAAAATGTTTGTCCTTTTTGAAATATTTGGATATATAGATATTTTCAATACTATTGACAGATAAAGGTGATCTAATTTGACAAATAACAATGAAAATGTATACTCAATAATTTATTCAACAAAAATGAACATGAAATACAATTTCCTTGTGTGGAAAAATAAGTACACCCCTAGCTTCGATATCTGGTGTTGCCCACTTTGGTAAATCATAATCCATAAACCATAATGCCCCAACCACCATGCTTTACGGCATTGTGACCAAACAACTCTAAAAGCAGAGGCTTTTTCCTTCCCATGGAGGCCAAATTTGTGCAAACTCTTTCTGATGGTTGACTCGTGCACTTTGACATCGACTGTGGCACGAGTTGCCTCTAGATCCCTTGATATTACCCTGAGAGACTTCTTTAAGCAGTTTGTGGTCAGCATTTGGGCTGTATTGTGTGGGACGGCCTCGCCAGGATGGATTGCTAGTGGCCTGAAATTTTAACTTGGAGGGCAGGGCCCTCCAAGTTACTCTCCAGTGATGTTCTAATAATTTGTACCTGTTTTGGTGCACCTGATTCTAATGTTAGCCATTTGATGGGATGATAAGGGTAGGGGTGTACTAACTTTTTCCACACAAGGAAATTGCATTTCTGTTCATTTAAAATGTACAAATGATGTACAAAGTGTAATTTTTCAAATTAGTTTACCTTTATCTATCAATATTGTTGAAATGAAGATCAACACTTACACACTGTATACTGTAGCACTGTATAACAAGGATCTCTGGTTTGCCTATTTGTGCCATTTTCACTTGCAAGGAAAGCTTTAGAAGCACCTTTAGGAACTCCACAAGCCACTTTGCCAATTGTACAGCAATAGCTATTGATTGGGTAAACATTAAGCTATACCTGTGGAGACTTGTAGGAATTTGCAGAAGTGGCAAAAACAAATTTTCACCTCAACTCTCATTCACTCACTTGCTAGACCTCTTAGATAGAGGGGAAATAAATATTATTTTTAAACATTGGGGTAATTTCCTCTACTGCCTCTTCTCTGGGGTAGGGCAAACATGAAGCAAATAAGTAGAATATGCCCAACCAGTAGAGAGAGGGACTAGTGGTAAAGGGTGAAAAATAATTTGTGAGGGCCACAACCTCACTTCTCTACTGAATGGGGCTTCCTTAAAAAGAAAATGTGTGCCAGGAAGTGATGACAGCTTGACATGAACCACCCAGAGTCAAAACTCTCATATTGATGTTTTTTACAGACAGCAGTGTGAGCAGCAAAACAACAACCACTGCAGCTGTACTCGCTAGATTATAGATTATAGCTGCAGCCTTGGATGAACAATGTTCGGAAGTTATGACTAGAAAACATGAAACTGTTATTGATAAGCAAAATTTGCATGAGCTGATTGATGGAGGCTTAGCATGGTGACAAAGAAAAACAATGAAATCAATACATTGATGAATAATGACAATAAGGATGATATGGATTATCATGTTGGCGTGTTCAGTGATTTCTTGGCTGAATTAATGGAGATGCAATTGGCTGTGTAGAACATGTTCCCTGAAAGAGAGTCTGACGATGCCAGCTGGTATGAGCCAAAACTGTTATATTTTAGGGAGTGAAGGAAGTGAACACTTGGTTGCATGGTGTGCTGGAAACAAATGATGGTGATGATTATGAATTGCAAAGTAATGCTTGCTCGAATGTTCAGAAAGTTCTGCAAAGTATACCATTCATCCAAATGACTGTCGCTTTACAAAAGTCACATGGATCAAACACAAAGTGACATGCATCCACAATATCAAGAACATCCACTGCTAGGCTGAGAACAGAGGCTGAGCATGCTGCTTCAACACCATGCAACTTTGCAAAAGAAACATGATATGGAAGAAGCCAGACTAAAGTCACAAAGGGAATCATTGGAAAAGGAAGCTGAGCTGGCTGCTTCACTTGCAAGAATAAAAGTCTTGAAAGAGAGAGAAAAAAATCTCTTTTGCTGAAGCAAGCATGAGGTCATCACTGGATAACATAAGTTGGACTGGAACTGACCAACAAGCTTGTAAGGTATTCAAGCCATCAGCAACGCACACACCTCTTCCGACTTCACAGAATTTATCCACTCCAATTGAGTACATGATCCCAAAATGGAGACCAAATTATGATGGATCAAGGCAACTCTCTTCTGCTGTTCATAGAAGCATGATACAAGCACCACCATTAACATCCAGAGGTGAAGAAGTTCAAAGGGTCTCTCTTTCTCTTGGGGGAAAGAATCCCAATGGCCAAGGGCCCCTGAATAGAATGGTGCAGTCTCTACTGATGATCCTGAGGTGAGAAAAGCACTCTCTGTTTACAACACAGTTATAGACTAAGAAAAAAAGTCCACATGAAAACTCCTTAACCACTTCTCCCATTGGTATGACCTGAAGGTGGCTGTGTTGTGCATGTTAAAAGTAAAGGAAATGCTTTGAAGAGGGTGCAGAGAAAGGAAAATGACACTTGGACAATGTCACCACAATGTCGGCCAGTTGGGAAATTACAAGCTTCAGTTCCCAGGTCTCTCAGCCGATGACATGAGCCAAGCAGAAGAGACAATCATATGCTCCGTCCAAAACCAGAGTTTACCTGAGGGAATCTTTGCACTGAGGAAAAGTAAATAAAACCAGCCTATTGTACAGACTGGATGCAGTTTTGGTAAACAGAGTACTGGGGGTAGGGGAAGGCTCAGCAGATCTGCCATGCCTGAGGAAATGAACCACCGAGCAATTCTTCCCGAAGACGGCCATGTCTCCAAGCTAATCCTTTACTACATTCATGGGCTGGTAGGCCACAGTGTAAGAAATCATATGCTGTCCAGGTTGCAATGCAGATACTGGATGATTCTTTGTGCCATTGTACCATCCGACCTGTCGATGCAAGCATGGAAAGGTAGGAGAGCTGAAAATGGCTGATCTTCCTACAGACAGAATCTCTCCAGATCAACCTCCTTTCAGTCATGTAGGCACTGAACAAAGCAGCTGAACCAAGACACATTTCAGAAGGTATAAAGTGGACATTCAACCCTCCTCCTCAACCCCCCTCCTACCTCCTTGGTATTATTATTTTCATTATAGAAATGTGTTTTATAATATATTTGCGTTGTATTGATCTGCACCACAACCCCAGCTAGACTCAGTTCTGGGAGTGGGTAGGGCTATTGAGAAAGGTGAGAGGTGTGTCAGGGGAGGCGGGCTGGTTTTCTAGACAGGAAGAGGAAGCTTAAGGGGGACCTCATGGTAAAATGTCTGACAGGTATGGCATATATTTTCTTAAATTACATAATTTTGAATCTTTATGTGTGAAATCCTTTTGATGAACATTTAAGCATTGATGTATTAGAATTTCCTTTATTACGTATCATTTTTTGAGTTTTTTTCATTTCAGCTGTCATTTCAGCTTCATATCTTGGATCTAATTTGAATTATTGGGATGTTCGTATCAAGACTTCACCTAGTTCACCTAGCCAATACAGGCCTTAAGACTGTGTACACATTTCCTGTTTTGTGTGTACACCGTACACAGATTCTACTTTAAATATACTGTACATATAGTGTGGAAGTGTTTGCCTATTTGTCGTCAATTATTTGAGCTCTTGTTTATTGACTCTTGTTTATTTTATACACTTATTTGTCTTTGCTCTTGCTCATTTGATTTTCTTATTTGTCATATTTGTTTAAGAAAAGTAGTTACCTTAGCACTAGTGTAATGGGTACATGATGTCCATATTATCAATATAATGTAGTGCCATCTCTCTCCCAATATAGAAGGGGCAACAGAGTATGCTTTTTTTTCTTATTGTTTTAGTATTATGACAATGTTGTACCTTTGTTTATAATCTAATGAGCTGCCTCCCCAGTGTAATTTATCGCTGATTATGTTTTGTCCCCCTTTATTTTGGGTTTCCAAATGGGTGTGTTCCGACTCCGGCAATGGGCTGACCGCAATAGGCAATCAACAGCCAAGCCTCCCATCGCACCAATGAGCTGCCAAATCAGCCAAATGCCGCTCCTTTAAAAGCCGTGGATGTCTGCCTGCCTGGGTACCACCGGTGAAACTGTGTGACTTGGGAGACGCCGCACGCCCTGCAATTGCATGAGTAGTGTCGGTTTTTTAATATTGCCAGTGTTTTAATATTGATTGTGTGTAGACAGGCAAAACCCTTTCTCGTTTATTTTCAGTGCAGTAACTGATCAGATTGATTATTATATGCACGTGTCCCAGCTCGCACTGATTTCCTGGCGCTACTGCCCATTCTATTGTTCCCTCCCAGTGCGTCCTGCGTGCTTGTAAGGGTCAGTTCGGTTGTAGTTGGTCCGCTGTTGGAGGGCAGTTCTGTCAATTGTAGTTCTGCATTTTAACGACTGTATTTTCTTTTGTTTATTTTGTATATTTGCTGTCTGCTTGTTTATTTGTTATATATTACCTGCCTGGCATAAATTACCTGCTGCTTTGTGGCTATGGCCCTGTAGAGTCTTGATAGGTTTGGGATAACTGGTGAATTAGTTGCTGGAGATTCTACCTCCATTACACTAGTTATGCTCTTAGTTGCTTGTTTAGGAAGGAAATGCACTTACGATTTCTGGTGACTAGTAGTTTTCTTGCCTACCTATGTTGAATGCAATTGTAAGTCGCTTTGGATAAAAGCGTCTGCTAAATGCATGTAATGTAATGTAAATCCCTGACCACAAACTGACCATTTTGGCAGGCTGAGTCAAGGCAAGATCAAGGGCAGAGGCTTATGTTTTTTGATCAAAAACATTTGGTGCCCAACGTAACAGTGTTGACCAAATCCTTCTCTCTGGACCGAGAGATACTGTTCATTAAATGAAGCTTAGCGTAAGTTCAATCAGGAAGACTACCTATCCCTCACTTATTTATCATCACTACTCCAGGCGCTCTTCCGCACCGGCCTCACTCATAATCAGCCCTTTAAGCAAGGGCACTCCCCATCCTCCCTCAGAGGAACCAATGGCAAGCCGCCACACTCTTATATATACAGATATCTGCCGCATCCATCTCTCTGTCATTTCAGGTGCATCGCTGCTGCGCCCCACCGCCTCCCCACCTCTACCAGTGCCAGGCTCCAGTTGGTCGTCATCAAATCTACCCCGCCATGAAGAACGGCCTACGGGGGGGAGTTCCCGCTCCTCAGAGATTTGCGGGTTTCGCCTCTAACCCGTTTGATCCCAACCAGAGCTACCGCCAATATTCTCTTATTTGTTACCACAAATAAAGCTTACTTTCCCGTACAACTAGGCCAAATCCCAATTCTCATTTTCACCCCTACGGCTTCGGCTTGGCCCTCGGAACAGAGTCACAAGGGGTAGTGCTAGAAATCTCTCCCTAAGAAATGGGACAACCCTTCAAGACCCTGATAAGTCATCGGTGACGTTTACATAAACAGATGGGACGAGTTTGTTATCGGAGATTACTATGGCAATAATGGTATTATCACAGTGACATTTGCCATTCATCTGATGGAGATAGAAAAGCATGGATGCTCGCGATTCATTCACAATTTATACCTTTCACGCTACCAATCGATCAAACAAGTCATCAAATAAAAAAGACCACTGCTTCATTACCGGGCCACTTCATGACAGAATAGCGTTAGTGGTGCTCTGTAGTCTAGTAATGTTACCCTGCCAGTCTGCACTGATATTAGAGGAGCCGTAACAAGTGCAGCAACTTCGCTGCTGGACTTTAGTTATATTTCATCATGTGCCATCAAAGGGGGGAAATGCGACATGGAAATATATCAAAATGCAGGACTGTTATGCACAAATCAGCCTAAAAGCCAAAGTTCGCCATGATCTTCCAGTTGATTCGCAGGTCATTCTGGGAGATTTGAAAATTTTGGGAGCCCCTGAAAAATCTCCGTTTGGAGGGCCATGTAGCCCTAGCACTTCGCCCTACCCCTCAATCCCAAGAGAATTGGGACACCCTTACCCCTTCACATGAACACGCAAATCGGAAGGGAAGGGCTAAGGGGTAGGGCCAAGTTGTGAATTGGGATTCGGCCCTAGTCTCTCCTGACTTGAACTGCTATCCATTCTATACAACAGAGTTCTCATCTATTATCCTGGCAGGTTTGCCCCAACACAAAAGCTGATGAAACTGAAAACCTCTTAGCAGAACAGGTACTTAAAACTGCACTCTGAAAATGTATCTGTCAGAGATGAGTCGTAAGACTTTTACATAAAAATCTTGTCTAGTGCAGCGTTAATTCTGGAAATGAAACACTCCAATTCAATGACATTCATCCTTGGCAACCACTACAATTTGGACAATGAACTTCCCAAGTACAAACAATTGGTCATCTACACAACACGGGAAGTGAAAGCCTACATAGTGCAGTCTCCTGCATCCCCCAACCACGGGGCCCCCATGAGATGGCCCCCACCTACATTCAAATGCCAAAGCATTTCAGACAACAGACAACAAGATGGACCCAGGAGGCAGGCCTGCCTTAACTGAAATAACTGGGACACTTGTGTGATATGCGACTCTCAAAGCACACAGCAGTCAGCCAGTGAGTCCTATAGCTCAGATGGAAAATTCTGCAACTTGCCTTGGTGGCCAATTTGTACGCCTCATGTCTGCACTATATACTATGAGGTTCCATTTTGTCAGTCCTATATTGTGAACTGTGTCAGTACCAACTGTCAGCACCAGTTTTACTTTGTGAATGAAAACAATTTGATTCCGATTTTCATATGTGATTACATTTATTTTCAACAAAGGGCAAATAAAATGTGTCTGAAAAAATGGGACTATGTTGGAGGGCTGCTGGTGTTTCAGTGTTGCAATTTTATTTTTGCAATTTAGTTTTTAGGATGATTGTTGACAAAAAAATAGATAATTGCAAAGGCAATGGAACTTAAATGTCAGAAATCTGTACATGGGGAAAAGACAACTGAGTAGGAAGTAAAGTTTGTGGTATATAAAATAAACAGAGAAATGCATGACCACAGACAGCTGAGAGGTTTAATCGTCTGCCTCTGGAGCAATGTATTAAATTGTAGGCCTACATATGCCTAGGATTGAATCCCTGCAGAGCTTATTTTGTACTGTGTTTTCCTCTCTGCTTTCCCACTGTCTCAATAAAAATACTTAAAGCTGAGTGCACTTTTACAAATGGGAAGGAAAATGAGATGGGGGACTCATAGGGAGCCTCAGCAATACACTTTTTCAAACAAAAATTGATTTTAACACGTCTTTCATCATGAGTGCAGTACTTTTTTCTGCTTCTTAATTTTGGTTTGTGAAGTTGTGGTATTGTTTGGTATCTTCTATAAAAGGCAGATCTCTGTCTTGGAGAGCTCATACTTTTAGTCTGCCTTCGATCAAAACAAGACAGTAGGGACAGAGAGATGGCTGTAAACTATTTAATTTAGTGTGCTCTACTCTCCAATTTGCTGCTGGCAGCTGCCACAAAACCCACTGGATCCCAATCTGTATATGAGAGGGTGCAGTAATGTGTGAGAGATAGCTGGAAAAACACAAATCTCTATAACGTCATAAGCTTCTGAAGGAGAAATGATTATACATGTTTTTTTAATACAATATTAGCAGCGCTGCTTTGGGATGGATCTAATTCCTGGCTGCACTCAAAGAGATAGAAATCTAAAAATTCTGTGTACTGCCAAATCCACAGACAAGAGAGCAACAGCAACAGTAGTAGATAATGTAAGGTTGATTAAAGTACTGCTGCAAGTGAACACAGCAGCGAGCAAGAGCCAAAGTGGCATTACAGTGAATGATAAAGTTTTATGGCTGATCATCATTTTCATATTTAAGAGCAAATCAATAGTGGTAATGAGGTTCTCAGTGTTTTGCTTGAGCAATCCATTGCAATAACAAGAGTCCATTAGCTTGAATAGCAGCGGTTTAGTTAGCTACCTACTCCACCAAGAGGAAAGCAACAGGTTCAAAGGGTTTTTCTGTTGGGTTCATATGTAATGTTCAACCATGTTACCTGGATGTACACCAGCACTCAAAACTAATGTTGAGCAGATCCTGTACCATGCTTGAACATGAACATGATTCTAGGAATGCTATTGGCCAGGACTATCCTAAGATTGATTGTGGGCTACTCATGGTCCTGTACAAGGTCGCAAAAGACTGGTATGAAAATTGCTTCAGTGTTTTGAAGTTGGCAATTCTCTAATTATCGTCAGCATCTACGCCATATGCAATTGTACATAAATTATATGTTTTTATGACCACAAGCTTTTTTTTGTCAATGCTCATCCCGTGTTTAATCACTTAAAGAGTGTCATCGATAGATTAAAGCATTATCCAGACTAATTAACCTAAGTAACAATATAAATGAAAGCTAATTGCCAGACCCTCAACAAAAGAGGCTAGCTTTTACATTGTGATATTTCTGTCATGTCAAATAGCAGAAAGCTATGGGGATACCAATTACTCTTCTTCAGTCCTAAAACCTCCTGGCAGAGAGAGAGAGAGAGAGGGGGGGGGGGGGATTAAGAAAGAGAGACAGAGGACATGCACAGATGTAAGTTTGATGCGGTGAAGTGAACCTATTCTATTCCCAGTCATCACATGAAGGCATTTGCCTTTAAGAGCCAATTCTCCTGCGTCTCCCCCCCCGCGTCTCCACTTCCATGCATAATTTCCTTGGCAAGAGCTGTTGTTATTGACGGCTACTTAGTCAATTCACTTAAAAATGCATCTGCAATTAGCTGTTTTATAATTGGTTCTGGTCCATTATTGATTCACTGTCCTCTAGTACGTCTTCCTCAATTGAATGAGGTCACTCTATGAATAAAATGATAATCATGGCTGTGTTCCCCAAGCCATAGAAATATAATAGGAGAGATTACACATTTCCATCCAACAGCTTTCCATTAAAGCTGTGACAGTGATTTAAAGTGACACTGGCGTTTACGTGAGGGCAGAAACCATGACTGAGTAAAGACTTGCATTCTACATTCAACCCCACCCCTCTTTATGGGCCTACCTTGTTTTGCTCTTATATTGAAATTAATCATATTGGTGTAATTGTTCTTCGTGAATTTAGCCAAAATAATAATTCACCTGGGATTAAAACCATAGAGGGCTTTCAGGACACCTCGTACACTCTGGTGGCCATATTGTAGGTCCTCAGCTCTTGAGCAACAGTGGCTGTGAATGGAGTGAAAGGAGGATACAATGTGAAGTAGTTTGGTAAGTAGAATTGTTTCATGACAGCCTCCAAGGTTGACCAACCAGCATGGAAGGAGGTTAGCAATTTAATGAATTGCATCAGTAGCTCAGGACTCTTGCACTTCTTGAGTCAGACCAGCTTTGAAGGCACTTTTACATGTTTTTATTGAACATATTGTTCAACAGCTTGGATTGGAATAAGAATGTGAAACATGAGATTTAGCAACTGGTGGAACATCCTTTAGCAGCAATAACCTCAACCAAATGTTTCCTGTAGTTTCTGATCAGACCTGCACAACGTTTAGGACCATTGGACTAGGGGTGGGCGATATGACTAAAAATCAATATCGTGATTATTTCAAACTTTCAAACTTACTTCAAACTATTTCAAACTTACCTCGATTATGATTAATTAACGTTTGTTTTATTTTGAAATTTATTTTATTTTGAAATGACCGGATGCTCTATGCCGTTCCTGTGTCTGACTTCCTGCCTGGCTTGACACGTTCGCTCGTGGCTCGCAAAAACTGAACGGTCAAAACCTGTCTGAACACGGCGTTATTGGATAGGGCGGAGGGACATGACTGAATACGACAGTATTTTTTAAGGGGACAGTTCATGAACGCAGCATTGGGGAAAGTATTTGGCCCATTTATTCGTGGGAAAGTGATGTTACGTCTGATGCACGCGCACACACACAGACACTCACACTGTTTGCTTTGCTAACTGGCGCTTCTAGATGTTCCTCGTTCTTGTAGCCTAAATAACAACGATTTTGAAAATGTGCCACGATTACATAATTAAATTGCGATTACGATTATAAACACGATTATCGCCCACCCCTACATTGGACCATTCCTCCTTACAGAACTGTTTCAGGTCATTGATATTTTTGGGATGTCTTGTCTTGGCAATCCCAAAATGCAAGTTTTCCTCTGTTTTAAGGCATTATGTTCTTGATTTGCTTTTGTGTTTGGCATCATTGTCATGATCCAACCTCTGTTAAACTTCAGATCACGCACCGTTAACCTGATATTTCCTGATCCAATTTGGAATTCATGGTTCCCTCAATGATTGATCCAGGCCCTGAGGCAGAAAAGCCCCAAACCATGATGCTCCCTCCACCATGCTTCACGGTTGGGATGATGTTTTGATGTTGGTATGCAGTGTTTTTTTCTCCTCCAAACGTAACTTTTTGCCCTCTTGCCAAAAAGTTCATTTTCAGTGTTATCTGTCCACAGAACAGTGTTCCAGTAGCTTTGTGGAACATCCAGGTGGCAAACTTGTGACGGGCAGCAATGTTTTTTGTGGAGAGTAGTGGTTTTCTCCTTGGTATTCTTTCAGTGCTTATGCCCCAAATGTTTATTATTGTTTGTTGATGTTTCTTTGTTTTTTTTAATCAGTAAATATATTCATTCAAGTCAAGTCAAGTTTAACATTGTTCAGAATATCTGTCACCACTATCCACACTTCACTATCAGCGCAGTCTACAGAGATCTGCCCTGTACAAGAGTGTGGGGTAAATTTGATTTACAGGTCAGAGTAGGCCAGTTGGTTTACGTGAGACAGCTTTATAATCCAGTTTTGGGTGTGTCAAGGTACATACTAGGACACAAAACCTCACTTGTCTGCGCTTGGTATGTCTGTATCTGTTTCATGATGGGGAGCTCTGTCAATCACTATCATGTAATTTGAATCGAACTAAAGGAATACATTAGGATTATAATTGGCGAGTCCTACATGGAGCTCAGAAGGTGCAAGGTAGAGTCAAAAAAAACAATGGCTGGCGAGCTGATGACCAGTAGTGGTCAAATGGACACTGGAGTTCTAACTTTGGTGTATAAAAAGAGAGAGATTCAAAAGATTCAACTATTCACAAATTGAAAAAGAAGCTTTAGGTATAATCTTTGGGGTACAGACATCCAGAGACTCCCTGTATGGATGAGAATTCCTCCTAGTCACTGATCATAAGCCTTTAGTTACAGTTTTATGGCCAAAAATGGACATGCCACCCATGGGCGCCGCTCAATTGCAAAGGTGGTCCTTGCAACATACCATACTATACCATACCATACCAGACACTGTGTACAAAACATCAGCTGAACATGCAAATGCAGATGGAATGTCTAGACTGCCGCTAATGGCCCTGTCACACTATTGCGTATTGTACTAGCGTATGCCAGCGTATGAGTAATATCACTCATACGCTGGTATACGCTGACATACGCTAGGGGTACGTTAGGCATAGGTTTTATACGTAAGCATGCTTAAAAATTTTGTGCGTATGCCAGTGTATGCCACCTTATGTGACCGTGCTTGAAACGTATAAAACCTATGCCTATCGTACCCCTAGCGTATGAGTGATATTTTTCATACGCTGGCATACGCTAGTACGATACGCAATAGTGTGACAGGGCCATTAAGCAGGCAGCTACCTTGTGTAATTCAGAGTTCAGAGTGTCATGATTGGAAACCATTCCTGTATAAGCCAAGGATGTCACTAAAAAGACTGTGAAAGGTCCTTTTTAAGCATGGTCCAAACAAAATCCAAACCAAATGGCCAAATAATGTTACAGATGAACAGTTGCAACCATACTGGAATAGGTGAAATGAACTAACAGTAGAAGCAGACTGTATTTTAAGATCGGTACTATCTAGACCACAGAGATTACATGAACAACACTGAGGCATATTGTTTTATGTGTAGTGATTAAAGCTGTAAATATGCCTCAATGTCTAATATTGACTGTGAATATAAACTATTAATAGTAAGATTATCGGGGCACCACCTTAGTTTAGTCTCAGGAACTATATTCAATCATGAATCCGAAAATAGCTGTAAAATGTGATCTTAGTCAAATCTTGACTGATTTGAAAATTACCAGAAGATGACTTAATGCAAAGATGTATGTATTACTAAACTACACAATAATCACACAGTATGAATGGAACACAAAGCAAGAATATACACCGATCAGCCATAACATTAAAACCACCTGCCTAATATTGTGTAGGTCCCCCTTGTGCCACCAAAACAGCTCTGATCCGTTGAGGCAAGAACTCTGAAGGTGTCCTGTGGTATCTGGCACCAAGGCGTTAGCAGCAGATCCTTTAAGTTAAGTTGCAAGGTGGGACCTCCATGGATCGGACTTGTTTCTCCAGCACATCGCACAGATGCTTGATCGGATTGAGAGAATTTGGAGGCCAAGTCAACGCCTTGAACTATTTGTCATGTTCCTCAAACCATTCCTAAACAATGTCTGCAGTGTGGCAGGGCGCATTATCCTGCATTATCCATTATCCTCCAGTAGCTCTTCTGTGGGATCGGACCAGACGGGCTAGCCTTCGCTCCCCATGTGCATCAATGAGCCTTGGGCACCCATGACCCTGTCACTGGTTCACGGTTGTCCTTCCTTGGACCACTTTTGGTAGGTACTAAACACTGCATACTGAGAACACCCCACAAGACCTGCCGTTTTGGAGACGCTCTGACCCAGTCGTCTAGCCGTCACAATTTGGCCCTTGTCAAAGCCACTCAGATCCTTATGCTTGCCCATTTTTCCTGCTTCCAACACATCAACTTCAAGAACTGACTGTTCACTTGCTTCCCAATATATCCCACCCCTTGACAGGTGCCACTGTAACAAGATAATCAAAGTTATTCACTTCACCTGTCAGTGGTTTTAATGTTGTGGCTGATCGGTGTATGTCAGATAACACTACAGGCACTGTATCATGAAAATCGCACACAAGCATGAGGGTATCCGAATATACACTCACCAGCCACTTTATTAGGTACTCCTGCTCGTTAACACAAATAGCCTGCTCCTCCAAAGAGCAAATCATGTGGCTGCAACTATATAAAGTTTGCAGACATTTAGCGACTTTGGCTGCGGTATGATTGTTGGTAAATGGACTGTACTTATATAGTGCTTTTCTAGTCTTTTCCAACCACTCAAAGAGCTTTACACTACATTCACATTCACCCCATTCACACACATTTATACACTGATGGCAGGGCGCTACCATGTAAGGTGCCAACCTGCACATCAGGGGAAACTAACCATTCATACACATTCAAACACACTAGTGATGGGCGGACCGAATCTTTTCAAAGAATCGATTCCTTCGAGTTGATACATGTAAATGAATCGAACCTTTCGAGTTTTGATTTTTTTATATTTGTATTTATATTTGTTATAATATGTTTACAACTTGGTTTGTTTCTTTTGTTGTTTTATATTAAGGCCCTTGTCACTGTAACACTTTGATTGTTATATTTGGTCATGCCCTGCAGTGAGCAGACATGCTTATATTTATTTCATTGTTGTTGTTTGTTTTTATATTTTTTATGTTTGCCATTTTAATAAAGACGTTTGCAACTGTATAACGTTACATTTTTTTCTTTAATTCCTTCAATCTAAATCGGATTATTGAACTAGAATGGCTTGCACTGAACTTTCTGCATCTGCAGAGAAAAAAAGTCAAATCGCCGGTGAAGTCGCTGTTAAATTACTTGTTTGGCGCTCGGACATCGCCCTCTCTCGCCCATCTCGTTCAATGTTAAATGGCTTATAGTTTACCCAATTACCAGTTAATTTATTAAACAACATCTTAAACAACAAAAACTGTTGTCAATGTGTGCAGAATAGATCGCTACATTATTACATTGACCTTTTTCACGATCCAATATGGCTCCTTGATCCGGCAGGTACGCGGAAGTAGTCTGTTCATCGTTCATTGAACGATGAACAAGAGAGCTGATGAACGAGATGAACGAGAGCCGATGAACGATAGAGACCGAACGGTTCATCAGCTCTCTCGTTCATCTCGTTCATCAGCTCTCTCGTTCATCGTTCATCGGCTCTCTCGTTCAATGAACGATGAACGAGAGAGCTGATGAACAAGAGAGACTACTTCCACGTACCTGCCGGATTTCCACGTACCTAAGATTTTCTCGATTCGTGAGCGAATGTGTAAAGCTTGGCAGGAAGTCAGACACAGGAACGGCATAGAGCATCCGTTCAATTTCCAAAATATAACAAATTTCAAAATAAAATACCCTGATTGATGGTATTTCTGAGTTGTGTCTAAACTTTTACCGTCTGTGAGCGAGAGACGAGCAGGCACACGCACACAAGCAGAAAGAGAGAGATTTATATGTATATATAGATGCATGTGCATTTTAATCGACACCATACTGCTCAAGTATACATAATACTCGGTGTTTAATTTGTAAAATAAGAGATGCCGGGGCTCAACTCGCGTTGCCTCGCGCACCTACTCTTTTAAGGTTCACTGGACGTAACGTTGTTTAATACCAGTTTAATATACGTGTTGTTGTCGCACTTCAGAGCCCGGAGCTCTGATTTGCCGGAGCGCAAAATCGGATTCTTGGCATTTGCCACTAGCCCCGGCACAAATTAAGCACTGATAATACTTAATAATGTTTCATTCATTGCTGTTCTTACTTGTGTTGCCCTGTGGCATGTACTTTCATATGGTTGTCAATGTTGTTCTTTGTCTGTTCATATACGTTTGCTTTGGCAATAAGCACTGTCTTTTCATGTCAATAAAGCTTCAAATTGAAATTGAAACTGAATAGAGAGAGAGAGACAAACAGGCACACGGAGAGAGAGAGAGAGACGAGCAGGCACACACACAAGCAGAGAGAGAGACCAACCCCCTACAATGTAGGGGGTTGGTCTCTCTCTCTGCTTTCCGCTGGTTTTCTCAATGTAGGGCCTACATTGAGAAAACCAGCGGAAATCGGCACCATTTGGCGCCGATTGTGTGTGTTCAACCAAACTATTTCTTGCTCGATCGGTGCCTTTCGCGGCGCTGCCTTTTCTTTCCGCATCCAGTGTGTTCCCGGCGTCAGAGAAAAGCACTACAGGGAGACAGGGGAGGGACAGCATTAGTTGGGCAAAGTCACACCTTTATCAAAACTGTAACATTACAAACCTAATAGCTTACCTAGAGCTCGGTTGGCTACTACAATGAATGCCTGCCTCAGGGTATACTGTTTGTTAAATAATTTCCCCTGGACTTTCATGAAACTTTATGATAATAAGTACCGTACCTGCAACTTTTATCAGCTCTATACAGTTACCTCTAAGTATACCCAGAGTCTGCAGCTACACTAGGAAATGAATGCCAAGACAGAGAGTGACTGTCTGGGCCTGTACATCATTCCAGACCATAATGTATCTGCTAGGCTAAGCTAATGTGCCGGCTGACCCTGCTGGCTCCATAATGCCAGTAATGGATGCCAAGGCCCGCTCAGCTGTCCATCTATCCATATTGTATCGGCATGCCTATTTACCTTAGCTACCTACGCTTAAGAAATAGCGACACTCTCCCCTAAGGGATTAAAGCCAAAGCAGATAAATTAATGAACATGAAGGCACCCTGCCCTAAGATATTAAGGCCTAAGCAGAGAATGGTTACCTGGGCCCCTTCCTTATTCCAGACAACCACATTGTATCTGCTAGGCTAAGCTAATGCGCCAGGTGACCCTGCTGGCTTGACGGCAGTCAGCTGTCTGTCTAAACATCCGCGTTAGATCTGCAAATGATAGACTTTACAACATATACTATGAAAAGTTCTCTACTTTAGTTATTTTGTACCCTGACCCATGTCCCTCCTCCTCAACCAAAGCTAGCCCCTTCCACTGCCTCTGACATTGCTTCACAGCCTGAAGTAGGCTCTACCTTTGGAGGCCTAGCTCCCGTAACGCAGTAGCTCACATTGCCACAAAACCTTGACATCTGACCTCAATGGGGTGTACCCTACCTAGCCTTTCAACCGACTGCATCTGCCCGTGGCACTGTATGATGCACTAAATAAACAGTCCACAACGTGGCTGACCATAGTATTAATTCTGGTCTTAAACTAGTGCTCACTATTTCTCACTGGATCTTGCTGAAGTTGTTTGCCTATGTCTACTGACATCTCTAGGTCTTGACTCTTGACTGTCTCTAGGTCCCCTTAGTTGCCCTGTGTTATTCATGTCTACAGCTGCTTCTTTTATTATATATTTGTTTAATCTCAATTGCGGCTGCTAGACCCTTCTTGTAGCATCATGACCTGGCGTGATTTTGCTGTCTTGTACTCTTCCACAACTGATGTTATTGGTAGCTGCAGCTTGCTTCCTGTACTGTACAAACCAATGGAACAGAAGCTTTTGGGGACTGACAACCATCTCCAGAGGAAGCTGTTGATTTTCCTCTCTAGTGCCTCTACTGTGGAAAGGGACACCTCAGCAGTGGCCACAGGAATCTGGGGAGGAACTGGTTTTGTATACGGCCCCTCCTAGGCTAGGATTTTGATGGTTTGAACTCCATTCTAGCCCATTTGTTGAGCTCTACCAGATCTTCCAAGATCCATCTGCCTTCAGGGACTAACTTTGCTGTTATTTTTAAATTGTCCATAAATGCCCTGATTGGAGCCTGTGGACACCACTTGCAAATATGGTACCCCTTCTTGGTTTCTCTACTGACTTGACCAAGAGATTCAATGCTGCTGAGAACAGAATCACAGAGATAATACATCCAGTGACAATGCTTACTCTGGTATTTGCCAATCGGTGGTAAAGTTGCCACAGGTGAAGCACATCTTGAAGTGGTTAAAGTAGTACTGGAGGAGCTGCTGGAATTTTGGTAGGTTTTGAGTGTGGTCTCTAAAAGCTTGTGTGGTGTTGTTCCATAGACATTGGTTAGGTCAAGCCACAGACTTGCCAAGTCACCTTGGGTTCCACTTTGTGTCCTCAATGATCTTTGAGATGACACTGGTGTGTCGAACTCGCCTTTTTGCACTGAGGTGTTGAGTTGTTGTTCTCCATTAAAAAGGTTGTCAGCCTTTTTGCCAGGATTCCAAAGATTTTCCCTTCAACATTGAGCAGCGAGATGGTTTGGAACTACTTTAAGTTATTGGAATCCTCTTCTTTTGGGATCAAACAACACTCAGCAACTAGCCAGCTCTCAGGAAGGTAATTGGTAAGTGGGACCATTTTTTTTTAGTATTCCCTCTTCTTCTGGACATAGACAAATGTATGTAAGACATTTTTTTTACTCCAAGCCAAACAGCAATGGCCAACCCAGGCCAGCCCATGCCTACGTGGCTGCTCTGCATGAGTAGCCTGCCTATTCAGATATGCACGATGACTCACTATTTGTTTTCACAAAACTGTGAAAAAAACAATTTTTATCACCTTATTCAACATTAGACTTATGAATTTAAACATGATGATTTTTCAGCCATTTTACCCTGACTTTTAGACTTTCAAGCGTCAAGCAGGGCAACCTCAGCATAACAAAATTGCTCCAAACTGAAACTACCTCTGCTTTAGGATGGGGGTTGACGAGGTTTGGTAATGTCCTTTGAGAGGTGATTTATAACAAATTATGTTTCCTGAAAATACTTGTTAGCTAATATGAGCATTGGGTGAGGTTACGAATGACTGGGTTGTGGTCGAACTCTCTGCATGAGACAATGATGAGACAGCAGCAAATAAATTGGCACTGATGGAAGTGAGCTAGCCTGTCTGAGAGCCAGCACTTTCATTATTACCATTCACCCCCTCATTACGCTCTGCACATTTTTCATCCTGGTACTTCTCAACCTTTCTTTCCCTCTACCCCCCGGGATCTGGAGGGACCTATCAGCAAAGTCAATACCAACCACAAAGAGCTTTTCCGTGGGGCGAAGCATTTTTTATTGTGAGTACATTACAATTATACCTGATCAATTTTTGATTTCCATTAATACAACCATGTAGGCTATTGATCCTCTCGGCAACATGCAAGGGCCCAATTGATCAGGGCCTGCAGCAGACAGTCTGGTGGAGTTACACCAATGAATACAAATTAATTTAGAAGTTTAGCCTTTATGAGTGAGGATGGGGCCTCGCTGGAGATGTAGAAGGCCTTATGTGCTCCTAATTAGCAAAAAGGGGTCACTGACACTTGTTCTGGCAGAGAAGATAAGAGAGAGCATTAAACAGGCAGCCAGATTTTAAATCCTCTCTGCAATCTATAGAGTGAGTAAATTTCCCATTCATTGTTCCATAGGGAATTTGATTATTGGCCATAACATTTTAACATTATAAGGTAGACTTACCAGTTTTTTTACTATATATTTTCCCATAGAAGCCATCAGTTAATCTGATTTCAACTTTGTTGTTAAAGCCCCAGGAAACTTGGCTTGAAATAGTACAAATTAATATATGATATCAAAGTTTAGTGTCTAATTAAGCATCCACAAAAATCTGAGTGAAAATAAACGTTCAGAAATATTAGAAAACCTAGTTCAAATGAGTGGGGGGTTCAGAACAGTGGGGTTGAATTGGGCGTGGTATTTTCTGAGATTTATGACGCAGAGAATTCATTCATCCAATCATTAAAAAATGCACATCAGTTGTCCCTCCCCCAACAGGTGCAAGAGCTTGACAGTTTGACATGGGCGGAGCTATCAATCGTGTCAGGATGTCAATCAAATCCTGATCTAACACGCCTACACAGTCCTGAGAAATGTCTAAACAGCTAAATGAGCTGTTTTTGAACTAGGTTTTCTAATTTTTCTGAAAGTTTATTTTCACTCAGATTTTTGTGGATGCTTAAAGGGTAATTCTGGGATTTTTCAACCCGGTCTCTATGTCCACAAAATCTCCTAGCTTACCGCATAATAGATCCCCGAAGTTTGGGAGTTGCTCCGGTAGATCGGCTCAGCCGGCAGTCGCATAACGGGCTCAATGGCGGCAATGTAATCCATAAGGGCATAGACGGCCGGCCAAAGTACGTCCACTAAAAGTGCTTGTTTTTGTCACGGACGGGCTCAGATTGTTATTCGTGTTATTATCCAAATGTCTGACAACATTATGGAAAGGGTCGCTACAGAAACAGCCCGGAAAACGAAACTCTCGCTCCCGGCGAAGTCTCGCTCTGAAATCCCGCGAGGGGGTTGAGTTGTTGCAGGAAGAGGACGGTGAAAAGGATACAAAGATAGTTTATGAAAGCGAGAGGGTTGAGTTGTTGCAGGAAGAGGACGGTTGATACGTGAGTCGGAGAGACGAGTTTTGAGTTTACGTAGAGGAACTGCTCACCCTGGATGGAAATGGGGGTGATTGGTGCTTTAGTCCTCCTGAAAACCACCACCATCTCTTTGGTTTTACCCACATTGAGCTGCAGATTATTCTGGTTGAACCACTCAACAAAGTCACCAACCAGTCCTCCCCCTCCTCTGACATCCCCCATCCCGCCCCCCCTATCGGTGATTGGCACCACTCTACCATGACATTAGAGAGGCTCTAATGTCTATATTTATCTATAAATAAACAGCATATATAGGCATTAACCATATTTTACCAACACAGATTATTTCAAATTTGTCTATGCATGGGCTATTTTTGATACAGGAAGACAATGTGAGTGCAGGAGATAGGTCCTGCTCAGCATGTGGTGTGCAGCATAGTGGTGTGACATGCCTGGCAGCTTTGATCTCATTTTCACACACGAGCAAACTAACTTTAGGCCTGTCTTATTTTTGAAAATGATAGCTATCCTAACCTGATTGATTAGTCTTTGGGGAAATGGCTTTATTAAGCGCTTTGTATTTATATTCTAGTTTTTGATACAGAATGCATGAGTCATCAAATATTTTCATTGTTCATTGTCATTGTTTATCCCTCAAGTTCTGATGGATTTAGTTCCACTTTAGCCATGTAATGACAATTAAAAGAAAGGGTATCAGTACGCTGAATTGCTCATGACTGACTGACCATCGTGTGAAAAATCCAAAAGTTGGTTTGAAAGTGTGCTCCGTTCATGCGTCTTAATGGCATTCATTGATGAGAAAGTGGACTCACACGAACGAAACATGGTTAGCACATGGCCGTGAATTTTCAGCATACTGTACATCATCAAATAATCAGAGAAATTCTATCTTAGCTGAATGAGGACTTCCTTCATAGGCCCTGTGATTTGGCTCCCTCCCAGAGTAGTGAAGTGCAGCATCTTTTTTGACAGCAAATAAGATTTTTCCCAAAGGCAAAAGTCATCTCCCGCCCCTGAAGTTGCAGGTTAAGCACATTCAAATGGGGAATATATCACCTGTGTGTGTGTGTGTGTGATTTCGGATGAGTGGATACACCTGTGCTTGCCTCAGCAGGGATGGGCTGAAGTACCTGGTGGAGCGGCGATTGGCTGGGGAGAGAAGGTGGAGCTGGCTAGAGGCGGGTGTTCTGGATGTATGGGAGAACAAAAGACTTGGTTTGGAGAGGAACGGGGGCGGAAAAAGATTGACTCCGGAGTACGTGCAGGAGATACTGGTGCACTTGGCCAAGACACGCATCAGTGGATTTAACGCTACAGTGAAAGTAGGAACGTGGACTGTGTTTCATTACGTTCTGCCTGTGTCCTGACTATACATAATGGACGATTAAAGCAGTCTTGCTTACTTGTACTTTATTATAGTAAAGTCACTGTAGCACTAACGTCTCTGAACTCTGCGCGCCTTGCGTTACATACAAATCTGTCTCAAGTACAACAGTACTTAAATAAACAATCCTATTGTTACAGACTGCGCACACAGAGACTGAGTATTGCCCTTCTTTGCTGTAGCCTAACTGTGTTTTTATAACGAAGTTCCAGACGCCCGGGAGGGATCGAGTACTTCCCAGTGCTGTCTGGACGTTTGAACTAAACCCATTTCCCCTACCCCTGGTGGAGCACTAGAGACTCATTGACAAGAGAGGGGAATAGCCTACACGGGCGAAGCGAAGTCTGGCTACGATACTAGGCTGCCTCACCTGGAACTGAACTTGACTTTACTCCCAGTTGCCTCTTAAAACACTTAGCACTGCATCTTATGACCATCACGTGTGTAGTGTTTTTGAACGTGCTTTCTAGCCTACTTATAGCAAGGGAGAATAGGCTAGGATTTCTAGGCGGCCTTGTTGAAGGCTTAGTTGACACCATTTGCTGTGGTCTGGTCTCTCTGTTGTATTTGGTGTGATTTACTGTTTTCCCCCCACTGTGAGATTTGCCGTTGGCCCCACTGTGTGCAGTGAAATCTTAGAGAGCCATCTTGAGGTTGTCAACTTTGCCGATCTTGTTAGTAGCCTAACATCTTTTTAGCCTAGTACTACTGTCTATTTCCAGTCCCCCTGAACTGTGTGAGAGTTTTAGAGCACCCTCTTTTGTTTGTTTTTGTAGTGAAGAATAAATCTTACCCCCACAGTGTGGATATTTAGGCAGCGGGCAGTCTTGAAGTCAGTGAGGTAAAGGTGTCCTCTGAGCTGGTCAGATTTCCCCATTACTGCCTTGTGCCCCATAGTGCTCGCCCTTAACATTTATATTTATTATTTGTGTTGTTTTAAAGTGTGACTAATAAAGCAGTGCTTGATTTTATCCCCAATTCCTAGTACCTGTTTGTTTGTGGTCTTGGGGGATTACGCGTGCGCTGGGTATTGGAGAGGTGTGAACGGGTTTCCACCTTGCTGGGTTCGCTACTTCTCCAGTACTTGGTGACAAATATGTCAGAAATGCAACATTTGATTTGTATTTCAGTAATCAGGGAGCTCCCTATTTAAGCCCTGCCAGAGCTCCCAGTAAATAAAGAGGAAGCGAGTCAGCAAGCAAACCCAAGCTCTGGTATGATAAGGAACGTATGAAGAGTGGAAACTGCTGGATTGTACTGATTATTCTGTGTTTGACCTGTGCATTATAGACTGGATACTGACTGAGTGAATGCCCCCGGAAACCGACCTGCCGAGGAGTGACTCGGCAACTGACTGGATCACGGACAAATGGAGTTGTAAGCTGGACAATTGCCCTCCTTTCCCTCCATCTTTCACTCCCTGCCCTTTGTGTGTTTCCCTAGGTTGAGTGTTTCTTCGATGCCTACACTTAACCCAGAAGAGCCTCAGTTTCTTTTCAACCTCACTCCTTTTCCCCCAAGTTCCTTATAAAATACTTTTTCAACTTGAGACCAGGACTTAAGTCTTTTTCCTCACTTAATGTGCCACAGTATCTATATTTGTGAGGTCAGTGCCGTATGCAGCATGTGAATTTTTGTATGAAAGATGAATTTGAAGGATAGTAGGAGCAGGGTTAGCCTGTCTTTATATTCTGTTCAAGATGTATCAATGTATGTATGCACAATGAAAAATGAATTTCCCTGCATGTAAGAGGTGTACGCACACATGCATATATCAGGCCAGGTTTCCTGGAAGATTGGTCCCGAGTATTTGCTTGGAAAAAAATGTGGCCCCTAGTTAAATCTATATGACCCTTGAAGCAGTTCATTCTCTCTTGCTTTTACGATTCACTTGTTGCAGGAAGAGGACCGTTGTTTACACGATCCTCTTCTTGCAACAAGTCAACCCTCTTGCTTTCATAGACCACCTTTGTCAGAGTTGAGAGTTGTTTAAAAAAAGGTCTATTTCTGTAATGTTGTCAGACACTTGTCAGACACACGAATAACAATCTGAGCCTGTCAGTGGCAAAATCATGCACTTTTAGTGGACATACTTTGACCACATTGAAATGCACGCTGGATTACATTGCAGCCATTGAGCCGCCGTTTCGCGACTGCCGGCTGAGCCGATCTACCGGAGCAACTCCGAAACTTTTGGGATCTACTTAGTGGTATGATAGGCGATTTTGTGGATATAGAGGCCAGGTTGAAAAATCCCAGAATTACCCTTTAAGGTTACAAGAGGAGAGTGGAACATGTGCACCTGAAACATTATGATGTGAATACACATGTGTATTTGCACACTGACCAGAGTGTGTACACACATACATCAGTCTCTATACATTTATAGTGGGTGATACGCCTGGCTATTATTATCTTTAATACTCATGAAGTGCACAGCCATGTATCACACCCCTCCCCCTATGCAATACACCAGCATGTGACACCAAACATAGACATTGATATGTAACCCTCTCTCCAGTGTCCCTCTATCTCGAGCTCCCACACTATAAACCCAAATAAACTAATTAAGGCAATTGCCTTAGTTTTTTTAAAGTTTATGAACTCAAAAGTCACACATTTTCAGAGCTTAAATATTTGGAGTTAGTGTTACATGTACCATTTGATTAGAGTTAAATCAAATTACTGATTAAGTCAACTCAAATATTTTCAGTTAATGCAACTTAGAATATTCATTCATCTCTCTCAATACAATAAGTTAACATAACTGAATAATTTTAAGTATACAAACTGAGCATTTCATGTTCAATAAACTCAATATTTATTAGTAATTTTTTAAAATCTTTTTCAGGAAAGCATCGGCAAGTCTGGGGAGGTTGACCACGACATCGCTTTCTAGGACGACAGAGATTCTCACAGGATGGTAGTGAACTGGACTCATGGCACTGTCACTGACGACTGTAAGGAGGGCCACTGGTGCATCCCCAATCTCTGGCTCATCAGTATCATCCTGAAAGAATGAAAGAGATCACATTAATCACATCCACTGCATCTAAAACACCATGGGCACAAAAGAGAAGGTAATGGGCCTGATAATTCTTCAAAGGGACTTACCATGCATGTTCTGAAAAATCCAGAGATTTCCTCACGAAGATACACAGGAAGGGCATGTAGAACAGTGGTACGCCTTGTGTGGATATCATGTAACTCCTATGACGATTACAACAGACGTGTAAATAACTAATCAATTAACTAATCAAACCTGATGCCAAAACGTCCCAAGCAATTGGCCACCACATTGATATCTGGATATAAATCCACAAATAACCTGCCGACTTATCTGGGGCAATCAGAGAAATGGCAAAGATATAGAGAGGACTAATTGTGTAATTCAAAAGCTCACTTGAATCATTAAAAATAACACCAATATTACACAGATTTTAACATGTGTAATCTCTTCACCTGTTCATCATGGATTAAAAAAATTTCAGCCAAAGCATCTGCTGTCTTCACAGTTTTGGATGCCTTCTGTCTGAATAAGGTCATCAAACGAGGAGTGTGGCGATCAAGCTCAGCATAGAATGTGTTGGGCAGGTTCTGGTTTGTGATCTGTTGGAACTCTGCATGCACTTACATTTAAATAAAGAGGAAAATTAGTCAGTTCAACATTAGTCACATTTGGTGAAACTATACAGAATGTAGGCTTGGGCCGGTGTGAGAATTTCAAAATTGGTCCAATATCCATGAAAGTATTTGCTAAAACCTGTAATACCGACTTAACCACAAGAGTTAACTACAATTGCAATGCTAAAGGAATAGTTCCCCACAAAAAGACATTTCAGTCATGATCTACTCCCCCACCACTCCCCACCCCCCACAATGCCAGTTGAAACACGGGTGAAGTTTGTTAGTCCATATAACGGACCTGGATTTTCCCAGCACAACTCCATAGCAGCCTTCTCCAGAACTGAAATCTTTGAGGGCCGAGCTCCAAAAATAACCACAGAATTACTCCTACCATCTCATGCAGCATAATCCAAGTCTTCTGATGCCATACGATCACTCTGAGTGGAAAAAAGAAATACTTTTATCCATTGTTTAATGCAAATTGAGTCTTTCTGCATTGTATTCAGCTTCCGCATCACCAAACCTCAGAAGATGAAGGTCGCGCACTGTCGCACACACATAGGTTTGGTAAAGCCGAAGCTAAACATAATGAAGGAAGCCTCCATTTGCATTAATTCATGGATAAAACTTTTTTTTTTTCCACCCATAGTAATCGTATAGCGTCAGAAGAATTCAGTTGTTTAGGAGAAGGCTGCTACAGAGTTGTACTGGGAAGCTCCCGGACTGTTGTATAGACTAACAAGCTTCACCAGAGTTTCAACTGGCATGGGGCGGGGGAGAGATAATGACTGAGTTTTCATTTCTGACATACATCACCAGCAAAGGAAAAACAGGCAAAAGACAGCTAATCCATATTACCTCAGATTCCATATGGAGAGCAGGCCAAAGGTCCATGAGCTGTTTCACCGGTGGGCAGGTCTTCACTATGGTCTGTCGCCACAGGGCAAATGTGGTCTGCATCATCTTATCAATTAGGGGTAGGTTTCTCTCAGTTTTCCGAACTTCTTCAACAATTCTCTGCCTCAAATGCTCAAGACTTGAGGGATCCTCTCCTTGGGGAAAGTTGGGCAGAAAGTTGACTTCTGCACGATTGGGTCTTTTAATGTTGGAGTGTGAAGGTTCATTGTCAGGATTGCTATGACTTCTTTTTCCAGCATTTACAGTGACCTCCTGACATCCAGCCCTTCTCATCTTGGTCCTGTAATTGCCCATCTTAAATTTGATGCTGTTCTTCCATCCATTCCAGCCAGTGTCAGATCCTGCTTCTTTCAAACAGGGATGTTTGGCCACAAGAGCCTCAGCTGCCATTGCTATCTCTCTATCACTTGGGTACGCCTTGAAGCCATATATAGTAGACGCAAGTTTTTCTAAAATATCATGCTTTTGGTCCCTTGTCAACTTAAGATGTGTTCTATTCTTCTCAACTTCGGTATTCCCTTGTCTAAGTTTCAGCTCAACGTCAAACGAAAATGTGGGAATTGGAAAAGCACCTGCAGGCCATCTGCTTAGACGTTCTGGGGATGACACATCTGAAAGTGTTTCAGTCGATGCAAGAGAACTAGAATCTTGTGCAAGTGAGATATGCACAACAGCTTTTTGTGGCAGCTCCTCAATGTCAACCAGGGAAGTAAGTTTTCCATCGAAGTCTGGATCTTCATATTGCAAGCTGAAGTCAAGGTCCAATTCCAATTGTTCTTTTAAAATCATAATCAGTGCATCAACAGAGGCTGGCCGTGAGCGGAGTTTTAATTTTCTTACGTGGTCCTTCTCAACGACTCGAAGGATCATGTTTTGTGGGGCTGCAGTTGCCATTGCACTAATGAATGAAGACACATTTGAGAGGTTAAAGGGTTGCAATTCAAATATACAGATTATGCACTGATTGATTATACTGAGCAAACAAAACAAAAACAAAGATACAATTACTGATTAATAAAGAATCACTCACCATAGAATAGTCTCAATTCTGTCTCACTTGTATGAACCTCTTTGGAGTCAACAGCAGCAAGCCATCGAGCTTGTATGCAGAGAGTGGGACTGTATCATTGAGTTCAGAGTGCAGGTGGATACATAGGCTTTCCTGTGTGGCTGACAGCTCATAGGACCGGAGATGTTCTACATACCAGGAGTCATAATCACAACAGAGAAAAGACACATTGTGATTCACAAGGTAGATAGATCTGTGCTATTTTGCAAAATTTAGACAGTCCCCCACTGACTCCAACAGACACATACATTCCACTGGCATAGTCTGTGCCATCAATAGTCACTTTAGATGTATGGTAGATTGCATCACTAGTTATTTGTCCTCTAATGTGTGCCTGAGCTACTTATGGTAGTGCTCAACCCTGGATGTCTTTGTTTTCGGCTTGAAAAACGATGGTGCACCAAGATGATATGCCATCATCATCTGACTGCCAGTGTCTTCAAAATATTTTTGAAGTTTTGAGCGTCATGCACCACTCTCTTGAAAAACCGCATGGTCCAAACATGCAATAACGGCCCAAAGCACTTAACTAGGGTAGGATAATGCTCCACATAGTGATGTTTAGGACGAAGCCTAAACTCAGGGGAAACCTCTTGCAATATCTCTCTGTGATCACTAATTCTGCACTCAAAATAGTCTAAGGTTTCATCAGTAAACGATGGGCTCAATGCTAATTCCACCATCTCTTTCAGTTCCATCAAAACTGCCCATGCACGATCACCCTCTGGTACTACACTGCCTACAAGTAAGGGAAGTAGTCTGAGCAGAGTGGCATTTTCATGCCCATTGCCTCCTATTGTTGCTCGTATTGTTGCTTGTTGTTTTTTTTAAAATGTGGCTATTTAGGGAAACTGTATATAGACATTATGATCATGCAACTATGGAATTACCCTTATTCATGAATAGCCCTAAATGTAATTTGTCTTCTTCATCGTACCTGTTGAATAATATGGAACAGTGGATATTAGGCATAACATGCCCAATAATCACATATTTACATGAATTGGAACTACGAATCATTACTTTTCAAGAACTCAACAGATAAACAGACAGACCGACCGACCCCCTCCCTCCCTCAGGTGGAGATCCATTTGCTTGCTTTGTTGTTTTATCCATGCTTTCGTAGCACATTATGACATCGAGTTTCCCACTTAATGAACGAAGCAATGCCACATTTAGCGACGTAGGCAGTTTTCTTTTCACCACAGGTAAACGACTTCTGAATCATGGAACATAGCGGCAAAGACACTACGTATGTCACCATTTGACTTGAATGAATTGTGCCTGCTCACCGTGTGAAGAACCCACAGCACCGCAGCCCTTTGGGTTTCAATGCCGACTGTTGAGAAGCTGCGAGTGAGCCAGACAAAGTTTTGGGTGTGCTACATGCAAACAATGCAGGCATCAGCATAGTCCCACTGGTTACCGGTGCGTACCTCTGGTGCTTTTCAGATTTCATGTGGGATTCAACTGCTTTCACCCCATGGTCCCTAACGTGAAAATCTTTCGGCATAAATTGCACCTTGCTTCATGGCGGTCTCCTGCCTGTACCAACCACCTCCGAAACGTATCTTCCTCTAAATATTTGTCATTAAACTTGCGTTTCCCCATCTTGGCTCATACCTTAGCTTGTTAGCTGGCAACCTTGATCCTCTTTGATGACACACAGCCAGACGGCAACGTAACGTAAACATTCTATTAATGGCGGAGTTTCTCATTGTCTAATACAATGTTATTTACACAAATACACACTATAGGACATTTTTACGGTAGGTTACTGTGCGTGACAATTTTTCCATCAGCCTTGAACGCACCCTTTGCAAATTTAAGGTACATTTATTACCTTAATTTCCATTATTTTATTTTAAGACTTTTTAAGGAGCCGCAGGGACCCTGACTTGAAAATCTTCACTTGTGGCGGTACAGAATCTGCAAACATACTCTGACATTCTCAGGTTTGACATAAACAGTTTCCACAACCACATCTTTAACTGTACGTGCAAGTAATGCAAACAATGCAGGCATTTCTGTTAAACTCCTGACACTGTGTGGGTGCCAGTCCCGCCTTCCGTTAAAAATCGTGCAGACAAAATCTTTGCGCCATTAACCCTTAATGAAGGCAATGTTTCCAGACCACAATTTGCCAATATGATAAGATTTCTGAAAGCCTTGAACCCTTTTCTTTTAGACGAGTAAAACATATTGTGAATATATTTGCAATGAAGTATAAAATCTCACTTTTGTCTGGCTTCTCCCAACTGTTTTCATATGAAGGTCTGAAAAATGGCTGCTACTCTTCTACGCATTTTCCCTGTGAGCTGTAAACCGTTTATACTATATTGCAAATATTTTCACACAATATGTTTTACACATGTAACAGATTGGCGCCCACACAGTGTAGTGCCAGTCCCACTAGCTTAATGTTACATGGCTAGCCTGAATACTAGCTCAGCACGTTCAACTTCCAAATATCAACAAATTATTAAAACAAAATTTAATTTCGTGTTTAACACTTACAATTAATCCAACGGCGCTGATACCGGGCGAAACGAAGAACACAGAAGCACACGAGGCTGCAGGTCCACCATTTCTGGCACGTTCCCGCACCCGCACTGACGTTGCTGACGTCAGACGCACTAATGTTGAAACTGTAGAATTCTAAGTACAAATGAATCTATTATTGTAAGTTCTGGTTACTTAATCCGCAAAAATAGTTCAAATGAATCGAAAATTATTAGTTTAATGAACTCAAAAGTAAGAAAATGGTACAGGCACTCAAAATGTTTAAGTTAGTAGAATTTTTTTTCAACATATTTTAAGTTTTTACTACTTAATCCAATTAATTAATTTGAGCATTCGGGTTTACAGTGCAACTAGTCTTTGCGTTGTGTTGTGTGATTGGGGTTTGGGTGGGAGTAAGGGGGACAGGAGGCTTCTGGATGCAGTTAAAGCAAACTTTACTGGATCCTTTCACCAAAACAGGACAGCCAGCAGCACACATTGTAGTCTTTTCAAAGGCAAAACAAAACTGTTAAAAAACAATAATTTTGCGGTTTCTCCACTGCAAAGCCACACAAAAACAAAAAGGAGGTGAGGTATTTTACCAAGAAAATTAAACTGCATTCTGTTCAGCATCCCCCAGAACACAATTTGAACAAAATTGCTTGAAAACTATCAAATTACAATAGATAACCTACAGTCATTCTTGAAGGTTTGTGAACCCTACAGGGGGTGGTCATTGTTTTAATATATTAGACGAATAATCTTATAAAATCATCTACAGTAAACCTCCAATTGTAATGAAGATATCTCAAATAAAGAACATGCACAATAAATATGGTATACTTTCATTGATAACAAAACTCAGATATCCCTGTGTGGAAAAATGTGAACTCCTTCGATCAATAACTAATCTCCTTTAGCAGCGTTGACTTAGAGTAAATGTCTTCTATAGCCAGTGATCAGTGTTTGGCGAGAGATTTTCACCCACTCCTCCTTACAGAACTTGACCAACTCAGTGAGGTTAGAGGGCTGTCTCGCATAAACAGGTCCTGCCAAAGCATCTCAATTGGATTTAGGTCAGCATCTAGGCTTGGCCAATTCAAAACGCCTAACTGCTTTGTCCTGAGCCATTGGTAGATTTGCTTGAATGCTTAGGATCATTGTCGAACAGCCACTTTAAGCTTCACGTCACAGTGAGTTTTTAAACTGTCTGAATAAATTGTATTTTAAGGCTCTGTCTTGTCTTCATTCACTTGAAGCAGTTTTTCTTAATCTATTGTTGGAAGATCTGGTAGTTGGTTGCTTTGGTTCAAAGCTTAAAATTCTTTATATTGAGATTTTCTGAAATGTCTAAAATGAGTGCAAAATTTACTTCCAGAGGGATTCCCAGAAAAACGTTCATTTTAACATGCCTATTAACAATTATATAAATCGACAAATGCCAAAACACTATCTTTGTAAGATGACAAAAAAGACATGGCCACAATGACTTAGACTAGTCTTAAACGTTTCATAATTTATATATTCATCTTCTATTTAATTTTGTGCAATCAATCATTTCGTAACAGTAGGTGTCCCTTTATTTCAAATGGTGGATATCATAATGTGGAATGAAACTCCAAATTCAAATACTAATCTCTTGGTGTGGTTGCATGAGTTCACAGCATTCTATTAGAAACTCCAGGGAGATGATTTAGCTCGTTACCAACATAATTCTAATTAGTACATCTGTTTGGCCAACCGAATCCTCTCATCCTCTTCTCCATTGATCCATATGAAGGGATTATCTTGTCCCTCTCCTCACTAGGTCTCTCGTCTTAACCAAAAGCCATTAGTACAGTGTGTCTTTCCCAATTGCATTAATGCCAAACCAATATAGTAGCATATTGGCAACAGGCCTTAACCTGAGATTGACTGAATCCCTCTGTGTTTCATTGTGTGTGCGTGTGAATGCTTATGAGTTTGTGCAAGGAGCTGTGTGTTCAGCTGACCACCCCCCAAAGAATTGTTGCTAGCCATCAGTAACTGACCACAATAATCACAACAGCAATTAAGTCTCTCTCTCTTCGACCACCTCTACTCTTTCCTGTTTTTTTCAGGCCCATTGCAAAGATAGAAATTGCCTGATTCACAGAACATTTGGTATTAATTGGACCTACGGTTTAGGAGATGTCAAAAATGTGTTTTTCAAAAAATTCGGAAATGTCGGAAAATCTAGTCTAACACCTTTTAAGAACAAAGACCAATAATTATTGACATGACACATTCCATTACATTTTGGGTAGGATGTTATGGATGACAGCTAAGAGTGAGAACAAAAGAGGTGGTTTGGCTGTACTGGTTGGTCTGCCTTTTTTGTGCCTTGTAAACTGGGTTTATCGCCCTAATTAAGTAATATATTAATTTTATCAGTTAGTTAATACCTTTGGATATAGTGATTATGTCACCACCATTATCTAACTAATAGTGAGCTTCTGAGATTCCTGATAGTTCATTCATTAATGTATTAATTGATATTGATTCATGTATTGGTCAATGTATCATTTGCGTACCCTTATTATAAAGCGTAAACTGTGTGCTTCTGGTCTAATGTCGAACTGATCCCTACACACCACGCTGATCGTCACACTGAGCTGAAGAATGAAAACGCACACTATACTGTGAATCATGGAGAACACCATTGTCGATGTCTCAGAGAAGGTGCTTTGATGTGGACATGTATGCAGTCTATTGCTCCAATGGCATTTGGCAGGCTGACAATAGCATGGAAATCTGTAGAGATGAATATAGTGGTGCCAGCTCGATACCATCCACCACATTTGGGAGTGTGCGGCTGATGGTTGGCTGTAATATGTTGTCCTGCTCAGTTGTGGTTCCAGGATGTTGCTCAGAGCTAGGAGAATTTCCCTAGGTAGTCTAAAGTGCATGAAGAGCCATGCATCTCTCTCAGATGTCTGCTGTCCCTAAAGACATGTGCTTCCCTCAAAGCTGCTCCAATAACAGCAAATTATCGGATTTGGTTGCATGCTCATGGGGCTTCATATAATTAATCACTTTGATTAATCAGCTAAGTGTGTTTCCAATAGAATAGTTGAATAGAACTGCCAAACTGGCTATGAATTTGTTCCTATAGCTTTGTCAATATGTTTATCAGCAGCCTATTTAGGCTTACATATGCATTGATACGCATTGTGTTGTTAATATTCTGAGCTTACAATGTGTCCTAATACAATGCTAGATAGCTCCCTCTGACATCTGCAAAGAGGAGGACAAGGCATATGTTTTTTTCCTTTTTACTTGAAGGTTGCATCAGACATTTCATTGTAAAAATGCAAAATATGAACAAGTACATGTATTACGCACTGTTCAAGACATTTATAATATATACACACACACACACACGTACATATAATCCAAAAAGTACACTGACAAATCATGACTACAGTACAAGCTTATCAAATGACACATTTGTTTAGCTACTTGCTAACAAGACCACTATGTTAGCTTAAACTATTCTAAGTGACCATAGAGCAGTGGTAACCAACCTTTTCAAGCCCAAGATCACTTTTTATTCCAAACTCTAAACCGCGATCTACCAATCCGATATCTTCCAAAAAACCCACTTATGAGTAAGACTGTTCATCATATTTATTTTTGCAATCAATTTCTATTACAACAGGCTCAATGTACGTGCATACATACACACAAAGAAAGACAGTTATGCACAGTTATCTGTTCAATGCACAATATTCATATTTACAGTAGGCGTATCTGTTCAATGCACAATATTCATATTTACGGTAGGCATATCTATTCATATTTACAGTATTTGTTCAATGCACAATACTTAGTTTCTCAGTTCAATTAATATTCACATTTAGATATTACAGTTCAATGCACAAAATCCATATTAAGTTTCTCTGTTCAATGCACAACATTTTTTCAGTGCTCAAGTTGCTCTATCAGCCCGCCTTTAATGAGACTGCTGTGACTGCACATTATCTGCAAGTCTTTTGAAATCTGGTTAGTGATAGTGATTGCCAGTCTGAGGCAGTCAGTAAGATGTGCGTCAGTCATACGAGTTCTATACTTGGATTTTATTATTTTCATTTGTGAAAAGGCCATTTCACATAAGTATGTGGAGCCAAAGTTGGCCTTCCACTTAAAGGGTAATTCCGGGATTTTTCAACCCGGTCTCTATGTCCACAAAATCACCTAGCTTACCGCATAATAGATGCCCGAAGTTTGGGAGCTGCTCCTGTCCATCGGCTCAACTGACAGTCGCGTAACGGCGGCTCAATGGCGGTAACGTAATCCGTAAGGGCAAATTCGGCCGTCAAAGTACATCCACTAAAAGTGCTTGTTTTTGCCACCGACAGGCTCAGATTGTTATTCGTGTGTCTGACAACATTACCGAAAGGATCGCTACAGAAATAGACCGGAAAAATACCTTTAACAACAACTCTGAACTCTGACAAAGCTGTTAAATGAAAGCAAGAGGATTCACTGTTACAAGACGAGGATCGTGTAAACAACCGTCCTCTATCCGACGAGTGATTCCTCTTGCTTTCATCCCTTCATTTTTTTCTAAGGCAAACTTTTATGGAGTTTGCCTGTGATCAGATTCCCTACAATATTGAAAAACAGCTATGTTATGATCAACACAAATACGTTACCTGAGTCGCATTGGCTGCCCATATACAGTAAACCCCACAGGGGCACTTACTTGGATATACACCCACGGCATTCTCGGACACCATATACATTTTTGTTAACCAGAACCGTGACAATGTGTTGTACAAGACGATCTTGCGACCACATGCGGACAACATTGTGTTTATTTAATATTCAAAAGGGTGTACCAAAGTGTGTTAAAACAATAGTGATTATCTGGTCTATGTATTAAATGGTCTAAATTTGTTGCAACCCACCCAGCCATTATGATTTTATTGGTATATGTGCTAGATTGTGATTTGTTTCAAGTCATGTTTGTGTATGTGATGAATAGACAGACCCAGGTCAAAATATGTTTTCGCATCAGTGTTTATTTTTAAAATGTCATGATCATATTTCAACAAAGACAATACAAATTAAGTATAAATAGTGACAGGGTGACAGAATTCATTCAATACAGATAATACAAAAAATATATACAAAAGATTGAAAAGAAAGTAAATAAACCAAATACAAATAAATAAATCAGTAGGTTACCCAATGTCTTAACATGAGTCTAGGACAGTGGTCCTCAAATCCGGGTGTACTGCAGAGTACTGCTGGATTTCTAGTCAGCCAGGTAGTTTCCATTCTAGCTGTCTAATCAGGGATCGATTAAGACCTGGGATGCCAGGTGAATGCAATGAACTTCCTGGTAGGAGAGGAAACCAGCAGCACTCTGGACCCCGAGGCCCGGATTGGAGTAACTCTGGTCTAGGAGATCCGAATGCAGCTGTATCACAAATACTCTGCTTGTCATCACCCTGGGAAGTGGATGCTGATGCTTTTAAATACTACAAGATAGTTGGTATTTAAGCTAGTTTTCCGCTGAATAAATACATTCTGTACTAGATACATATAGTTTTCTATGGTGGTTTTCTATGTTGTACAAACTTTGTAAAAACATTTTGGACCAAATTACCGCTAGCATCAGTCATCAATAATGAGCAAAATTCAACAGATTGTCATATAGAGGCTGCCACATGAATAGATGTAGACAATATTGTCAATCTTGTCAGAAAGTGTTGTGTGAGTGTGTTGAGTCTTAGCATTTTCAATAACAGTCTTGACAAATAATGTCTTCCCACTATTTGACGGACCCGCCCCAACCAGACTGAATAGACTCTAGATATAGCTCTAGTATCCATATGGGAGTGGGGCATAATAAGGAAAACCCCTACGTTTTTTGTAAACCATCATGATGGTTGGGTGGTAGGGTTCTGCCATTTCACTAGATTGTCTCTCAGTTGTTACCTCCCCCATAGACTGATTAGCCACAAAGTTTTCAACTAGTGTAATGTTTGGTGCATGTCCACTGCAGTATTTTTAGCGTTTTGAGTCACACCCTTACATTTTACTGAGACACTGTTTTGACGTGTACAATAGGCGTAACATTTAGGACCTGCTGACATGTAATATGACTTTGTTTGGAGCCAGAGATTTCATCGGTCAAATCTCCCAAATATGGACCCAATGGTGGAATCCAATCCCCCTCACGTGACAAAGACAATACCATTGTTGTCACAGTATAAGACACGCTCTTGTAATTTGTCCAAAGCTCGTACAGCATGAGGGTGGTCATTGCGCCTACAAACACATTAACATCTCTAGCTTTAGAGGCCTCGATAGTTTGGTAGAACCACTGCACCAGAGCCACGGCGTCAGATCAAGCAAAACTGTCACACATCAAATAAGTAGCTAAACATGTACTAGCATGAGGCATCGTCATGTCAGAATCACCCTACTCCCGTACATGACCAGGTGTAATGCCCTATTTTGTAAAACACTCAATCATAATGTAGTTGTCAAATCGTGAGGCAACTGTCTGACAAATTTATGGGCACACCATCGCTTGCCATCAAATGTTATTGCACAGGCAAAATTTTTGATTTTGATAGAGTCTCAAAACCATAGAAGATGCATTTTGTTTGTGGAAATTCATCTGGGATAGGCTGAATGTAGCAGGTATGATTATCATTGAAATGTTTGCCGCAGTGCCTGCACTCGCTCTCTGAGCAAGGGGGGATTGGTATATCAGTAGTCAGTGGCCTTTTGGGGGGTTTCAGTGTAAAATATAAATTACTGCACAAATTACAATATTTTGGGAGATTACACGGCGTAATCCCATGTGTTTGTTATAACATGCATAGTCAGTTTTCAGTGTTCCAACCGACAAACAGTTGCACCGTTATCGTTCAACCCAGGTTTGTCTAACAGTGGAATCTACATTGTGACTCGGTGCTGAATTGTACAGTTTAACAGTATTTGCAGATATTTTGCCCCCAAACAAGTGTGTCTCATTTACAATAAGGTACGTCACTAGTTTGATACAATTACAGCTTTTTACTTGATTGGATGTGATGAAATATTAGAATTTTGACATCCAGATGCCTCACGAATCTAGGACACACCAGAAAATCCCATCTAGTGATCAGGTGTATACCTTAACTCTTGTCTTCTCTGCATAAGCCATATCCTCACGGTCATTTGTACTATGCCATTGCAGAAACATTTTACCAAGAGTATGGGTTTGCACAAAGACTGGATCTGCTTGTATTGCACAGATAGCACTTAGATGATGAGATACACACATGGAAAAGCATAGATTGGCGTCTATGTTTTGAGGTCTTTTCTTGTGTATTATCTCATCATAAGACATGGCCCCTAATTTCAAACGAAATCATCCGCCACTTCTTTTCTGGGCGACTAACGAAAAACTAATTTGTCATCTGTCATGGATGTGTCATTACTCTGCATGACTTGTGCCATCTGTTCTAAAAAAACAGTCTGCATTATAGCCATCAACAGACTGCCTGTTGGAGCATTGTCTGTACAATGTGTTATCACCGCTGTCAGTGTGTCTCAACAGATTTGGAACTTATTCTAAATTATCAAGCAATATGCTTCTCAAACCTAAAGGTTGTCCAACTTCCACAGCGTTAAACGTCATCTCTCTAGCCACAGATGGTCTTTGTCCAGAAAAGCAATTCTGTTCAAACACATGTCCTGACTGGTTCATTGTGTGTACTGCACAATCGCAGTCTCAGCTGATAACTGAATTTCATCCTCACCATCAGAATCTAGCCCATGTTGGTTGTTGTAAGAAGGTGTTGATACGGCGGTGGTTTTCTGCGTTGTCCGCCGCGTAGAACCCAAGTCAGAGCGATCCCAGTGTGTGATCTCCATTAGTCCATTTGTCCGGCTGTAGATTTAGAACTACCCCAGCGGAGGCGCTCATCTCCTCTTCTCAGCTTGCTTAAATAAAGGAAACATTAGGCGGTTATTAAAATAGTGTTCAGGAGATGGCGATGCTGTAAAAGGGTCTAGGCTGTTTTATACATAGGTGAATCAGATGTTATTAGTATACCGTTTTTCAGGTCTTGCACGTTTTGCCTGAGGCTCGTGTGTCTCAGGTTCTCTCTCAGCAAACAGGTTGTCGATTATATCCAGTAGTTGTTACATTTTTAAGGGGGGGTATTGTACTCATTTTGGGCTATTTAAACTGTTCCTGGGGGTCAAGACATTTGTGAAGTCTATATAAAAAATAAAAACAATCCTAAAACCAGCTTCTGTGGTGTGTTTCAGGCTCTCATTTTCTCCATTGTAAAGAACAGGCTGTTTTGAGGGCGTGGAGCGTGAGGCGGCCAGTCAGAGCAGTGCTCATTACATACAACCTACATGCAATGTGGATGTGTGAGCAACACTCTCTGCTGTAGCCGGTCTGTTTATGGCTCATGTCCATAAGCTTATTGAATACAACTTGCAGACAAGCTAGGATTGACAATTTTGTTGAGCTAGTTAACCAATATATTATTGGATGCAATCTATTTGCATCCAAACAGCGCAGCCAAACACAAGTGTACTAATGGTGGCTAAAGTTTACCAAGCCTGACACGTTCGACAGACTTAAAACAGACACTGGTCCCAACAAATAACTTTAAGAGGAGTCCTGACTCCAACCAATAACTTTAAAAGATGTGTCCTGACTAGGGATGTAACGGTTTTAAAATTCCATATCACAGTTATAGTGACTAAAATTACCGCGGTTAATGGTATTATCACGTTTCATGCTGAAAATTGTATCATAAAAAAGTACTGATACACACTCTGAGTCTGCAATCATTTTAACAACTTTTATTTACAAAAACACATAAAATGAGCAGCACTGCACTTTTTTCCTTACAAGTTTAAATGAACACAACCAGTATACAAATCAAATGTGCAATTGTGCATCGTATAGAAAATAAAAAAAACATTCTAAAAGGTGTTGACATTAAAATAACACAATATGTAAACAACTCAGAGACAGTCCTCAGGGGTTATGTTGTGTGAAGCTGTTACGGCCAGCCGTATTTTGTATTGTGTTGGAGAGTGAGAGCTCGCTGTGTTTGTGCAAGATCTATGTCAATCTACAGGTGGCGTTTCCAGTGCGGGGATTGGCCGATCCAGAAGGGGTTGGTCTATTTAACTTCCTGGTTCTCAGAGTACGACGGAGGGTCGATGCTTGACAGCGGCGCCTCCTCGATTTGCTATCTCTTGTTCTTTTGTGACTTCGATAATCCTGTGGTTTGCTGGTATAACCTTGTATAGCACTAAGCAGTAGGGGTGAATTGCCATTTTTGTTTAATCTCTGTTTTCTCTTGTCTTTGGTTCGGTTTAGGTAGGTAGGTTTAGCAAATGTCTTTTTGTTTGTTTCTTTTACTCGGTTAGGGTTTAGGTAGGGTATTATTGAGGAAATAGTGTTTTGTTTATTGTTTTGGCCACTGGTTCACCCTGAAGTCCAGCTTAATTTATTGTATAGCCTATGTCACTGTATGTAAATAAACTCACTTTTGCACCTATTTAGGTTCTTTGTTTCTATTTTATGTTGCGCTCCCGACTCCTAGACCGGGGACGTAACAGAAGCCCAAAGCCCAAATGCAGTTGAATGTATATATCTTTTTTTTTTCCTGAAATGCGTGTCATAACTATCCATGACATATTCCTTTGCATTGCTTAGTTTTGCCATCTTACATCCTGTGAGCCAGACTGACACAGGTGTAATTAATAACACTGATTATGGGAGTTGTATGAAAACAGCAAACTATGTCAACTTCACGTTGTACCTGCTCCACCTAGCGTTGCGTTAACGTCAACAAGTGAACGCGAACGATGCATTGAGCTACATTTTAACTACAATAACTAGTAGCCAGTTACCTTGCATTCTCTGTAAAGCTGTGGGTGATTATCCCGGAGATGACTCATCAGGTTGGAAGTATTACCGCATTTCGCGGAGACTTTCTTGCTGCATTTTCTGCAGACAGGGTTGCCATCTTCAACCAAATTCCCTTCACTTTTTAGGTATCCAAAGTAGGCCCACACTTCCGATCTGGTCCTCTTTGACGGTGGAAAAACCTCTTCTATTTCGCTCTCTGCCATTGCAGCATCAGCATGACAAATTGAAAACAATACTAATATTGGGAAACGTTTTGAAATTACTGTGTGTAGTAGGCTATAAGTTCTTCGTAGTATAAGAAGTTCTTCTGAGCTATGTAGTTCTTCGACTGCCGAGTATAAGAAGTTCTTCTGAGCAGGTGCGCATGCGTGCAGTGCGCACTGCTGGCGTCCGTCAGTTTCGTTTTCCCCTGAAGTCTAGTAACCGTTGAACACGGTTTTCATGATAATTAATTTTGAAACGGTAATACTAACCGTCTGGAATTTTTACCGAGGTTTACCGCGAAACCGGTAACCGTTTCATCCCCAGTCCTGACTCCAGCTTTAGTTTTCTTACTTCTTCCAGACCCAACAAGCCCATGGCTAGCCCTAAATAACCAGCAGTTGAATATACTAACCAGACTAATTTGGTAAATTAAATCAAAACATGGTGACACTTAGATTCCAATTTTGCAGATGGGTCACGTACCTTATGAATTGCTCCATCTTTAAGCTTCAATTTAGATGCTAATCCTGCCTTTGCACAAGCAGTCTGAGGACTGATCATCACACAGAAAAAGAACTGTAGCCGTTGCTGTTAAAAATAAAATTAATCCACTCCGTCCTGCATTTTCACGTGTTGGGAGACTGTGCAGGGATCTATGTTGCTGCCTGCATCCTACAAAATAATAACTGGAGCGTTGATATATCTCCAGATATGTTGTTTTAGCTTCACTCGTCGGAAAGTAATGGTGCATTCCAGTGTACTCGGGAAAAACGGCGTCCAAATGTGATATGCGCCGATTCTATTCACTAATGGCGCTGTAGTAGTTGATTCAGGGGTGTCCAATCATCTGCCATGGAGGGCCGAGAGTGCAGGTTTTCACTCCAACCAAAGACTACACCAGGTGATTTCACTTATTAGTCCATCCTCTCTGGTTGAAGGTGTGTTAATCAGTGAAATCACCTGCTGTAGTCTTTGGTTGGAGTGAAAACCTGCATACTCTCGGCCCTCCATGGCACATGATTGGACACCCCTGGTTTAGGTGCTTGTAACATTCTGAGACTTACCATACAAACATGAGTTTGCTGCGGGCGATTATGTTTTCCCGAGCAGATGCACTGGAACACATTTAGATTGGAAGTTAGGAATACCGACTCGGAACTTCCGATTTCCGAGTACAATGGAATGCACCATAAGCAATGGCTTGCGGCACTGCCGTGAGCTGCATTTTGCGACGACGTAAATGAGATTGGTTGTTCACCTGGGCGTGGGCATGCTCTGAGAGGGGCTGGACTTGCACCTTATGACGTCCAAAAGAACCATTTTCTGAAACGGGCCGTTTTTCTCCTATCTTTGGCACCGTTTTCGGAAAAAGGAAAATACAGAAAAACGGGTTGATTTCCAGATTTTAAATTTTCTCAGCTGCTTAGGGAAGTAATTTCCTGTGGAACATGTATAAGCGCCAGGAATAAACCGTTTTCCATAATATGGGATCTTTAAGGTCTCACCTTAAAAGTTCAGAAAAAACAGAATATTTGCAATTAGCTTTGCAGCTTTTTCATTTCAAATTGTCAGACATGAAAGTGTAGATTTAATATTTATTGGCGTCTTGAGGAAACCGTTCTTTAAGCAGGGCACATTTTTCCGTAGAAGGCCAAGGAAATGCAGGAACAAATTAAAATGTTGAACCCACTTGTTAGTTTGCCATTTCACAAAAGAGAAATGGTTTTAGAATATCTATCCATCTACCAGTCTAGTAGAATTTGAGATTCTAGAGGGGAATAGAGACGCATGCATGCATACCTAAACACATTTTTTAAAGACACAGGTGTGTGAAGTGTGTCTATTAGACACTGCTATAGAATATGGACTCACCATGATTTGTAGAAGGCACTGGGTTGTCTTCGACCGAGTTGTTTATCTCTCCCATAATCTTCACCAAAAATCAAAAGAAAAACTATTAGTTTTCATTCAACTTTGGGTTAGTGCTTGAATAGAATATGATTGTTTACTATAAAGTGTTTTAAACTAACATCTTGTAGTCATAGGCGAGGTCAATTCCGCTGCATTGTATTGATGCACAAAGCCTGTATTGGGTTTTTGTGCAAAATATTTTTTTTAAAAACAACAACAACCAGTGGCTTATATCCCCCACGAGTCGGCTCTCTCGGACATCACTCCATACTGTGTACATCAAACTGAAATCTTACTAGTCTGGCTATAATACTTTATTACGTGTGTGTTTTGACATTAAGACGTCAAACATAATGTAAGTTTCTTTAGACAAATAGAATAGGAATAGAAGTTTTTATAACATAACCCCTACACCCAATGTGTTTATCTAGAGTGAGATAAAGATTGATAGATTGACAGCGGCACATTTAATTATTTAGTAAAGAACACCTCATTAGGATCAGAAAAACAAAGCCAGTCCACTCCAGTCATTTGACTGTCGCCTCCCGCTCAGCAATTACACCCGTACACTTTTGATCAATAGGATCATGAAACAATAAAAAGTCACACGCCAGCCATAAATCTGTCACACACACATTGACATATTGACAGGTCCTCACAAGGGTCAAATATGTCACATACTGACAGGTCATTAATCAAAGGGGGTCATAAATCAACTTTATAACAGTAAGTAGTTAATTAGACCCACCTCCTGTCAAAGGGCTTTACAAAGATAAACACCAAAGCAACAACTTGAGAAACAAACTATAATAATAAAAAAAAAGGCCATTAAATAAAAGAAATACAGATTTAATGATTTCAAAAGTGATTTAAGAAATTATACAGATTAAGCCAACCTGAGCTAATGGTGCATCATTCCTAAACTTTTACAGAGATTTAAAGTGTTTTCAGCAATAATCAAAAGGGAAAAAAAAGAAGGTCAAGAGCGCTAACAAATGGGCGGACAGACAAAGCGGCATGATGACTCACAGCAATGAGGTGCTTAGCCGGTGCTTAGAACAGCTTAGCCGTTGAGCAACAAGGTCTTTTGAGTAAGTTGATATGGTTATGGTTATATGGTTTTTCACAATAGAGTTCTGAAATGTTTATGAACATTAAAGCCACAGGCTTAAGAGGTTATGAACACTGAATGGGAAGGTTGTACATATCCCATCGTCCAAAAGCTACAACAGAGAACTGTTGTAGAACTGTTGAGAACATTGCTTCAAACGGTGTTTCTATTTGCAAGGACGAGAGAAATTTATTGGAAAATCTTTAAAGCTCAGTGTGTTGCAGTGCAAGGTAACTGTATGAATTAGAGCTGCATTTTGTTTAGTTTTTACCTCATATGTACACACACACACACACACAGTATACCATAAGTGCAATAATGTTTGCGATATTTCCTAGTATATAACATTTCAGATAGCCTGCCAATTCGGTATGATTTAGAAACTACCTGAATAGAGGCATAAATATGTCTTGGCAAGAATAATTCCTTAAAAGAAATTACACAAGTTCATTGGCATATTTTGAATGCAAAAATAGTAAAACTGATATTATAAACAAAGCATTAATGAAACCCTCAAAAACAACAGAAAGCAATCACTTGGCAAAATGCTCTCACGGTCAGCTGTCCCTCAGCGTGTTTGGATTGATTTGCATGCGTCAAGCAACTACACAAGAGACTGATCATTTAGAGAAAGGGATTTAAATCCATATGCTCCAACAAAAGTAATGTGTCTCATAATATCTAGAACTGCAAAGCAGTCATGGGGGTGTAAGTGTTGAGAAAAACAAAAGGGAAAGGGAAGGAGGTGGAAGGAGGAAGAAGAAGAAATCTGTGGAGATTGAGTATTAAATAAGAGTTTCCATCGTTAGAGGACCATGTGCAAGCATGAACTGAAGAATACCATTTCAGAAGCAGGTTACCCTTGAGGTTGGAAACTAGCCACTAGGGGCAGAGCATGAGGACTTTCACAAACAATAAGGGCAGATTATTTTTTCTTGTTGTGAATCTTAAATAATTGAAATATTCAACAAGTGAATAAGATTTGCTAATGTTTGGACACTTCAGCGAGAATGTACAGTAGCACACAGACACATTTTCAGTCACTGAAAGCTCAATCTGATTCATCAATTAATTTGTTCCAGAGTACAGGGGCTACTATTGCGAAGGCACAATCACCTTTGGTAACAAGCCTGGACCTTGGGACAATGAAAAGATCCCTACAGATTATCTCAGGCAGCGACTGGGGCTCATATTGAGGCAGAGCAGAGATAGATAGGGGCAGGACCCAGTTTAGCCTTAAAAGTGATCACTAAGATCTTACATTTGATTCTGAATGAAACAGGCAGTCAGTGTATAGAAGCGACAATGGGAATGATATGACCTTGCTTCCTGGAATTAGTATAGGGTGACCAGACGTCCCCGTTTTTGGTGGCCTGTCCATGGAAATGTCCCCGTTTTTAACGATGCGTTAAAAACAGACCACAAAGTGAGATAATATTTTACTGGCAAGAAAGACAGGGCAGCAGAGCCTACTGGTTGGTACCCGATTTTTACAAAGTCGGCCTGCACCATAGTCTCCCGGAACGTCCCTACTCCAGAGTCTCCCGGAAATGAGCCCAATCTCCCTGACTCCCGGAAAGGAGTTAATCTCCCGACCAAAACAAAAAAAACAATGCACGAGTTACGCACTTCGGCACAACAACAGTGCGGTATGTGATTTTGGGATTTAGCGAGCCAAATGGAACACAGACAAAAAAAGAAAATACTCTATACTGTTATCATCAGACCACCATGGATATGTTCGTGAGGTGAGAGGCAGTAAAAAATAAGCCGACTATGGCACACTGCACTGTGTGCAATTCTAGCTTTCTAGCTTTTTAGTCACGGGCGGAGGTTTAAATGACTGCAAAATATATTTTGAGGTAAAATCAGTTTAAGCTAGCCTAGGTAGCGATACACATTGCAAAGCAGCCCGTTAGTACAGAGGGAGGCTTAAATTAGCCAATGTCAATATAATTTATCTAAAACGTTTTTGTCTGTAAATCTACAGTGGGTTAGTGGGTATGTGCAGGGGTTAAAGTGGGCCGGAACGTTCCGGAACGGTGTTCCGGCACCTTCGATTAATAAGTAGATAAATCTGATCTGGCAGTTTCATACATAATAATGTCAAGAGAGTTCATTTTCGTGTGCTGCAGCCTGGCGTTCCTTCCAGCTGCCCCTCCTCTCAGTGTAGCCTCCTCTCTGAGGCTACATCCACAATAATGTTTTTTGGTTGTTGTTTTTTTAAACTAAATGATCTCAGTTCAAACAAGCGTTATAGCTCCGTTTCAGAAATTATCTCCGTCCATAAAAAACGCACATCACGTTACCATTCACCTACACTGGGCATGCGCGTGCCGGTGTAAACAGGAAGCAGATTGTCTTCTGTTTAGTTGCAGAAAATATTGTTATGAAGAACAGCAATGGAGAAAAGTAAGAGCAGAGATGTCTTTGTTTGGATGGATGACAAGGTGGATAGTATAAGGCGGTAAATATTGTTATTTGTCACAAAGTACCCTAGTATTAATTTTTTTTAAAAGGTCCCATATTATGGAAAATGGTTTATTCCTGGCACTTATACATGTTCCACAGGAAATTACTTCCCTAAGCAGCTGAGAAAATTTGAAATCTGGAAGTCAACCCGTTTTTCTGTATTTTCCTTTTTCCCAAAACGGTGCCAAAGATAGGAGAAAAACAGCCCGTTTCAGAAAGTGTTTCCTTTGGACGTCATAAGGGGCAAATCCAGCCTCTCTCAGAGCATGCCCACGCCCAGGTGAACAACCAATCCCATTTACATCATTGCAAAATGCAGCTCATGGCAGTGCCACAAGCCGTTGCTTATGGTGCATTCCATTGTACTCGGAAAATCGATAATTCCGAGTCAGTATTCCTAACTTCCAATCTAAATGTGTTCCAGTGCATCTGCTCGGGAAAACATAATTGCCCGCAGCAAACTCATGTTTGTATGGTAAGTCTCAGAATGTTACAAGAATCTAAACTCAACATCAACTACTACAGCACCATTAGTGAATAGAATCGGCGCATATCACAGTGGGACGCCGTTTTTTCCGAGTACACTGGAATGCACCATTACTTTGCGGATTCATTTTAACGGCAACAGTTTCTGTGTGTGATGATCACTCCTCAGACTGCTTGAGCAACGGCAGGATTAGCATCTAAATTGAAGCTTAAAGATGGAGCAATTCATAAGGTACGTGACCCATCTGCAAAACTGGAATCTGTAAATGTCACCATGTTTTGATTTAATTTACCAAATTAGTCTGTTAGTATATTCGACTGCTGGTTAGCTAACAAGCTAGCGGGGCTAGCCACAGGCTTGTATGTAATGAGCACTGCTCAACCTCCACGCCCTCAAAACAGCCAAAACAGTTATGGGAGGAAAAACATTCAACCTACTGCGCAGCCTAGTGCAACCTGAAAAGCCAGGAGACAAAAGCTACGGAGAAATAGTGACAATATTAAAAGATCACTATGCGCCTAAGCCACTGATTATTGCAGAGAGGTTCAGATTCCATAAAAGGAACCAAGAAGAGGGGGAATCTGTTTCACAGGTCGTAGCTGTACTTAAACGGTTATCTGAACATTGTGAATTTGGACTTTCACTCAGTGACACCATACATGACCGGCTGGTGTGTGTGGTCTACGCAGCGAGGCTCTTCAGAAACGACTACTGACTGAGGCTAACCTGAGACTGGAAGAAGCCATAGAGATCAGTACATCAATGGAGATGGCTGCCAGAGAAGCACAGCAGCTAAGTGCATCAACCCAAGTGCACAAGTTGTTCATTGGGTCCAAGAACAAAGCAGCAGCTGGCCAACCTTGCTACCGTTGCGGGAAAACTGGGCACCAGGCACCAGAGTGTTGGTGTAAGGACTTAGACTGCAGAAACTGTGGTAAGAAAGGCCACATTGAGCGTGCCTGTAAAAACAAGAAGACCCAGACACACAAACAGCACGGTGAGAGAAAGAAAAGTGGCTTCCACAGAAACAAAAAGAAACAGGTGAATAAGATGGAACATGAACAAGATGAACAAAGTGACTGTGAGTCTGATGAAGATACAGTGCATGTTTTATCTGTCAAGGATGATGATGATGATGGATACTGGGTCACACCTCTACTGGAAAACGAACCAGTGCGGATGCAGGTGGATACTGGTACACGTGTATCCATGGTATCAGAAGCTGTTTACAAGGAGAAGTTGCAACACCTTGCTCTTCGAGAGACTAAGCTGAAGTTAAGGACGTACACTGGTGAGCCTGTTCCAGTGTTAGGAGTTGTGGATGTGACAGTGGAACACAATGAACAGAAACAGACTCTTCCACTGTACATCATTCAAGGAAGTCGTCCAGCTCTGCTAGGTCGCCGGTGGTTAAAAAAGATCAGACTGAACTGGCAAGAAGTGTTTGTGGTTATGGATGGAGAAACAAGCCCTCTGCAGGAGATCTTAAAAAAGCACCCCAAAGTTTTTGATGGAGAACTTGGCAGCATGAAAGACATTGTGGTTAAGCTGGTAGTCAAACCAGGAACCACACCAAAGTGCCTAAAAGCTAGACCTGTCCCATACGCCATCAAACCAAAAGTCGAGGCAGAACTAGTCAGACTAGTGAAGAGTGGAGTCTTGGAACCTGTGAGTACAAGTGAATGGGCTACACCCATTGTCCCAGTCATGAAAAAAGATGGGACTCCAAGAATTTGTGGTGATTTTAAAGTCACTGTGAACCCTGTCTTGACTGTAGAACAGTATCCATTACCCCTCATTGACGACCTCTTTTCAGGCTTGGCTGCAGGACAGAAGTTTAGTAAAATAGATTTATCTCCGGCATATCTTCAGATGCATGTGGATCCAGAGTCACAGGAGTTGCTGACCATAGTGACACACAAAGGCCTGTACAGGTACCGGAGGCTCCCTTTTGGGATCACATCTGATCCGGCACTTTTCCAAAGAGCCATGGACCAGATCCTGAGTGGTCTTTCAGGAGTCCAGTGCTACCTGGATGATCTGCTCATCACAGGACCAGATGAGCAGTCGCACTTGAAGAATCTGGATGCAACACTACAAAGACTGGAGGAATATGGTCTGAGAGTCAGGAAAACCAAGTGTGAGTTTTTCCGACCATCTGTCGAGTACCTGGGACATGTGATCGACAGCACAGGTCTCCACAAGGCACCATCAAAGGTGAAGGCTATCGTGGAGGCTCCATCCCCAAAAAATGTGAGTCAGTTAAGGTCATTCCTTGGTTTGCTGACATACTATGCAAAATTTGTGCCTAACCTTGCCAATAAACTGAAGCCGCTGCATGAGCTGCTTAACAAAACAAAGATATGGAAGTGGACAGACAAATGTGAGACGGTTTTCAAAGATGTGAAGATGGCCCTCTCCAAATCTGAGGCGCTTGCCCACTTTGACCCCACATTACCACTTCAGTTAGCATGTGATGCCTCACCTTATGGGGTGGGTGCAGTCGTGTCTCACATCATGCCATCAGGAGAAGAGAGACCAATCACCTTTGCATCGAGGACGCTGAGCAAAGCGGAAAGCAATTATGCACAGATCGAGCGGGAGGCACTGTCTATAGTGTTTGGAGTCAAGAAATTCCATCAATATCTCTTCGGCAGAAAGTTCACACTACTGACAGACCATCGACCTCTAACCTCCATCTTTGGTCCTCACACTGGCATTCCGTCGCTGGCAGCCAGCCGTATGCAGCGATGGGCACTGTTGTTGTCCGCCCACGAGTATGACATCAAGTATAGGCGGTCAGATCAGCACCAGAATGCTGACGGGCTCTCAAGGCTCCCATTGCCTGTCACACACCCTGAGCCCACACGAGCTGAGATTTTCTACTTCAAGGAGGTGACGGCTGCTCCAGTAACCTCGACACATGTGAAGAAACACACACGCACCGACCCGGTCCTGTCAGAGGTTATGGATATCGTCACTCAGGAGGATAGATGACACCAAGCTTGAAGCCTTACCTGGTGAGACTAAATGAGCTTTCAGCCCAGTCTGGATGCTTATTGTGGGGCTATCGTGTCATCATTCCACCGCCCCTAAGAGAGAAAGTGCTTGCTGAGCTTCACACTGGACACAGTGGTGTGGTGCGGATGAAAGAAATTGCACGCAGCTATTTCTGGTGGCCGGGCCTGGATGCAGCTATAGAGGGAAAAGCAAAGTCCTGTTCTGCCTGCCAGAAACTGAGAAACCTCCCACAGCTGGCGCCATTACATCCGTGGGACTGGCCTGAAGAACCATGGCAAAGAATCCACATCGACTTTGCTGGACCACTGGAGAACCACATGTTCTTAGTGGTAGTCGACGCTCATAGCAAATGGCCAGAAGTTGTCATTATGAAGAGCACCTCCTCAGAGAGAACCATCGAGGAGCTAAGGTCTATCTTCAGCCGTTTTGGCCTACCACAACAGCTTGTTAGTGATAACGGCCCACAACTCATGTCTGAAGAGTTCAAGACATTCATGGAAGAGAATGGTATTCAGCACATCAAGTCTGCACCATATCACCCAGCTACAAATGGGCTCGCTGAAAGATTTGTACAAACCATGAAGCAAGCTCTCAAGTCCTCTCAAGGCACACAGTCTCTCAACCGGCGTCTCAGTGCTTTTCTGTTGTCGTATCGAAACACACCACATGCAACAACCAAGGTGTCTCCTGCCTCGTCTATGCTCAAGAGACAGCTCCGCACTCGACTTGACCTCCTGAGACCCCAAAAGACAAAAGAGGTTGTGCACCTTCGACAGAGAGCTCAAATGGAAAGACGATCAAAAGCAAGGTTCCGGAGATTCACAGCTGGAGATAAGGTGCTCGCCCGGAACTATACCGGTGGTGTAAAGTGGATACCTGCAACCGTTGTTGCAAAGACAGGTCCTGTGTCATATACAGTAGAAACCAGCGATCATCTCATCTGGAGAAGACACGTCGATCAACTACTCCACACTTCTGGTTCCTGTAATGACTCGCCTCAGCCAACATCTTTTGTTCCAGAGCTGGAGGCCTACCAGGGGCAACACCCATCACCAGAAGAACCCCAGAAGCAACCTTCAGGAATGGACAGCGCTCCAGGCACACCTAAACCTGCTCAGGTGCCTACCCCAGGCATCACTCCCAGTCCTGGGGCCAAATGTATAAAACAGGACAGGAAAAATGCATATGCTCAGATGTATAAAACCCCACGTACGTCTGTTCCCACGTGTTTTTTCTTCATACATCTCAATCATCCTTAAATTGCGTGCAGGAGCCTTCTGACCATGCCCACAATTTACTATATATGGCTTCCAACACACCCCCAACTGCCTGGTTTGCATATAAAGGGCCAGCATTTAATTGAGTTTTGAGGACAAACAGCGGAAGCATTTAAGAAGAATTAGAAGAAAAGAAGCGCAATTTTACGACTGTGAACTTGAAATAATGGTTGATTAACATGACAGAAGAAAACGCGGATTATTTAGAAGCCTAAGCTCTGGTATTACCAACCAAATGAAACAAGTTGAATGGCAGAAAGTAACCGAAACCATCTCCCTTTTAAAAGCCCAATGCAACGCTCTACCACAGAGCGCACGGCTGTGCACATTACAGCGTCTGTTGTGGCTCATTATACAAAACAATATTATATACATATATTACATTTGGGAAACCGGACATCGCTGCAAATTGCATTTTGATGTTGGCCCGTTCAGCTGCTGTGTAAGCGAACCTGATGTATTTATTACTCAAAGAAATGATGCCACCCCACGCCATGGGCATGATATCCCTGATCTGTCCGTAAGCTTCAGCTGAAACGTCCCCGTCGCTAAAAACCCGATTGTTGTCAATACCTGTAGATGGACGGGGATGGCAGGGTTCTCCGAGCGTGCCCAACACAGGGTCCAGTTCAGCACACAATTAGAAGAGAACAGCTCTTGGAAATCCACTGGCGCATTAGTCAGTCAACATCATGGACCAGAAAATCAGTACGGTCTCTGTTCTCGCCTAAATTGCGCAATAGCAATATCTTCCAGCAACGCCAAGGCAGCCATCGTATCATTTGGAACAGCCATGACGCACAGCTACAGTCTTTATATAGTGACGTTTTAACGACCTGTTAACTGGTCACACCTGAAGGTGTATCCCCAATAATATGCTACAAAATAATCTTTATTTATATACAGATCATGTATTTATTTGTTTATTTATATAAAGATCATTATCATAAAGCATAGTGACAAACATATTTACTCAAGATAGAACAAAATGAAGGCTTGTCAAAAAAAAATTATTAACCACTCACGCATCATAGTGGATGTTTTTTTAAAACTATAGATTACATCCTAACACAATGTAGTGAAAGAAAAAAGCTCCAAATACAATGTCATCCAAATTCACACTTTTCTGATCCTTTTTTGGATACAAACTCGAAAAATGCATATGGTACGCATGGTGTTCAGAATGCGTACCGGTAAGCACTTTTTCGCCGCCCGTGGATTTTTATACATTTGGATTCCTGCGTGGAAAGTGACGTACGTACACTTTTCGTGTGTACGCATGGTTTATACATTTGGCCCCAGGACTCCTGCAATCTTCACCAAGAGACAATATGACTGACTTACCTACAGGTCGTACTTACCCCAGAAGAAACAGACGACCTCCTGATAGACTGTCATTGTAGTCTAGTGACTAACCCATTACACTGGGGCAGAATAATCCCCTTTTGGGTTCAGTCCGGATTGAGGTAGTCTACCCTCTCTCCGTAGTTCAGGCAAAAGTTCTACAGCCATTACATGTTTGTTAAAATTGTATTATATTTGAAACAAAGACTTTTAAGAGGGACTACAGAGGTAGTGAAATGTTTTACTTTCGTTACGGGAACATCAAAAGTAAAGGGGGAGGGATATGTTGTGTATTGACTGCTTA